>JASDQU010104709.1:91546-124783 GCA_032191745.1 Picea mariana | reverse complement strand
CATCTCTTCCATTACATTCTAGGCCTTGGAGATAGGTGGCAACAGTCAGAGAGACAAGAATCCAACAAACTGCTAATTTTTAGGAAGTTGTTGGAAGTCATTAATAAATTTGTTGCCAACTCACTGCATGAGGTTCTAATGGAGATAAATATTAGGTGCATGTTTCCTTTATAATCTAAATGATCTCTAATAATTCATTTAAACCCTCCTTGATAGGTGGCAACCTCCAAACAAGGAGAAAATCCAAAAACTATGCAAAACATTGAGTTTGCAATGCCAATTTTTAGTGCATTGGTGTTTTAATTTTATCTCTCAAATGAAAAGTTGGGTTAGGCTAAATTTTGGTCAGCAGGTCAATACCAATATCATTCTCTTTCAAAAATAATTTCATAAGAACCCACATCACCATTCAAACGTTATGATCAAATCTTTAGAAGGATCTGCTATAGGAAATGAGTTTGCAGCGCCAATAGATGAATTAGCCAAAACCCTTCTTTCAGTCTTTAAAACAACATGAAAAACCTCATGGAGTATCTTGTAAACTTGGGCTTGATGTATATTCCATAAAAGTTGAGCAGGTGTGCTTTCAATCTATCTAACCTCCAATGATCCTCCTTAACCAGTTCACATCACCTGTCAAACATAGCTTGCACACTTCGAGGAGGTTGTTAGTTGATGGTATGACATAATCCATGGAGAAGTGGTTGATGGTAGGATTTTAAAACCATAAATCCTCCTTTACATGATCCTATAAATTATGAAACCCTATGACAAAAAATTAAAACTGACATGATGTTTTGACCCTTACATATCTATGTGTTAACATCTAGCTCCACAGGGAATGGCATGCTCCCTGTGAGCTTCCAAGAACATGTAGTTCTAGTGCCTTATCCAAGGGATATTGGGTCATTATTAGTTTATCTAATGTAAACCAAATGCTTTCATATCAATCTTATTTATCTACATAATCCTACTCTAATCTATCCAACTAAGCTTCTTGCTTAATTGAAGTCATAGTTCCAATGCAGCCAGGTAAGTATCGAACTGATGCAAATAAAGCCTTCCATGCAATGTTTCGAAATAATTTTCAAGTGATATTAGTATTGAAACAATATGTTAGTAATAAATGTATACTTACAACTATGATCTGAAATCATACCAACAACTTGATCATTAGAAACCTTTGAAAAATATAACTCGATGTAAAAATCCACATGATCATGAAACTTATGAAAAGACATTTCTAGTTGGTTAAGAAAACCATCTTTCTCCTATGCGAAGGATGATTAATCAATAAAATTATTGTCCTCATATACTTAATAGCTACTCATATGTTGTTTGATGTCTTTTGCAAGTGCAGGTAAATAAATGATAGACATTTCCTCACCGATCCTTGGAGTTTTATGCTCATCAATAGGTGATAAAGAGAATTCCAACTTTTGCTGCAAGTCTTTATTATATTCTTCAGTATCATATACTGGTGGCTTAGATTCAAATCCATCACATGATGATATATCAATATACTCATTATCATTTGAATACTCAAAGGAAACAATTTGATTTGCATGACAACTTAAAACAGTAGATACATTTGATACCATGTCAAAAGTATCTACATCCTAGCTATCACTTTTAAGATCATCATCCTCTTGATCATTATGAAAAGTGTCTTCTACTACAAAATACTCTTTATGAATATTTGATCCTTTACTCAACAAATCAAATTCATAAAAGCACTCTTGATAAAGGAAATCTGTTGTAAATTTCTCTTTGCAAAACAAACAAAATGCAACATGAAAGTGTCTTAGTGAGGTAATACAAGCAATCGGGAGTGATCTACACCAATCATGAGCTACCCCATCTAAAGAGTATGTAAAAAAATTTATGAGGTCATATTCATGTATAACTTTCAGCGTACGTATGCACTCGTGAAATTCTAGTAAAAACTCAGCTGGAATTTCGCAATTTTCCCCTTTAAACCTAGTAAGGCAGTCTTCCCATTCACTTCTATCATGCATGAGGTTTGGAAAGGTAGATATATTTGAGAAATCACAAAATGCATACCTCTAAGCAAGAATCTTGTCCATTTCAAACCAGTGGAGTCGCCCATAGATTCATCTATGTTGAAGTTGGAGTCACCAGGTAGAATATTGCAGTCAATCTTGTGTCCTACTCCTGTCTACCATCAAGAGATGGATATGATCGTTGTCGTTCTCTCAGGGAATATTTCTTCACTTCTGTCCCCGAAAAAGGTGCCTAAAATGTTAGCACTGGGAGTCACCCTAATACTTGTAGAGGATAAGCCCGATACCCATTTGATTTAAATGATTAAAACAAGTTATACTTCATGGATCAACAAGAGAAGAGTAAAAGGGAGGGCATCTGAGTTCTTAAAAATACATTTTATTGGACATGGAGTCATAACATTCTACAGATCAAAGGAAATCATGTTGCCTACCAGACAAAAGGATTATGCAAAGATGGGTAAAATAATAGAAGGTAAACAAAAAGAAGAATATCCACATAACATATATCCTTTCTTTAATATAGATTAAAGAGTGCTTGAACAATAATCAATGACTAACAGACAATTACCACAAATCCTTTGCAGATCATGAATCCATTAACCAAAGGAAACTTTTGATATTCAAAATATGTAAATATTACTCAATCAAGATGATAATAAATAAAGGAAACAAGAGAAAAATGGTCTAGTATCACAACTTTCATGAATCTCTAATGGTAGAAATGCCTACAGCACATGCCCTCGGGCTTAGAAAATACACAGATAAACTACCCCTGCAACTCTCTCCTCTCTTGGATCATGAATCCAACCCTTTTTCTTGATCTCTCTCACCCATTAAATAGAAAATAGCATACAAAATATGATTAGGAGGTTGAAACCCATCTCTTCCATTGGATTCTAGGTGGAGAGAGGTGGCAAAAATCTAAGAGACAAGAATCCAACAAACTCCTAATTTTCAGGAAGTTATTGGAAGTCATTAATAAATTTGTTGCCAACTCACTACATGAGGTTTTAATGGAGATACATATTAGGTGCATGTGTCCTTTAGCATCTAACTGATCTCTGAGAATTCATTAGAACCCTCCTTGACAGGTGGCAACCTCCAAACAAAGAGAATGTCCAAAAACTATGCAAAATAGAGAGTTTACATCGCCAGTTTTTAGCGCACTGGTGTTTTAATTTTATCTCTCAAATTCCAAATCGGGCCAGGATTAATTTTGGTCAACTGATCAATACCAATATCATTCTCCTTCAAAAAAAAATTCATAATAACCCACATCGCTATTCCAAAGTTATGATCAAATCTTTAGAAGGCTTTGCTACAGGAAATGAGTTCACAACATGAATATATGAGTTAGCCAAAACCCTTCTTCTAGTATTTAAAATAACATGAAAAACCTTTCTAGTATTTAAAATAACATGAAAAACCTCATGGAGTATCTCGTAAACTTGGGATTGATGTATATGACATCAAAGTTTAACAGGTGTGCTTGCAATATATCTAACTTCTAATGCTCCTCCTTAACCAATTCGCAACACTTATCAAATATAGCTTGCACACTTCAAGGTGGTTCTTAGTTGATGGTATGACATAATCCTTGGAGAAGTGGCTAAATGGTAGCCTCTAAAAACCATAAATCCTCCTTGACATGATCCTATAACTTATGAAACCCTATGACTCAAAAACAAAACTGACATGATTTTTTGATGCTTACAAATATATGTGTTTACATATGGCTCTATATGGGATGGCATGATGCCTGTGAGCTTCCAAGAACATGTAGTTCCAGTGCCTTATCCAAGGGCTATGGGGTTATTATTATTTTATCTATTGCAAACCAAATTCTTTCATAGAAAGCTTATTTATATACGTAATCCTACTCTAATCTATCCAACTGAGCTCATTTGCTTAATTGAAGTCATACTTCCAATGCAACCAAGTGAGTATTGAACTAATGAAAATAACTCCTACCATGAAACTATTAGAAAGAATTTTCAAGTGACATGAAGCTTGAAGCAAGAGGTTAGTAAGCAATGGATGCTTACAACTATGATCTGAAATCATACCAACAACTGGATCATTAGAAGCCTTTAAAAATATAACCCTATGTAAAAATCCACAAGATCATGAAACTTATAAAAACACATTTCTAATTGGTTAAGAAAATCATCTTGCTCCTCTGTGAAGGCTGATTCATCAATAAAATGATGGTCCTCATATACTTCATAGCTACTCATATGTTGTTTGATGTCTTTTGCAAGTGAAATTACATAAAAGATAGACATTTCCTCGCTAATCCTTGGAGTTTTATACTCATCAATAGGTGATAAAGAGAATTCCAGCCGTTTCTACAATTCTTCATGATATTCTTCACTATCATGTACCGGTGGCTTAGATTCCAAAATATCACATGTTGATATATCGATCTACTCATTATCATTTGAATGCTCAAAGGAAACAATTTGATTTTGATGACAACTTAAAATAGTAGATACATTTGATATAATGTCAAAAGTATCTACATTCTATCTATCACTTTGAACATCATCATCCTCTTGATCATTATGAAAAGTATCTTCTATTGAAACATACTCTTTATGATTGTTTGATCCTTTACTCAGCAAATCGAATTCACAACAACCTTCTTGATAAAGGAAATCAGTTGCAAATTTATCTTTGCAAAACAAACGAAATGCAACATGAAAATGTCTTACTGAAGTAATACAAGAAACTGAGATTGATCTACACCAATCATGAGCTTCTCCATCTAAGAGTATGTAAACAATTTGATGAGGACATCTTCATGTATAAAATTCAGCTTAAGTATGCACTCGTCAAAATCTAGTAAAAACTTAGCTGGAATTTTCCAATTTTCCCCTCTAAACCTAGGAAGGAAGCCTTCCCATTCACTTTTATTAGGCACGAGGTTTGGAAAACCAGATATATTTGAGAAATCACAAAATTCTTACCTCTAAGCAATATTCTTTTCCATTTCAAACCAGTGGATTCGCCCATAGATGTATCTATGATGAAGTTGGAGTCACCAGGTAGAATATTGCAGTCAAGCTTGGTTCCTGCTCTTGTCTACAATCAAGAGCTGAATCTGATCGTTTTCATTCACCCAGAGAAGATTTCTTCACTTCTGTCACTGAAAACGATGCCAAAAATGTTAGCACTGGGAGTCACCTGTAGACTGTTAGAGGATAAAACCAGTACCCATTTGATTTAAATTATTAAAACAAGTTATACTTTGTGGATCAACAAGAGAAGAATAAAAGGGAAGGCATCAAACTGCTTGTAAATGCATTCTATTGAGCATGGATTCATAACATTCTGCAGATCAAAGGAAACCATGCCGCTTACCAAAAAAAAGGATTATGAAAATATGGGTAGAAGAAGAGAAGGTAAACAAAAAGAATAATATTCACATAACAAAGATCCTTTCTGTAAGATAGATTAAAGAGTGCTTGAACTATAATCAATGATTAACATACAACTACCACAAATCCTTTGCAGCTCATGAATCCATTAACCAAAGGCATCTTTTGATCTTCAAAATATTGAAGTATTACTCAATCAAGATGATAAGAAATAATGGAAACAAGAGAAAAATAGTCTGGTATCACAACTTTCACGAATCTCTATTGGAAGAATTGCCTACAACACATACCCTCGAGCTTACAAAATACACAGATAAACTTCCCTTGGAGCTCTCTCCTCTCTTGGATCATGAATACAACCCTTGTTCTTTATCCCTTTCACCCATTAAATAGAAAATAACATACATAATATGCTTAGGAGGTTGAAACCCATCTCGTCCATTGGATTCTAGGCCTTGGAGAGAGGTGGAAATAGTGAGAGAGACAAGAATCCAACAAACTGCTAATTTTCAGGAAGTTGTTGGAAGTCATTAATAAATATGTTTCCAACTCACTACATGAGGTTTTAGTGGAGCTAAATATTAGTTGCATGTGTCCTTCATAATCTAACTAATATCTGATAATTCACGCGAACCCTCCTTGACATGTGGAAACCTCCAAACAAGGGGAATATCTAAAAACTATGCAAAACAAAGAGCTTGCAGCACCAATTTATAGCGCAATGGTGCTTTATGTTTATCTCTCAAATGCCAAAATGGGTCAGGCAGAATTTTTGTTAGTAGGTTAATACCAATATCATTCTCCTTCAAAACAAAAATTCATAAGAACCCACATCACCATTCAAAAGTTATGATCAAATCTTTAGAAGGATCTCCTACAGGAAATGAGTTCACAGCGCCAATAGATGAGTTAGCTAAAAACCTTCATTCAATGTTTAAAATAGCATGAAAAACCTCATGGAGTATCTCATAAACCTGGGATTGATGTAGATTTCATCAAATTTGAACATGTGTGCTAGTAAGCTATCTAACCTCCAATGCTCCTCCTTAACCAATTCACAACACCTATTAAACATAGCTTGCACACTTCGATGAGGTTCTTAGTATATGGTATGACATAATCCATGGAGAATTGGTTAAATGGTAGGATCTGAAAAACATGAATCCTCCTTGACATGATCCTATAACTTATGAAATCCTATGAATCAAAAACAATACTGACATGATTTTTTGGCCGCTACAAATCTATGTGTTAACACCCATGGTCCTAGCTCTTGTACTTGTGAAGGTTATTAAGCAGGGAAGTGTTGATACACACTCCGACGAAATTTTCTCTAGAAGAATTACAAGACTGCAAAGGGAGGAGTCCTGAGAACCATCCACTCGACTGTAGATTAAGCCCCAACCGTCAAATTGTGTGAAGCCTCATATGAATTCACCCCCTTACGTGCACAGGTTTGGAGATGCAGATCGGAAGAGCTGTGCACGTANCCCTCAGTGTCAAGTGTCCATTTCAATAATTGGTATCAGAGAAAGTACCTTTTGCATAGTTTAAACACTGGAAGGTAGATTCTGAAGAAATGGGTGGAAAAATGGCTCTCTCCACAAATGAAGATCCCTTATTTTATGGAATATACTACTTTTCATGGAGGGAAATAATGAAACAATATTGAAGTCAAGAGGATATGATGTTTCAGATTCAGTAGTATCTAAACCTTGGTACTCAACTACGTCAAAGAACAAAACCAAATCTGCAAAATAAGCAAAGAAAACTAATTCAATAGCATTAAAGGCAATCCAAAAGACTATCAGATCAAGTCAAAGAAAATATGAGACACTGCACCTTTGCTAAAGTTCTATGGATCCATGTAGAGAATTATTATCAAAATACAGAACAAAACAAAGAAATGGAGAAATCAAATCAGATTGAAGAACAAACTACAGATAAAGAGAATTCTGATCAAAATAAATAACAAAACATGGAAGAGGACAATTCCATCAAAGAATTGATGCAAACCCTAGTCATCACCATAGAAGACTACTACATCAAGGAATTGATGAATACCTCAATATTCACTAAAGAAAAACTATTAGATTTTAAGAATGATGTTATAACTATATTTTAAGTGATTAGTAGTCTTCAACATAGAAACAAATGGTTTATATATTGAAGTTACTAAGTATGTTCTTGACTAACTTGAATACACAATTATGTGCACTTTTGAAGAGTTGGAGAAACTTCAAAAGAAAGATACTTTGATACTACAACAGTTAGATCAATATAACCATGAAGAGCATGAACAAAATATTCAGCTAGAAAACAAAGAAGAAGAAAACAAAAGATTGAAGACCGAATTTTCTAACCTAGTAGAAGAAATGGAAGAACTAAGGACACATGGAAATAAAAGGAAAGAAGTACTAGAAGAGACAGAAGAAATGGTCATCAATCTAAAGACTCAACTTGAAGGAGATAAGGAAAAAGAAGAAGCCTTGGAGATTCAATTGACTAAAAAGGAAGAAACCTGTCACATGTTGGAAATGGAAGTTGTCAACCTCAAAAAGAAGAATGAAAAGGAAAAAGCAACTGTCAAATTCCAGAATAGCTTAGCTATCCTAGATAGGATCTAGAACAATCAAAGACCAACTGATGAAAAAACCGGTCTTGGATACAATAAGAAAGAAGAAGGTGGAAAATGGAGCACCATTCAAAAACATGATAAAGGATCATTCTCATCAAAATACAAAGGTATAGTCACAAACCTAAAACAAACCATGAACTTTGTCAAGGAATCTATAAAAGTAAAAAACAAGAGACATATCAAAAGAAAAATTTCTCATGTCACAACAGACCTGAGTATGGAATCACCTTCAATGGTTATTGATTTTCTTGTAATAAATTTGGTCACAAATCATTGGAATGTAAGAGTCCTAAAAAGAAAAATTCAGGAAGGTCCAATAACTCATTGAGATGTTGGATATGCAATTATGTTGGCAACAAAACAAAATTTTGTCATACAATGAGATGTTACAAATGTGATAGGTTTGGTCACAAATCCCAAAAATGTAGAAAATAAAGAAGTCAAACCATGAGAAATAATTCAGACAAGTTAGGAATAAAATCTAATGAAGGTCAGAAGAAAAGAAGAAATGACAAGTCTCAAAGAACAAAACTAGAAAAGAAAGATCCTACAAACAAAATATCTGATGAAAAAGTATGAAGAAAATATGAAATAGAAAACAAGGGAGATGATTTGGCACCTGAAATTGAAGAAGTTTCACTTACAAATAATAGTGATGAATCTTCAATAGCATATCAAACAAAAGAATTCAACAGTGAAAATCTTAGAAGTTTTTCAATGTTATTTTCATGAACTACTAAATTTCCCCTCAACAGAAAATATGTATAAAAGGAAGGAAAAACATGATTAATAATATGGAGTGCATAAACCTAGTTAGAAGAGGATTATAACCTAAGCATCATGACAAACTAAAGCATGTTTTAAGTATTTGAGGTAGCAATACAAACAAAGAGATGAAAAGACCAATTCAATCTTATTTTTAAGGGACAGAGGTTGAAATTGGTTTCTGTAGAGTCAAAGTACTGTGAATAAGATATTAAATTGGTTGAAAATTGGAAATTAAATTAATTTGTGTCAATCAGTGGTATTCTTGTGAGAGAACATAATATCAACAAGAATAAAGAAACATAATATTATTGAGATTCACACCCTTTTCCTTTAGGACAAAGGAGAATAGAGTAAAACCCTAGGAAAAAGTAAAAACTCAGGGGGATTATTTAATGTGGTTATCAAATGAGGAATTATTTGATTAGGTTCAAAAGACTTGATCACTACAAAATTGGTATCAATAAGGCTACCTATTTGAACAAAAATACCCAAGAGATTGAGATAACAACTGGCACATTCACAGGGGGAGAAAATAGTAAAAGCTTAAACTTTTTTTCATTGATGTTAAAGGGGGAGAAAAATAGTAAAACAAATTTGGTATCTATATTTGGTATACATAAAAGGTCAAACCTCCAACCTAAATATGAGATCGGTGTTAGGGGGAGAAAAAGTATTATTGATAATGTGTTTTCATTGATGGCAACATGAGTCAAACATGTACAATAATCAGAGAAAAAGGAAGATCACCTTGGGGCAGAGTAAGATCACCTAGTGGTAGAAGAAATTTGTGATCACTGTTGATCATGATAGGATCAACAATGATCCTATGATTCTAAATCTCATGAGAGGTAGCATGCAAAGAATCCATGTATAGAAGGAATAACGAAGCATAAGGAATTAAGAGCTCAGGAGAGTTAGCGACGGAATATCAATGCATAAAAGAGTGCACAAATAGTTATTAAAATCTTAGTACAAATAGCGATGAATGAATTAGAAGCAAGAAACGTTAATTGAATCTTAGAAGGGAGAGCACATTGTAGAAACGTTATCGGGATTGACATCCCCATAGTAAAAATCCAAAAGAATTGAGGAGTAACATTGTCTTCTTATGTAATTTTCAAGAAAAATCAGGACCATCATTTCGAGAGGAAGTTAGAGGTTACGAATAATTAAATCCCAACCATCATATCAAGATAAATAGTCCTCAACTATAGATCACTAAAAAGAGTAGGAATGATTTGGGAATTATTTATATAATGATATATAGATTAAATATAGACTGTTAGATCGACTACTAAGAGTCATGGACCGTCGATCATGGAAATGACATACGCATGGTCAGCCCAACATTGACCACTTCGGATAATATTGACCAAAGGAAATTTGCATGAAGGGAATTCAGCCGAATCCGAAGTTTCGAGGTAAAAGTAAGTCGTCAGATATAAGGAGCACTTTGAGATCAATCATAGCCATCAAATCAGGGTTGCATAGCATCATTCAATTCTAGCATTGACTACTCCAACGAAAAGAATCCAAGAACATATGAATTCACCTGAAGGCTGGAGCCCTGAATTTTTGAAGTAAATGAGGGTCATCAGATCTAGACATGCATGGTGACTGTTGGATTGGGATAGGCAGGTCCAATTGTGGTCAACTTCGATGTTGACCACTTTGGAAAAAAAGGGTTTAGAACATATGAATTCACTATAAGGTCGGAGCTCCGAAGTCATGAAGTAAGACACGTGGCACATACATTGAGATCCCGTGTCATTATAGTCCATGTCAACAAGACCACGTCAAAAAGGACACATGGCACATTTAGATGGTGACAAGTGTTAAGGTCTAGTTGGAATTTTAGGTATAAGTAAGTCACAAATCTAAGTGACACATGGAAACCACTCGTTGAGTTCCACATCAACAACAACGTCAACAATATAAGTCACTTCGGGAGTATGTCCTTTGGGGAAAACCAGTTTCTACCACCACCAACTGCCCCAAGCATCGAAGGATGAAGTCATTATTGATCGTTGATCAAGCACAAGTAAAGGAAGAGGATAGGAGTCATTCACTTTTTTCGATCCGATATATAGATCAAAAAGTATAAGATGTTTCAGAAGTCAACCAAAGAAGTTTGGAATACCACCCTTCCAAGCTACGAAATGATGTGTGTATGACGTGTGGATAGAAATGACTCACGTGGTTTATGTTTCATAGGTTGGAATAATAATTATCCCTCATTCAAGTTTAAACTCTGAAACAAATCCTGACCATCCATCTCAACCTTTGATGAAAGTCATAGTCGTTGGATTAAACTAGTGTAAGGATAACATAAGGATTGAAGCTAGACCATTGATTTGGCTTTGGGAATCATGCTAAACATTGGATCAACTATTGTAAGATATAATCACTTCAAGACGTTCAAACTTCAGAATATTGGATGCTTGTAAGGGAGATAACTCCCGAAGGCCGAAGTCCGGAGGACTAGGTTCCAGCCCCCGATCATGAGTTACAAACACATAAGGTATGAGGCATTAGGAACATCGCTTAAATTAATAAGCCCATGGTCCTATCTCCTAGACTTATGAAGGTTATTAAGAAGAGAAGTGTTGATACACACTTCGGTGGAATTTGCTCCGAAATAATTAGAAGACTGCAAAGGGAGAAGTCCCAAAATGCCAAAGTTCCGAAGAGAATGAGAACCATCCACTTAACTGCAAATTAAGTCTCGACTGTCAATTTATGTGAATCCTCATATGTATTCACCCTCTATCACATGTCAAGGTCATATGTAAAGTGGTGATAAGATAAAGGGTCAATTAGGTTAACACCTGGTCATGATATATGGTCACTTGGTGAAATGAAGTGTCTATGGGCTAAAACATAAAACATGCCCTGCACCATATGTATCTAGATGTTGGTCACAAAATTTTGGTCATGTGAAAAATGAAGGGGAGTCATAAGATAGAACCTGTCCATTCTAGGTACAAGAAAATGCACTAGATAGTGAAAGTGTGGGATCAAAATTACAAAGTTGGTCGATGCCTGTGATTGACTCTTTAAAAGTTTGATCGAGATATATATGATGAAAAATTATCACTTTCACAATATTGTATGAATAATAATAGAGGAAGAGAAAATAGAGATTAAGTCCATAGTAATGAGCCCACGGTCATTTGAAAATAATGGTTTGAAGGAAGTGCATGTATATAGATATTCAAATACAGAACAAGTAAAACGATCAATGATGGGATAAAATACTGAAACAATTTGCAAGGGATTTGACGTCTTAAAAAAACTATTAATAATAATAATAGAAGTTATTATTAATTTAAATGAAGAGGTACAATGTTTCATTCCAAAAGGACACATTGTTTCAAATTCACACCAGTTGGAAGACTATATAAACAAGAAAGAATGGTGAGAAGAATGTGTCTTGGTGGATTAAATATATATGTATGTATAATGTATTGAATGGAAGTTCATTCTATCAGGTTGGTGCCTGTTTACAAGATGAGTCTTGTTATGAGGATTTGATTCCTCACATATTAGTTGGATCTGAGATCAACAAGCTGGGTCTTGTTATGAGGGTTGGATTCCTCATTTCTCAGTTGGATCTGAGAACTACAATTTGGGTCTTGTATCAGAGAGTTGGATCTCTCATAGTCAATTGAAGTTGGAGATATTAAAGGATTGATTTTATATGTATTCATACAGGCTAAATAAGTAAAAGAAAAACATTTTATCTACTTCATATAGTGTGTGTTACACATGTTTGTGAATACTTAATTGAGGTACACATATCTTATTCAGTTAATTCAATTAATCTATGAAAGTTTGAAAAACAACCAAAAGTTCCAGGCATTGATTCACCCCCCCTCTCAGTGTCAAGTGTACATTTCAACAAGAACAAGTGAGACAAACCACCATCAAATAATTCTTTTGCTGATTGGAATTACATAGGATTAAGTGGACATGATCTGTGGAAGAAACGTGTGGAGAATGAAAGTATAGAAGGGAATGTTCAGGCCATGGAATCCAATGAAGGAAGATACTGAAAGATGGTTGAAAAAAAAGGAACTTGATTTTGCTAAAAAATACAATAGAAACCCTAACTTAACACTATAAAAATATCTTGACAAATATGTGTTTATCTAATTGCATGAGGTATTTTTCTGTCATTTCCCACATTTGTTGTAGGAGTGGTTATTGAGGTTAAAGGACAACCACCCTACAAATCGAATCAGATAGATATAGTGGAATCCTGTGGAAATCGCACAGTTAAAACAAGTTAATAATAGATTTACGCATGCAATAGATTTATGGTTACACAATATTTTTGCAGGATTTATCACTGAATTTTCATTAGATACCAAAAATTCCTACACCGCAGCAGAGAAAGATTTTCTAAAGGGACCCAGAAGTAGGTACATCATATTGTTGTATACTTCAATCGATATTTTATTGTATGACTGATCCAGATGATTTTTTAGAACAAAATGAATGCAGAGATATTACAATGAAATACACATAAGTAATGCCAGAATCAGATAAATACAGTAATACACGATTTCTATTAATGAAAGAAATGTACAAAGACTGTAAAACTATAGAGTGAAAGACTCCCTAGAATGGTGGCAGCTTATCTTTGAGAAGAGATGTGCCCACTACTCGCATTCGCAAGAAGATGATTGTTACAATGAGGCTCCAAAGGCCTTTTTAACACAAGTAAAATCCAAAACCATATCCTCGGAAGATGAAAAGCCAAAAGGTTTGTGGTTCCCTATGGGGGTAGTTGATACATCAACTTCCTAGGGGAGTAACTTTTGCATACGATCTATGTTTGGGGCCCTCAATACACCGTTGGAAAGGTATAATCGAGAATAACAATTTTTGACTAGCCCAGGTCAATGCATTTATTATTTACTTGGGCCCCAAATCCCCAAAAAACATCGTTTAGGGCCTCAAAATGACCCTAGAAATTTGGAACCCGAAAAACTACCAAAAAACTGCCAAGGTGGAAAACTACTTTTCGAGCCAATGGAATAGGTGGGTGGCCACCGATATCCACCTGGATCAATCCACCGTCCTTAGGATGTAGTGGTATCCATTGTGTTGAGTTCCCAGGGGAGAGGGGTTTGGATCTTGGTGAGCTTCTTGCCTTGTTAGAGAAGTTGTGATACTTAGCTTGTTGAAGGCTATCACAAACCTGTTGTTGGTAGGGATGAGTTTGTTTAACCAATCGAGCTACCTGAGATGATTGTTTGCAGAAGGAATATTTTCACTTTGCTGCAATCGTTTCAACATGCTTCTATTGGATATAAGGTTCTTGGTCTGAGCCTGTAATGGTTGCAGTATCATTTTGTTCACCTTTCGAATAGATTGTGAAGAAGATGAATTTTGTAGTATGAGATACTACCTTGCAACATTGTTTAGGAGGGATAGTAGTCGAAATTATGTCTGGTATTATGTAGAGATGACCTCCCATAGTAACAATGACACTACGAGGTCGAGACTCATAAATAGCATGGGGCTTCCACATATATGGTTGGCCCAATACAACATCACAAACATATAGCAAGGAAACATCACATAATACCTCATCTTTGAAGGGATGGATGCCATATGAAAATTGACATTGTTGGATAACACGAAGATCTTGTCCTTGGCTAAGCCACCCGATGTTGTATGGTTGCAGGTGTGGTGTTGTTGAAAATCCCAACTGTTTGATGACCTCTGCTAAGATGATGTTCTTATGTCTTCCTCTATCAATAATCAAATGCAGTGGGGTCCCCTTCACCCAAATATGTGAATGAAAAAGGCGCTCCCCCTCTTCAGGATCTGTTGGTTTTTCTGGTTGAATTGTTGCAGTCGTGACAATAGCAGTGGGATGTGCATCGATGATCTGTCTTCTATCGATATTTTTTGAATCAGGTTTTGAATCAAGGTTTGGCTCCTTGTCTTTGATCTCAACCACCAATGATTGTTTTGAGAAACATTCATCGGTGTTGTGCTAGGGGATTTTGTGGAAATCACACCATTTTCCAGTGTCCTTGTTTGTCCTCCCGTCACCCTTATTTTCCCATGGATTAGATTGGTTTTCAGGAATTTATTTGTTAGGGTCTTGTTTCTCATACTTTGGTTGTTGCGGATTTGAGGATCCGAACTCCCATTTGTTCTGGTTCCTAAATTTCTACTCGATTTTAACAACATATCGATACACAGCACTGAGTGATGAGATAACTAGAAAATCCATTTCAATTTGGATGTATCTATGTAGAGCCTCGCAGTGTTTCAGAACCAAATGTCAATAAGAGTCTTTGATACCCATCTTGGTGTGCAAGGTATGGAAGGTATTGGTGAACTTAGACACTGCTTGGCCCCTCTCTTGCCACAATGTGGTCCATCTCATGTATTGGTCTTAATATTTTCCAATAGGGTAATATTGTTCCTTGACCGCATCAAGAAAAAAAATCCCAAGTGGGACCAACCCCATATATTCTGGAATCCTCTGTGGAACTTTGCTCCCAATAACTTTCCCACTAATGTTTGACATTGGGGAGATCCTTAAGGAGTGTGAAGGTGATCTTTTCCCTGTCAGAAAAATGGTGAATAGAGAAATAACCTTATAGCAGATTTAACCATTTGTTTAGGGCATCTGAATCTATCTGACCTTCAAATATGAAATATCAAAATTAACCTGTACCTTGAAAGGAGAGGTTCCTCCAAAGTGGCTTCTTGATGAAGACGCATATGTTGTTATTGGAAGGTGTTGAAGGATGTGGGAAAGATTCTCCATCATTTCATCCCTCTGTCGCGTGAGAGCTTACGCAAGAAACAAATTAATGGAGTCTTCTACTCCGTCGTTTTTATTTTCTTCTACCATGGAGGGTTTCTTGGGTGTGCGAGAGCGATTTTCCTCAAGAGAGACAAGATCAAGACCCAAATTTCTATACCCAGACCTCGTCGGGGACATGCACTGAAAAACGATCAAGAGTAGCCTACTCTGATACCATTGATCCAGATTATTTTTTAGAACGAAATGAAAGAAGAGATATTACAATGAAATACACATAAATACTGCAAGAAACAGATAAATACAATAATACATGATTTCTATTAATGAAAGAAATGTGCAAAGACTGTAAAAATACATAGTGAAAGACTCACTATAATGGTGGAAGCTTATCTCTTAGAAGAGATGTGTCCACTACTTGCATTCGCAAGAATATGATTGTTACAATGAGGTTCCAAATACCTTTTTAACATAACTAAAATCCAAAACCCTAACCCGAGAAGATGAAAAGGTAAAAGGTTTACGGGCCCCGATGGTAGTAGTTGATACGTGAACTTCCCAAGGGCGTAACGTTTTCATACGATCTCTATTTGGGGTGCTCAATACACCATTGGAAAGGTATAACTGAGAAGAAAGATTTTTGAGTGGCCCGAGTTAGTGCCTTGATCAATCAACTGTGCCCCAAATCCCCAAAAAACATTAGTTAGGGCCTTAAAACGACCCCAAAAGTTTAGGACTCGAAAAATTGCTAAAAATTTGCCAAGGTGGAAAACTACTTTTCGAGCCAGTGGAATAGGTGGGTGGCCACCGATATCCACCTAGATCAATGAAAACAGTGTGATTACCATGGAATCAGAAAGATAAACTTCCCTATGTGCATGGGGGAGGGAGGGAAGCATTGACCGAAGGTTAAGATATGGAAAAAGGAGATGTATAAAGGAAAGAAGAAGGAAGCCATGGACCCAATCATGTTGGAAGAAGACTAAATAAAGTAGATAATGGAAAAATCTAGAAAGACGTGCAGTGGAATACCCTACCAATATAAAATGAATAACAAGAAGAGACCCATAACTGATAGAGAGGGCTTGAAAAGCGATGAAGAAGACATAGAGGATCTCTGGGCTGTGGAGCAGATTAAGGAAATATTGCTCGCAAAATATGAAAGGAAAATAAATGATCCAATGTCAGGGACAAAAGGCATAACTCCAATCCACATCACCGTGAGTGTGGAAACTACAACCCCATCTGCGCATAATACACTAGAAAAAACACCAATGTTTAGACAACCAAATTTCAGTGGAAGAAAAGTAACAGGAAATGAATCCAATCAAGGAGCATCAACTGGGGGATCAAATTCAAGAAGTAATTTACCTAAACCATGCGGAGGTAGTAGTTCAACATAGCTCAAAATGGTAGGACATGATCCCACGATCAGATTACCAGAATTTTGGGGAGAGGCATCAAAGGACCTTGAAAAGCACTTATTCATATGTGAGAAGATCTAGGAAGCAAATAAGATCACATATGAAGAATCAAAGCTCGTTGATCTGGATTTTATGAGCATAAAAAAATGAATACAAATTATTAAAATATGATTAATATATAATAACATAGATACAGTAAAATTGCTTTTCTATTCAATAAGGAATTAAGTTGAAACTATAAAATGAAGCAGAAAACAAGCTTGTTGGAATGGTGTCGGCTTATCTCTGAGAAGAGATGTGACGGTTGCGCTCATTCACAAGAATATGATTAAATTGAGGCTCTGAAGGAATTTTTACAATAAACAGGAATGTCAAAAACCCTAGACATCCAAAAACCTAACCCTAGGAGATGAAGCACCAAAAGTCATGTGGGCTTCATTTGGGTAAGTTAGTACATCAACTTCCCAGGGTTGTAACTTTTGCATACGATATCCATTTTAGGCGCACGATATCTTGCTGGAAAGGTCTATCCTAGGACTAAACATTTTGTTGCAATCTATCAACAGATAGTTCCAACTATGGCGATCCCTAAAAACATTGTTTAGGGCCTCAAAATGGCCCCGCAAGTCAAGGACCCGAAAACTAGAAACAAAATCTGCCAAACTAAAAAAATACCAAAATGAACCAGTTGGAATAGGTGGGAGGCCACCAAAATCCATCTAGATCAATCCTCCCCCATTAGGAATCAATGGTCTCCATTGTGTTGAGTTCCCCCATCACATGAGGAATTTTTTGTTGAATTTGGCCACGAGTGAGCCACTTTCCTTGGTGCAGGAGCTTCCCTGCTTTGACAACTTGATAAAGCTAGATCCTTTGATGTTGGGTTACCTTGATCTATGTGTCCACAATCTAATCATTGGATGCATGTTGCATGTAATCAGGGTTGAGCTCTATTGGTGTCAACTTCTCTTTTATCCTTGAGGTGTCCAATAATGGTGGGAAATATGGTCGTAGGAGAGCCACATTGAAGACTGGGTGCAAGCTAAGGAAAGGGGGAATGTTGAGAGAAAAAGAATTGTCACTCATAGCCTTGGTGATGGTGTATGTCCCATACCAGAGTGGGTGAATCTTCTGATGGGGCCCTGTAAGGTATTCTTTCTGCAAGTGCAACCAAACTTTGTTGCCCACATGAAACTTATGTGACACTCGATGTTGATCATGGCGTTGCTTGTACTTGGCATTGGACTTTTGTAAAATATCCTGAACCTGTTGGTGGATGTGTTGGATCCGTTTAATGAACCAGGTGACTTTGTTAGCTTCTGGTGGAGTAGGGATGAGTTGGCCAAGGTGTTCGCCATGGGTAGTGAAACATCCATGGGGCCCAATGGTTAGAATCCCAACCCCACCTGAAAGGGGCTATGGCCAGTTAAGCTATGCAAGGCTCAATTGTAGCTATGTTGGACATAGGGAAGACTCTCATCCCATGTGTGATGGTGCATGGAATTGTACATTTTCAGGATATGTACGATCATCCAATTGACGACCTCAGTTTGGCCATCTGTCTGGGGGTGGAAGGTAGTGGATTTGGTGAGCTTGGTATCCAACAGTGACCAGAGGCTCGAACATAATGTGTTGAGGAAATGACTATCCCAATGTGAGACAATGGTTTGTGGGATCCTAAAGTGTACCCATATACATTCAAAGAAGAGCTTGGCAGTGGTGTCTATGGTGATTTTATTCTTGCAGGAAACCATAATTGTCATATTGTAAAAGCGATTAACAACCAAAAAAACACAGTCATTTCCCCTCTTGGTGGACGGGAGGCTCGACATGTAGTCCATTAAGATGGATTCCCATAGGTTGTCAAGATTAGGCAGAGGGGTGTACAGGCCATGTTTCTTAGTGGTTAGTTTGGAAATAGCACAAGCAGTGCAGGACTTGATATACTTGCTGACATCTTGTCGAAGTTTCGGCTAGTAGAAATGTTTCTACAGCATTGCCACTGTCTTTTCTACGCCAAAGTGTCATGATACCCGACTGTAGTGATATTCCCAAATAAGCTCTGTGCGCTCACTTGATGGAACACATAGATGGCCTAGATGACACAACATCTTGTTTCAAAGATGGAAATTAGTGACCGTTGAGTTTTCTCCCAACATTTGGTATGTGGTGGAGAAGTGAGGGTTTGTCTCATAGAGGTGGGGCCATCCAGAGGTCTCATGGATGCAATACTCTAGCACCATGGTGAGTGTCGCGACTAGAGTTTGGATGAGGAAATCAACAAATCGGTTGGTACTTCCTATTGTATACTTGATTTTGAGGTGGAACTGTTGTAAGTATGTGGACCACTTTTGATGGTGGTCATTCTACAATTTTCCTTGGGTCTACATGAACTGTAGTGGCTTATGATCGGTGTGGGTGACTGTCTCCTTCCCCATAATGTAATGTCTCCATTGGCGGCAACCTGTCACAATAGAGTGCATTTCTTTGTCATAAGTAGGGTACTTATAAACAAAATATGATAGTGTCTCACTATGATACACCACAGGGTGGCTGTGTTGAGTGAGAACGACGCCCACAACATAGTCCGAAGCATCTGTCCCGATGTCAAAAGGATGTTGTAGGTATGGTAATGAAAGTACTAGGGATGAGAAGAAATGTTTCTTCAAGTCATTGAAGGTTTTTTTGGGGACATGCCCCACACAAATGTTTCCTTACCGCCACCCATGGTTACTTAGCTGAGGGCCCATGCAATATGAGAGAATCCAAACATGAACCTGCGATAGAAATTGGTGAGGCCCAATAATCTCTAAAGCGCAATGACTGTGGCTGGGGTTGGCCAGCCCCGAATGACCTAGATCTTGGCAGGATCCACATGCACACCATGCTGATCAATGATGTAGCCTAAGTAATGGACCCTCTCCATGCTGAAGGAGCATTTTTCCAAGTTTTCATATAGTTTTTGTTGTCGTAGGGTGTGAAGAACCTACTGAATATGGTGCAAGTGTTCCGCCCAAGTCTTACTGTAGATGAAAATGTCATCCAGATACACCAATACAAAAGTACTAGTGAAATTTTGAAGGATATCGTCCATCATCCTCATAAAAGTTACTGGAGCATTTATCAAACCAAAGGGCATGACCAACCATTCAAAAAGACCTTCTTTTAACTTGAAGGTGGTATTCCATACATATGTTTGTTCTATTGGGACCTTCTATTATCCATACTTTAGATTAATCTTCCTGAAGTATTTGGCCCCTGTGAGATGATCAAGGAGGTCGTCGATTCTAGGAATCGTGTATTGGTTTTGGACTGTGATTTTATTCAGGGCCCGGTAATCAATGCAAAGTCACTAGGTCCTATCTTTCTTCTACACCAGTACGATTGGGCTCCCACAAGGCGATGAGATAGGACGTATGTGCCCCTTGTGGATCAGTTCTTGGATCTTCCTCTTGATCTCCTCGATTTCTAACAGAGAGCGGTGGTAGGCTGACCTATTGGGTAGAGGTGTGCCTGGGGTTAGATAGATGAGATTCTTGACCTGGCAGTGCAGAGGTACCTTGGTAGGAGAGGAGAATATATATGAGTATTCTTCCACGACCTTATCCACTTGCTTCTATTGTGTGGAGAGATTGGTCACGAAGGCTATGGATGTGGTTGCGATCTTTCGCTGACTCCCAGAGTGAATAACAAAGAAGACAAATTTCTCGGTCTGAGAGATGACCTTCCTGCATTTCTTGGTAGAGATCAAGGAAATAAAATTAGGAGGGACTGCCTCAGGTATCCTATACAATTTCCTGTTCAAAGTAATAATAACACTATGAGGCCTAGACTCATATACAACATGACGTTTCTAGAAATAAGGTTGGCCCAAAAAAAAATTACAAACTTAGAGAGGAGCAACATCACACAATACCTCAGCTTTGAAGGGCTTGATTCCATATGATAGTCGACATTGTTGGCTGACACGGAGATTGCTTCCTTGGCAGAACCATCCAATGGTGTAGGGATGCAGGTGTGGCATTTTCGGCAGGGCCAGCCGCTTCATGACCTTTGCTGAGATGAGGTTCTTATGGATACCGCTATCAAAAATGAAGTGAAACAGGGTGCCTTTTACCCACATCTATGAATGGAAAAGAAACTCGCCTTCTTCTGGCTCATCTAGTTCACCAATATGGAGCTTGGTGGTATCAAAAGTGGCACTAGGTTCCGTGTCAATGATACATCTTCCCCATTCTGGTTTTGACTCAGAGTCAGAACCCGCATATGATTAAGAGGCTTTCACTTCAACCACCAACGAATTCTTTGAGAGGTAATCAATAGTGTTATTCCAAGGGCTCTTATGGAAGTCACACCACTTCTTGGTGTCCTTCTTTGTCTTTTCGGTGTCCTTATTTTCTTGCACCTTGGACTGGTTGTCCTAATACTTTCCATATTTTCTTTGTCCTTTTTTCTGTAGGTTGGGGCCGCCCTTTCCTGGTTTTTGTTGCAAGGGGTTCCCAGGACCAAATTGGTGCATCTTTTGTTTGAGCTTCTGCTCAATTTTGATGGCATATCGATAGGTTGCACCTAAGGATGAGATGTCCATAAATTCCATTTTGTTTTGGATGTGTCTATGCTTATCACCACGATACTTGAGCACTATATGTCTCTTTGAATCTTTAATAACCATCTTGGTGCGTAGTGTATGGAAGATATTTGTGAAATCTAGCATTGGTTGGTCTCTTTCTTGCCGCAGTGTGATCCATTTGGTATACAAGTCGTCATAACTTCCGACAAGGTAGTATTGTTCCTTAATAGCATCCCTGAAGGATTCCTAGGTGGTTGCAACTGTAAATAATGAGGGTTCCTCTATTTCCCTTTGTTCACAGAAATTTTCCCACCAATCTTTGACGTGGGGAATGACTTTGAGGAGCGCAAAAGTAATTGTTTCTCTATTTGAAAAGTTATGGACAAAAAAATACCCTTCTAGTAGATTCAACCACTTGTATACAACATCTATGCCTATCTGACCTTCAAATATAGGAATATCAAATTTGATTTGTACCTTGAAGGGGGTGACGCCTCTGCTCGAGGAAGATGTGTCGCCTGTTGGCATCCGCCAAAGGATTTGTGCGAAACTATCCATCATCTCGTTCCTCTATTGCATGAGGGATTCCTCAAGCAACATTTTGAAAGGATCTTCTGTCTCATCATCTTTCTTTTCTCCTACCATGAGAGGTCGTTTGGGCATGCGAGAGCTTTTGTCCTCAAGAGAAACAAGCTCGAGACCCAATTATTTATACCCTGACCTCGTTGGGGACATGCATTAAGAAGACAAGGAGAAGACCTCTATGATACCATTGATCCTGTTTTATGAGCAAAACAAAATGAATACAGATTATTAAAATATTCTTAACATATAATAACAAAGATACGATAAAAATTGTTTTCTATTCAATAAGGAAATAAGTTGAAACTGTAAATGCAGTGGAAAACAGGCTTGCTGAAATGGTGGCGGCTTCTTTCTGAGAAGATATGTGAAGGTTGCGCTCATTTGCAAGAAGATGATTACAATGAGGCTATGAAGGAATTTTTACAATAAATAGGAATTTCAAAAACCCTAGACATCCAAAAACCTAACCCTAGGAGATGAAGTGCCAAAAGTCATGTGGGCCTTGTTTGGGTAAGTTAGTACATCAACTTTCCGGGGTTGTAACTTTTGCATACGATCTTCGTTTTAGGCTCACGATAGACTGTTTTAGGTGAATTATAGCCCTTTTTGAATACGATCTTCGTTTTAGGTGCACTATAGGTGAAACTACACATTTTGATGCAATCTATCAAAGGGAATTTCCGACTATGGTGAGCCCTAAAAATGTTGTTTAGGGCCTCAAAACGGCCACTCAAGTCAGGGACCCGAAAACTAGAAAGACAAAACTACCAAACTCGAAAACTAGAAAAATGAACCAGTTGGAATAGGTGGGAGGCCACCGACATTCATCTGGAACACTCGCGTAGTTAACTATCAAACTAAGAGACCATGCACTGGATTGGTACATTAGTTTAGATGTAAATAATCCACGGGTAATACAAAATACTATTGTAGACTTGAAAAAACTACTCAGAAGCCCAACTCGGAAGACCAGTACATGAATGACATGATTGAAATTAGGTAGAAACCGGGTGAGTCTGTTTGGGAGATTGATCATAGGTTCAAATGACTGAAGGGTGAGTTGAAATATGCAATTATTGACATGCAACATAGGAACTTATTTGTGAACTCATTGTTACCACAATTGAAATACCCATTAAGACAAAAAAATTTACAAACTCAGGCATAGGATCTTCAGGAAACCTTACAACTGGAAGAGATCCATTATCGATAGACAAAGCCAGCAATAGAGGAGTTGAAGGAGGAAATGAAGAATCTAACATTTCAACGTAACTAGAATAAGGGAAAAGAAAGAAGAGAAGTTGTTTGGTGTACCCTATGTAGGAGAGAAGGACACCATAAGAATGAATGTCCAACTTTTGTCTAGTATATGGAAATGGGGGTTCCAAAACCCTTTCCAATAGGAGGACCATTGTGCGAGATTTGTAAGATGCATGGGCATGATCCATATCATTTTCCAATGATGCAAAAGTATAATACAGTACCAAAGAGTTCATATTGCAATTTTTGCAAATTAGTGTGTCATGATGATAAGGATTGTAGGACAATGGAGTTGATGAGAGAAAGAACTTCATATACTTATAGGGTGAAAGAAGAAATGATGAAATGACAATATGCACCTCATTTTATCTAAGTACAACCACCATACAATAATATGCAACATCAATACAACAATGCACATATGAAATATAATAATGCATAGCCATCGTATAGCCTCGTGCAGTATAACCAGGTACCCCAATACACCACACCATGAGGAGATCTAGGTGGGTACATAGGTGGAGGATGAGGAAGAGGAGGATTTGGACAAGGAATATGACCAATAGTGTGCCAAAACTGCCAACAACCAGGACATTATGCAAGTTATTTTCCACTTCCACCAACGACATGTATGTATTGTCATGCAACAAACCATGACACATAAGACTGCCCAACACTCTTGGGAAATATCTAGGAAAAAAGGAACCAGAACAACCAAAATGTCCAATGGTTCTCTGCAAAGGCTAGGGATGATGGGAGAAACATCAATATAGTCACTTGAGGAGGATTCAAGATAGGAATTGATGCAGCAACACAAGATACAACTAAGAAACAATGGGTTAAGAAGAACACTGAGCCACAAAAGAAGTTTGATGCGTAGAAAGAAAAGGAAACATTTAAGGAGGCTAGATAGGATTTTCTCAAGAATTTATTTCCATTTACATCAGTCACACAACAAAATCATAACCCACCAATATATGGGATGCCATTCTCAATGGACCATACCAATAAAGAACAACCCCTGGAGAAAGTATGTACCATAAATAATTTTCTGCAATCCTGTGTTAAGTTATTGAATGACCCATCATCTGTTAAGTTCTTACAAAATATTCTAGAAATATGTAACACATAGGTAGAAGGGAAGTTAGAGAAGAAAATAGTCAATCATCTCCATACAAGAATAAGGATAAGCAGAGAATTCAAACAGAATGACAACATTGGGGATTTCACCATGGGAGATATTATACTGGATTTAGACTTTGAAGTAAATTTCTTACCTAATAAGACATAGCAGTATATGAGGGAAACCAACCTAGGATATTCACCTGTCTAGTTGAAACTACCAAATCAACACAGAGTGTTAATTATTGGAAGGATTAAAGGTGTGACAATATATTTGGATGGAGTTCACACTATGGAAAATTTTGAAGTGATAGAGATAGTGGATGGCACAACACCTTCCCCATCATTACTTGGATTGGATTGGGCATTCAATAACCAGGATATAATCAAAATGAAGACAATAAAATGATGTTTGAATCATGAGAATATAGAATCATTGCACCATAATGGATCCTTCAGAAGGAGAAAGGTTTTTAGAGGCCACTTGTTTGTACATGGAAGAAATAAACCATTTGTACAGAACCACCGAGAAAGAAGAGGATTATGTTAACCCAACTACAGATGGGTACTCAGTTGGAGAAGCATTACATCTTGTGCTTTTGACTTAGACATAGGTTTGGAGAATTGGAAACAACGATTACATGAAGTTTCCATAAGGAGGTGTGCAAGAATAAATGGCGCAGTAAGATGGGTTGGTACAGAGATCAGATAACCTCCCAGTTTTCATGGGCTAAATGAATTAGATTAATTATTGAAAAAATATGAAGAGGAAGTGTTAAAAAATCAAAGTCTCTTAGACCTAGATATTACACTCAAGGAAACACTTGCAAGGTGGTGGGGTGCACACAAACAAACAATTCGGGACTGGTATCAGTGTAAACAACTACTGTGCATTAGATTTGGTGCAGGATAGGGGAGAAATAAAATGCAAAGGTATGATGGGTAGGGAATACCAATGGAACACTTGGATAAGTGCATGAAACATTGAAGGATGAGTCCACCAGAGGAATGGCCTCATCACATTATTCATACATTGGAAGGAATCCCAAGGAACTGTTATATAGACCAGGAGATGCACAAAGGCACAATAGAATGGACATGATTACAACATAATTTTGTAATAACATTGTCATTTGAACATGAGAACCCCAATATCGATTCAACACTGAAGCTGATACGAGAAATGATATTTTTTCAATGAACTGAAAGTTGAAATCACGATAGAATATCAACAAAAGAATGGAGACACAGTTAAAGAGTTACTCTTATGATAGCATGTTGAAGAGGAAGCACCAAATGAAGATGATATGCCCAAAACTCAGATTACAGATATTGAGGGAGAAAGAGAGGTGGAAGGTCCATCTCTGAAGTTAGAAGTATTTGCAACAATGGGATGAATGATAATCCTAAAATGGCAAGTATTGGAGACTATTGGGATGAGAAAATAGTAGAAAGTATAACATATTTACTGTGCGAAAACAATGACCTATTCCCAACAACCTTTATAGAGATGAAAGGCATAGTAGGAGATCTAGTTGAGATGCATATACCCCTCAAACTTGATGCTAGACCTATCAGGTAGAGACCTTAAAAAATGAATTGAGGGTTTAAGAAGAAAGTGAAAGTAGAAATTGACCGAATGTTGGAAGCCAATATCATAAACTAATAGAGGAATATGAATGAATTATTTCCATAGTAGACTAAGAAAAGAAGCAAGGGCATATAATTATTTTTGTATATCCGAGGAAACTTAATGATGTTGTCGGTACTGAGAGGGGGGTGAATCAGTATCAAGTACAATTTAAAACCTTTTTCAACTTATACTTAAACCATTCAATTATATCCAATGAGAAATGAACAATAATATAAGAGTTACACAAATGCACCACAGTACACCATGCACAATATATGAGAAATAATCAATAGTTATTGTTCAAGGGAAGTAATGACTTCCAAAGGTAGCTACAACTTCCAAATGTAAAGGGAGGGATAAATCTCCAAGAGGAAGATACAATCCTCCAATATCAAGAGATATTTTAACTCTCCATCCTTGCCCCTTCCTTCCACCCAAGAATATATGAGAGATAATAAAAACTTTACATTAAATCATGACCATCAACCAACCATCACATAGAACCTGATAATGCTTCCTGAGACTTATTCAATTTATGAAATTATTCAATTATTGGAATACTACGATCCTATAGATAATATTACTCAATGTATTCTCTGATACTTCTCCAAGTTTCACTCCTTGAATCCTCCCCAAAAGGAAGTTATAGAAGGAATGGTAGACTTTATTCAATTCTCGTTTATTCAAAAGACCCAACTTGTACAGCATGCCCTGTGCTCAATATTTAACATCCGATTCTGAAACTTGCACAAAAGAAACTAAATTCCATAATATTTTCAATGGAAGTGGTCCAACTTTATTAGGATTCTGTATGAAGAAGTTATGACTGTTTTACCTTGAACACCTATTTATTGACTAGCTTCAGGACTGGTCAAAAACCCTATCTTCCATAGAGTGTATCTCCATAATTATAGCGAATCAAGAGCTGAAATTTTTACCAGAGGTACCTTGATATGTCTTCTCAATACCATAGCGATTTAACCATTTGAATCGTTCTATAAAATAAGTTATAGCAAAAATGGTAAGATGATCTGAAAATAACATACCTTAGAACACATCACCAAAAAATTTCATCCTCCCTTGAAATCTGACTTTCTTTACTTCTGATTTCCTCTGAAATTTGACTTGTATATAAATGAATGTCTAATTATGTTTATTTATACCATTTATGTCACTTCATTTTAACATTAGGGCCGACTTGACACTTCCTTATTTTGTAATTCTTTTCTTTAATTGTCTTCAGGGCCTACATGTACTTCCTTCTTCAATTCACTTTGTCATCTTCAAAAATTCATTTCTCCTCAACAATGAGGATCCACGTGACGTGCCACATACCACCGGAAACAAAATGATGTATACTATACATTCATGGGTGTTGTATATGCATATGCATTGTCCTTCATGTCCAAATACCTTTATCAATATTGTGGTCCAAAACCCATGACTAGGATTGACATCAATGACAACAACCAATATTCCAACAATATGCCCCTTTGTCATTGATGGAAACACTCATTCTCCCCCTATCATCATGATCCCAATTTCTCTCCCCCTTTGAAATCAATGGAAAAGGTTAGGGCTGTTCCCCCTGAGTTTAATGGAAAAATGTAACTCTCTTCTTTGGGGCTTCTCCCCCTGAACATGTGGCATTCAATAATACTTTATCCTTATTTTTGGTCTTTGGGACTTTTTTTTCCTTAGAATCCTTTTGTGTGGCTTCTGTCTTCTCTCTCTTATTCATGTCTAGGATGTATATGCTGTTCAGTCTTCTTGTTTCAATTGCAACCAATCTTCCTAAGTTATTGTCTCTGATTTTACATTTTCGAGAATCAAACGTAAGAGTGTATCCTTCATCACACATTTTACTAACACTGAGTAGATTATGATTCAAGTCTTCAACCAATATAACATTCTTTGCTTTTACATTTTTTCTTCCAAGCTCTACTACACCTTCTCCAAGTATTTTGGCAGATGAGTCATCTCCAAATGCAACATTGCCACCCTTTCTCTTCAAGTTGATGAATTTGTCTTGATCCTCGGTTATGTGTGAAGAACATACACTGTCTATGTACCATTCATCTTCTTCTTTACATTCTTCAATGGTTAATGCTAGTCGACAATCTTCATTGTTTGGAATCTCTTTCCTTCTCCATACTGTGGTTGGCATAGGGACATCTTCATTCATATATTTGAAATATCGTGCTTTGTGACCAAGATAATTGCATTTGTAGCATACAATATTTTTGTCCATCAACGGGTAAAATGAATTATAAATTCTGTTGAAAAATCCACTATTATTTTCATATCTTATGTTTACACCATTCATGTTTCTTGTGTATTTGTTCCTTTCATTGATTCTGCAATTAATTGCCTTATGTCCAAATTTTTTGCAAGTATAAAAATGACCAAGAAAGAAATTTTGATACCTGGGAGTAAGTGACCTTCTTTGTGATGTAGTCCATCTGGGTTCGTGATCTACTCTTCTGTACTTTCCTTCATATTGATTGAAGATTCTTTGATTCCTGAAGGTAGGAGGTCTTCTTGGATATTCATCTCTTTTGTAATCATTCCTTCTTTCTGGTATCCTAGTCCACTTCTCATCAACTGTCTGTGTAGATCTTTCTTCAACCTTCTTGTTGGTATTTACATCTTCTTTGTATGAAGTTTCACCCATGCATCCAAGATGTGTTAATTCTTTTGGCACTTCAGATTTTCTTAAGCTCTTCCTCAATGAGACAACTTCTTGTTCAAGTTTCTCACAATCTTCTTCTTTCTTTATCATTTGGATCTTCTTTACTTCTGCTATTGTTCTTGCTTCTTCAAGCAGATTTTTCAGGGAAATGGTTTCTTCTCTTAGTTTCTTAAATTATTCTAATTGTTTCTTTAAGCTTACAACTATCTTTTCATAACTACCCAATTCACTTCTTAGTTTTCTACTCGTATCTTTGAGCTTGCTATTTTCAATCTCAACATGCTTCAATTTTTTAAGATTCTCATCTTCCTGTTGAATCATTTCTACTTCATGATTTTCTTCTTCTTCATTGTCATGTCTTTCAATCCTTGGATGAGGACATTCAAATTCAACATGTCCTACTCCTTCATAATTAAAGCAAAAGAACTGACCTCTATTTTCTTCTTTTAAATCTGAGATGTTGTAATATTCTTCAACTTCTTCTTCTTCTTCTTCTGCTTCTTCACTTGCATAAAGGTCTTGTAGCTTGTCCCAAATATCTTTTTCTAATGCACATGATCCCACCTTGGATTTCACTGAATTTGTCAATCCATCGAGGATGGCATCTATTGCCAGTTTGTAGTTCCTTTTTGCTTCCTTTTGAGCTGCAGTCTTTGGTTTCTTCAAAGAATTGTATCCTGAATAAACTGAGAACCAAACATCTGCCCCAAGATCTTTCAAGTAAGTTTCCATTCTCTTACTCCAGTGTTCAAAATTGATTTCATCAAATGCTGAAATCCCAATGTTTGTAATGTTTTCTTCCATTTATTCTTAGGAACTTCCTTCCAGTGGTTAAATTGTACTGAAGGTAACCCTCTCTGATATCAATTGTTGGTACTGAGAGGGGGGTGAATTAGTATCATGTACAATTTAAAACCTTTTTCAAATTATACTTAAACCATTCAATTATATCCAATGAGAAATGAACAATAGTATAAGAGTTACACAAATACACCACAGTACACCATGCACAATATATGAGAAATAATCAATAGTTATTGTTCAAGGGAAGTAATGACTTCCAAAGGTAGCTACAACTTCCAAATGTAAAGGGAGGGATAAACCTCCAAGAGGAAAATACAATCCTACAATATCAAGAGAGATTTTAACTCTCCATCCTTGCCCCTTCCTTCCACCCAAGAATATATGAGAGATAATAAAAACTTTACATTAAATCATGACCATCAACCAACCATCACATAGAACCTGATAATGCTTCCTGAGACTTCTTCAATTTATGAAATTCTTCAATTATTGGAATACTATGATCCTATAGATAATATTACTCAATGTATTCTCTGACACTTCTCCAAGTTTCACTCCTTGAATCCTCCCCAAAAGGAAGTTTTATAAGGAATGGTAGACTTTATTCAATTCTCGTTTATTCAGAAGACCCAACTTGTACAGCATGCCCCATGCTCAATATTTAACATCCGATTCGAAAAATTGCACACAAGAAACTAAAGTCTGTACTCTTTCCAATGGAAGTGGTCCCACTTCCTTTGGATTATGTATGAAGAAGTTATGACTATTTTACCCAGAACACCTGTTTATTGACTAGCTTTAGGACTGGTCACAAACCCTATCTTCCACAGAGTGTATCTCCATAATTATAGCGAATCAAGAGATGAAATTTTTAGGTACCTCGATATGTCTTCTCAATACCATAGCAATTTCACCATCTGACTCGTTCTAGAAAAAAAATTATAGAAAAAATGGTAAGATGACCTGAAAATAACATACCTTAGAACACATCACCAAAAGACTTCATCCTCCCTTGAAATCTGGCCTTCTTTACTTCTGATTTCCTCTTAAATTCGACTTGTATCTAAATGAATGTATAATGATTTTTATTTATACCATTTATGTCACTTCATTTTAACATTAGGGCTGACCTGACACTTCCTTATTTTGTAATTCTTTTCTTTAATTATCTTCGGGGCCTACATGTACTTCCTTCTTCAATTCACTTTGTCATCTTCAAAAATTCATTTCTCTTCAACTATGAGGATCCATGTGACATGCCACATACCATCGGAAACAACATGATGCATATTATCCATTCATGGGTGTTGTATATGCATGTGCATTGTCCTTCATGTCCAAATACCTTTATCAATATTGCGGTCCAAAACCCATGACTAGGGTTGACATCAATGACAACAACCAATCTTCCAACAGATACTTGCTTACATGACCCTTTCCCTATCCCTTTTACAAATGAGGTCTTAGATAATGTGGGAGGCTAGGAAGCATATTCATTCACATATGGATTCTTAGGATACCATTATATCAAATTAGCTCCATAGGATAGGTATAAGACTACTTTTACTACATAATGAGGATCCTACCAATATACAGTCATGCCATTTGGGATGAAGAATGCACCAACTATATTTCAAGGGTAGTCATAGCTACTTTTAAGGAATTCATACATCAGTTTCTAGAGGTATATCTAGATGACTAGACTATACTTATTTTGTTAAAAGGCCATGTATAAGTTTTAAGACTAATGTTGGAAAGATGAAGACAATGTAAAATATCATTAAACATCAAGAAATTCATTTTGGTACACCTTTTGGAATATTGTTGGGACATATAGTGTGTAAACAAGCTTTACTAGTGGACCCTGCTAAGATTTTAGTCATTGTGAATTTACCACCACCAATTCAGTTCTCTAGTTAAGATAAACACTAGGACATACAGGCTATTACATGAAATTTATAAAGGGGTATGCACAGATTACTGCACCAATGGAAAAATTGTTAAAGAAGGACACCATATTTCAGTGGAATGAGGACTGTCAACAAGGATTGGACACTCTAACGTAAAATATGGTGAAAAAACCTATATTAGTATTTCCAGATTGGGAAAAAACATTTCATGTGCAGGTAGATGCATCACCTATAGCACTTGGAGAAATTCTGGTGCAACTAGGAGCAGGAGAATTAGACCATCCTATAGCCTTTGCAAGAAAAAAGTTGTCAGAATCATATCAGAATTACAACACCACAGAAAGAAAAGGACTAGCCATGGTATATGCACTTCATAAATTCAGGCACCATTTACTGGGTAAACACATTGAATTGTTCACAGACCATTCTACCCTCAAATATCTAGTCAACAAGCCAGTGTTGGGGGGGAGGATATCTATATGGATATTATTATTCCAAGAATTTGATTTCGAAGTGAATGTCAAACCAGGGAGGCTAAATGCAGGACCTAATCACCTATCAAGGGTAATAATGGAGAAGAACCTACTAACTTGGAAGACAACTTCCCTTATGCACAATTATTTCAGTCCATGCAGCTGATGAATACTTTGTTGATATTGTTGAATACTTAAGTACAAGGGTTGCACCACATGACTTTAGCACTGCATAGAAGAAAAATATGGTAGCCAGAGTTGCAGACTATCAACTCATTATAGGACATTTATACAATATGGGCGCAGATAGTATTTTGAGAAGGTATGTATTGGAACATGAACGACCTAGAATTTTATTAGAAGCTCATGAAGGAATAGCTGGAGGAAACTATGTAGGAAAATATATCGCACAAGATTATGGTGGCCAATAGTCCATAAAGATGCCAAGGATTATTTCCAGAACTGTGATGTCTGTCAGAAGGTTGGAAAACCCAAGAGAAGGGATGAGATACCCTTAAGAACACAAGTGACTCTGCAAGTATTTGACAAATGGGAAATAGACTTTGTTGGACCTATTAATTCACTAGAAAAAATTTCAGGAACTAGATATATCATTACTACGACTTAATACTTAACGAGATGGGAAGAAGTAGCACCAATCAAATATTGTAGCGAAAAGACAACATCACACTTATTATTTGAGAAAGTTATCACCAAATTTGGATGTCCTAGGATTTTGAAGGGTGACCAAGGCACTCATTTTATTAATAATACCATTAGGTCTATAAATGAGGAGTTTGAAGTCTATCACCAAAAGAGTACACCATATCATCCTCAGGAAAATGGAACAATAGAAGTTTTCAATAAGATTTTGGGAAATGATTTGACTAAGATCTACAATGTTAACATGCATGATTGGGACTTGAAAATAATGGAAGTACTATGGGAATATAGGACCACATGTAAGAAGTTGACAGGACAGACACCATTCAGATTGGTGTATGTGTTGGATTACTGAGAGGGGGGGTTGTTGGAAGATTGGTTGTTGTCATTGATGTCAACCCTAGTCATGGGTTTTGGACCAGAAGATTGATGAAGTTATTTGGACATGAAGGAAAATGAAAATGAAGATAAAACACCCATGGATGGATAGTATAC
>JASDQU010104709.1:26436-84666 GCA_032191745.1 Picea mariana | reverse complement strand
GCACGTCACGTGGATCCTCATGGTTGAGGAGAAATGAATTTTTGAAGATGACAAAGTGAATTGTACATGTAGGCCCTGAAGATAATTAAAGAAAAGAATTACAAAATAAGACAGTGTCAGGTCGGCCCTAATGTTAAAAGGAAGTGACATAAATGGTATAAATAAACATCATTATTGAGCGCGGGGCATGCTGTACAAGTCAGGTCTTCTGAACAGACCAGAATTGAATAAAGTTTCATTATCTCTCATATATGCTTGGGTGGAAGGAAGGGGCAAGGATAGAGAGTTCAGATCTCTCTTTATATTGGAGGATTGTATCTTCCTATTGGAGGTTTATCCCTCCCTTTACATTTGGAAGCTGTAGCTACCTTTGGAAGTCATTACTTCCCTTGAACAAAAACTATTGATTATTTCTCATATATTGTGCATGGTGTATTGTGGCGTATTGGTGTAACACTTATACTATTGTTAATTTCTCATTGGATATAATTGAATGGTTTAAGTATAAGTTGAAAAAGGTTTTAAATTGTACTTGATACTGATTCACCCCCCTCTCAGTATCAACAGGGGTGAATTAGTAATAGAGAAATTTAATCCTTTTTCACCATAAAATGCAAGTGTTATATCAATGTAGCATTATCATCCAATAGTTGCAGAGTAAATAAAAAATGAACAAATGATCAATCACACACATACACAATACACCATTTTTTTACATGGAAACCCAAAGCGGGAGAAAACCACAGAATGATTTTTCTTATATGTCTTTAAGAATTACATTCATTAGAATCACCAACTTCCTTTGTTTTCCAAATCCAACTGGAAGGAGGCTCCAATCCCCTAGTTTCTCAGGCTACAACCTGAGGGAAGCTCCAACTCCCCAACTCTCTAGATACAACCAAAAGGAGGCTACAACCTCCTATGTTCTTCAGCTACAACCGGAAGGTGGATAAAACCACTTGTCCTTTCCACGTACAACCACCCTGACATATAAGTAGAATGATGGAACCGTTGTCACACTATCACTGTGAGATATATTGCTATAAACATGTACCAATCAACCTGTAATCAACCTATAACAACATGTACCAATAACCTGTGCCAACATGTACCATACATCAACTTGTACCTCAACCTGTACCATAAACAGGTGCATTGACCATGGACCAAACCTCTATAAATAACCTATCACAATAACCTGTCCAAACAACCTATCAAAAAAACCTATCTCATCAATCTTATCAACCATATCAGATCTACTCACTAGGACAACTCTCAACCATATGAACAAAATCACCAAGTTGTGCATCAACCAAGCATAACACACCAACTCATAATCATCATGAAAATCAATACCTTCTTCTAATAATATACCAAGACAAGTACATGACATCATCCATAAACCATGTGTCAACAATACTACTAAGAAGTACCTCCAACCATGTACCAAGTATGTACCAATCATGCATCAACTACACATCAAATTTGACTCATCAAGGTGTACCAACAACATCAAATATACACCTCATGTATGTGCCAACTCATCAACCAATCTAATCTGATCACATATACCTAAAATCTAGAAACTGAATATGTCACTGAGAAACCTATCACTATATACTCATCAACCAATTTGATTTGATCACATATACCTCAAACACTTTACCAAAAGTCTATACCTCAAACCATGTGCTATAACCTCGTTGTTATACAACCTCTATCTATACCAATAACTTCAACAACATACCTCAACCAAAATCCCTCAAACATGAACCGATATTAAACTTCAGTAGATCTGCCTCAAATCAACTCTACAACAAGCCATAAACTCCCAAGAGGGAATCCAACATATTTACAAGGCAACCCCTCAACTTGATTCATAAATTCAACACTACACATATGAGAGCCATACATTTTTGTTTCTTCTTGTAGCATTCTGTTTCCACAATTTTGTTGTCATGAATCCACTGCCACACTTTTTATTCTACGGTTCTTTTGTTGCACTTTTCCTGCTGCGATTTTTCTACCGCACTTTTTCTGCAGCGTTTTTTCTGCCACAGTTTTCCTGCCGCATTTTTTCTACCACATTTTTCCTACTACAATTTTTCTCTATCAATAATAGTTTCCCAAATACCCTTTCAAAAAAATAGATATTCAATGATATTCAAGTGTGTTTGAATGAGAGACCCTTGCCTCTTATTTATACATTTATGTAGCTTCCTCAAGGGGCTACCTTCTAACCATCTTAACCCACTTTCCTTATTTTAGGGTTAACCCACTTATAACCACTTGTCCACTTAACTTAACCACTTTCCATAATTATTAAGTTCTCCATTAAATTTATTATTTAAATGATTTATTTTGCATCCTCTTTGACTTATAGTACACTCATCACTTCACTTTATTATTTAAATAATTTCTTCTTTGCAAACACTTTGACTACTTTGAACTTTTGGGGCTTCTAGATGAATCAGGAGGGTTCTCCAACTTCACATGGCCATAACTCTCTAACCATGAGGAGTTATGTGGCGTTCCACATACCATCGGAAATGAAATGACATGTACTATCCATCTAGAATATTATTTATTGCAAATATATCAAAACTCATACCATTATCCATCAAACAAACTTGGGTCCATTACCTAAACCATTGTGCTACCAGAATTTGCTACCAAACTTTCTTCAAGGGTTTACATCAATGAAAACTAAATTAATTAATAAACAATATGACCTTTTAGAATTTATGGAAATACTCTGATGAAATACTAAATTCATGTCACTCATGCTCCCCTTGTGACCATCGCTCCCCCTGGAACCATGCCTCTATGCTCTCTCTCCAAGCATTTCTATCTCGCATATGATAAATCTATCTCCCTTTGTCATCAATGGAAAATGTATATTTCCATATGTTATAGGATTAATCAGTAAATGAAGACATAAACAGATCTCCCTAGATCCCAATGGAAACTAGAACAAAATAGAACAAAAGATTATACTTTCCCTAAGTTCTAATTATTGAGTTTACTAGTTAACAAGAGATAGACAACATACCATTTAAATGTCATTTCCTCTTGCCATTTCCATCCTATATCCACTCCGATGCTCCTGTGATATTGAATCTGCAAGGGAACACAAGACAAAAAAAGTCAAAGAAACACAGTATACTCAACAAGAACCTATGTATGTGATCAAGGAATCATACAATAAAACAAGGCTAGTTTTATGAGAAAGAAACATATTGTTGTATCATATTAAATTGAAAGTGGATATTACAACCAAATATTTGATGTCGGAAGGTCCCCTATAGATGGCCCTTTTCTCCAACAAACACACCTTTTCTCCAACCTTGAATGAAGAAGATCCACAATGACTTGATGAACTGAAATGAGGCTCTCAGGCATGATCTAATGCAAAACTCTCCATACAATTCTTATCCTATTCAAACCTAGCCTTTTCCATGAGAGGTCCCTCTTTATATAGTGTGAAAGATATATGGGTGAGGAGATTAGGATGATCCCACCAAATCATAGAAGCGAGTAATATCCAAACCATTCGGAGGCCACCTCATCTTCTAGAATATCCTCTTCTAGAACTTTCGTGAAGTTTGACTTTTCCTTAGCTTTCGACATCGTCGCACCCTAGGTATAGTGCAGCCTGCAGAGACGTCACAGTCAATCTCTAGAGAAGGATTCGATGATCAGGCATCGTCACACCCCATGCATTTTGCAAGGTGCGACGACCTTCCTTAATAGGGATTTTGGGAAGAGAAAGCCAATCCCTTTCCTCATGGAGAAAGAATCTTTTTATCTTTTCATGGGAACATGAACACATGTTTTCGATGAATCACTTGGGTGACCAAAATAATGTGTAACAAAATTCCCCCCAAAGTATGAAGCTAGAATGCGTGACAGCTGAAATACTTTTTAGAATTTGTGTGTTGGAAAAAAGGAGCACACTGATCGAGAACCTGCAAACAATAAAGAATCAACATAATATTATACCATTGTCTGAGGTAGGCATTCCAATACTAAAATTACAAAATTTCAAGTGAGTCATGGCCACTAAATATACACTGTGGATCCATGTCATTGTGAATCGACATAGCCACTAGGAATACATTGTGGATCTATGCTCTAAAATGACTCAAATTCGGACATAGCCACGAGACATACAAAGTGGATCTGTGCGTCAATACAAATCATGAATACTCCGTTGCAACCTGGACCAGAATGGTGTGATCTAGGGCCTTCATTTCCATCATCTCTAAGTCTGAATCTAGCCATGTGATTATAGGTGTTGAAGTCAAACATGGTAGAAACCACTCGATTATCGATCATTAATGAAAACCATTAACAAGTGTGAGGTAAATCACCATTTATGCCAATGACTCCCAAGGTACCATAGTACAATCCAATGAATCTAAATAAATGAGTTGAATTCAAACACTCGATGGAATCTTCCAATCAGGGGTCAATGATGTGAACCCACTGTTGAAAGAGAAGAAACCTGTCATTGAGGCATGCAGGCTCTAAGGTACTGAATGATTTCTAAGTCTTGTTCCCGGATGATGTGTTGAAGTCGACAGGAAAAGACTTGTCACAGGAGGGCCTTGATGTATCCCCCATAAATGACATGAGATATGTAATAAATTTGAGGTAGATCAGAGTATGAACTAATTCGAAACTGACATAGGGAAGGCCAATATGGTAGAAAATTTATAATTACATATGGGCGACTCGATAGGAGGCTTGTTTAGGTTGGAATTCTCTTGAACATATGAATGACATGACAAATGGTATTAGCAACATTGACTCAAGGAGGACTCGACATAGGGACATGCATATGATCAAACGAGAGACAAATGGATTTCCCAACCTAGATGCAATGATGAAGGGGGGTGTCATGTTCAAGGGCAACTATTACTGCCACTAATATGAATATAGAGACCCATTTCTTTCCCAAATTTTCCCCCACCATTTATGGCGAGTACCTTTTTATTTTTAAGCAAGCTTAAGGAGGATGACATATGCTTGTTGATGTAAGCTCATCATTTAAATGAGTCCCTCGACATATGTTTAACGAACCCTAAGAAGGAGTGGCTCGATCCCATATGGGTCTTTCAATGTTTATTTAACGAGTCCAAAGAGAGAAAATTTGGGGGTTTTTCAATTTTAGAGAGTCTGAAAAACACTTAAAGAGAACTCCACAAAGTCCTTTTTCGTAATTTAACCCAACGAGAAAAAAGAAGTGATAATCTACTGCTCATCAGATATTTTCTTCAAATAGTTTTATGAGCGTGAAAAGAGCAAGATCACTCGACAATCTTTTCATGTTTAGAGAGTCTGAAAAGAGATTAAAGGGAACTCCAAGGGGTTCCTTTTTTCGTATAACCTTTATGAGTCTGAAAATTTGATAAAATTATACTCGGTTGCATTCTCATCAATTTACGAGCATGAGAACGAACAAAGACTAAGCTCAGAGTTTTTCCTGAAAAACCCTAAAAGGATATGTACATGCACAAATATATAAAAACAAACCAAAAAGGTGGACCCTTGTTCCAACGTTTCACCTCTAAATTTTTTATTCTGCAAAAAATCAATCACTTGCAAAGTTGTTAGGACTTTCAGACTAGGGTGAAGCATAAAATAATATAATATACAAATGAAAAACAATGAAAATCAATAAAATAGGTAAAAACCTTCATTTCACTATTTCATTTGCAACTTCACCCAAATATTGCTCCAAGCCCTATTTTTACCTCGATTTCCAACAACGGATTGTGGAGTGCACGACTAATCATTTGATGAATCGCCTCCATAGGAAAGGTAATATTCATTTCCTTCATCTTTCCATGGATTAAAATTTGATTTTTGTTGGTTAAAAACATACTTTTGTGTTGATTTCTTGGGGGTACCCATGCATGGAGGTCATCACATGCGCCCTATATCAGAACCTGCAATGATCTAAGATCGTCATAGTCGACCGTAAAGATAGGGTGCAATGATTCCGCACTGTGAAAATGCACAAGACTGTGACGTATGCAGCCCAATTTTTTTTTAAAATGGATCTACCAAGAAAAATCCTTCAGGAAAGAAAATCATGATGCTAATCTCTTTTTATTGTTCCTTGGCAGGTCTTCCACGATAAAAATGTTGGAATGACGTGAAAGAGAGCATGAGGAGGAAGATTACTTTGTTGGGAATGACCCGGGAACAGTGATGGCCCTCCGACAATGTGGATTGTTGAAATTCTTCAAGATTCATGGTACAATGAATGAATATCTGAGAATGAATAGGTTGGTGGACCTCATGGCCCAACATGCAGTTGTTCCTATCTCTATGTACAATGATATATTCTTCTACTGGTTGAGAACTCAAATTCTCATGGTCAATGATTATGCATATGTTGGGCTAGACTTCCGTTGAGATCTGAAACTAGCTCTTCTCGAAGGTTCCCAATGGGGGGACATAGGTAAGAAGGAAAATTTTGTTTATATCATGTTTTTGTTATTTTTAAAGATATAAAATGTTTTTGATGTTGTTTTTCTGATGACTAATCAACTGCTCTTTGATGATGCAGATGTGGGACCGTACCATCCTCCAAGTTCATCCCCTATCGAGAGGCGAGGGGAGAGAAGTGTCGTAGTAGGAGTAGATGTTGCAGACTTTGAGACCATAGAACAAAATATGGAGGGACTCATAATGAACATCCTAAATGCCTCTATAGATGATATTCCTAGTCATTATTAGTGCCACACAGTGGGCATGTCTGCATCCATCGGTTGACTGCTGCATAGAGTAGCATGAGTAGTCTCATGTTATAGCGAGCAACATCCTTGATGCTATTGTATATTAAGACATGTGCTTCACATTTTTGATATTTTGGTCTTCAGACAAAAACACTTTTTTGTAAAATTTTATCGTTATATATATATGAGGCTTCTACCGGCTTACTTTTTGTATATACAAAGTGTGGTTGGATTTTATAAATGTCTCAAATGTCTTTCTAACTCATAATTGATGAATTCATCTATTAATGTATTTAGACATATAGGAATGTGTTGATATTCAATGTAATCAAAATGACATTTCAAGAGTCGAATTTGTAGATATACCCTTAACAACGTAGGACTTCGAATGGAATAAACATTACTCAATTGTAGGACTACTAATTGTGAATCGAGTCATACAACAAGATGAAGGATTCCAAGTGAAACAACGTCAATCAATAATTCGATGACTGCACTATATTTCATGATATTGTTACTTGCACGACCAAGGAAAACACCATGTAGACTAATTAGTTCATCCATAGGTGCATGGACTGCCCAAGCAACAGATGCTAAGTTATAAGTACTGCGACTAGCGCCATCAGTGAAGCTAAGGTAGGCTAGTGAAGACACCGACATCTGAAAACCAAGAAAAATGCAAGGTAAGCAGCTGAAGGGTGAAACCAAACAAAGAAAAAGAACAAAAGAATATGATACACTAAAAGTACAAGCACTCATGCAAAAATGACTTAAGCATAGTACTTCTTTAAGTAAAGCGTGTTTCTGGGTTCACTCAAAGTATTTCCATCATAATCTACCAACTCATAATCTCTCTTCTCCAATACTCGTTTGAAAATATAAGGACCTTGCCACATGATCTAGAATTTACCACCCCCTAACAAATCACGATCTTGGTCATAAAGAAGAACTAGATAACCTTCAGAAAAAACACGTGGCTTTACATGCTTGTCATATTCGGATTTAGCACGTTTCTTCTGAGTTTCAATAACCAAGGCGGCATCACGATGGGTTTCATCTAATTGCATCAAGTACAACAGACGTTCCTCTTCAGCAGAGGTGTTAGGAAGAAGTTCAACGACTAGTTTCAAAGATGGTATCTCACATTCAATCGGCGAAATTGCTTTGATACCATATACTAACTGGAAAGGTTTGAATCCCGTGGCAGACTTAACAAATTTCCATTAGGCCCATAATGCTGAGAAAAACATCATGTGCCAATTTGTCTTATGAATTCCTATCATCCGTCGAAGCATAGTAGTGAGAACTTTGTTGATTGCTTCAACCTAGCCATTGGCCTGCGGATAATAGGGGGTCAAGTTTTCATTGCAAAGACCCAACTTTTCAGTAAGTTCATACATCATAAAATTCTGAAAATGACTATTGTGATCAGTAACGATGTCTTGAGAGACACAGAACCTTGTAATGATATGATTGAATATGAACAATGCTGCATTTTTCCCAGTGTTATCAAATTTAGGCATCGCCTTGGCCCATTTAGTGAAATAATCGATAGCTACAATAATGTATCCATGCCCCCCAGATGAGTGAGGGTTACATGTCATGAATTTGATGCCCCATTTGGCGAATGGACCAACAGAAACTACAAGGTGGAGTGGAGCAGGGTGAGATCAGATCTTATGATTATAAGTTTGGCAAGCATGGCATTTATAGACAATAGTAATGAAATCCTTAAACAATGAAGGCAAGAAATAACCAACTCATAATATCTCTTAGGCAATGGCATACCCATACAAATGACCACCACATGCTCCAGAGTGACAGTCATTCAAAGCTTTCTTAGCTTCATCGTAGGTGAGACATCATCGCAAAATGGAATCAATACCATGGTGGTAAAGGGTATCACCAAGGATGATGCATTAACGGACTTGATACTGTATATGATGACGATCTGTACTAGAAATATCAAGCCGGAAAGTTTGAGTCTAGAGATAGATGATAATATCTATGTAACATACATCATCAGAACTGATCGGAAAGAGGGATTCGTCAAGTAAGGAATCCTCTGCCACATTTTTTGTGTCAATAGAGGGAAGGTCACATATCAATTCGGCAAAAACCAAATATTTCTTTGACTTAGCGCATTCAAACTCCAAGTCAAACTCCTGGAGAATAACTATCCATTTGGAGTAATTTTCCCCCAACAATTCTCGAGTAAGGATATGTTGTATGGGGTTGCAATCAGAAATAACAGTGGTCTTGCATAATAAGATATAGTGACGAAATCATTGAACAACTGCGAAGGCCAGTTTCTCCACATGTAGGTATTTGGTTTCGGTAGTCGTGAGACTCCGACTCAAATAATCTATCACATGTTCATCATGGGCATCATCCTCTTGGACTAATATCATAACAATGGTAGAGTACGAAGCAACTAAATACATGAAATAATATAGGCTATAGTTAGGGGAAAACAATAGTGGTGTATGGGTTAAAGCGAGTTTCAAAGCTTTGAAGTATTTGTTGGAAGTGTCGTCCCATACAAATTTGTAACATTTCTTGAGGATCCGAGTGAATCCTTTCGTTAATTCAACGTAATTGGGGATGAATCGATGCAAAAGGTTTGCCTTACATTGCAAAATTTGGAGTCGGCGTAGTGTGGAAGGAGGAGGGAGATTATGAATATCCTCAACCTTCAAGGGGTCTACCCAAATCCCATTTATTGACACAATGAAGCCAAGAAGACAATCGGATTCCACACAAAAAACAAATTTGTGTGGATTTAGACATATGAGATAATAACGACAACATAGGAAAATGGCCCGTAAATGTGCCGGGTGATCTTGAAGATGCATGGAATGCACTGGTAGATCATCTAGATATGGTTGTACAATGTTCTTAATATAATGGAAAGCATAAGACATAGCTCGCTGAAAAGTCGCATTAGCACCAGAAGTCACCTTTGGATTGTGGAAAAGGTAAGCCTAGTACCCATCAATTTGTATTTCACAATGAATAAATTTAAGGGTGGTCTAATGGACACAGTCTCAAGATTATATTTCTTTAACTCAGAAAACTGGGTTGGCATACATAGACAAGTGAGGTCTTAGTCTAACTTTAGTCATTGATTTTTTGCATAGTGGTGAGTAGGGGGAAGAACCTATAGAAAACTAAGTGGTCTGTTGTGGACGTCTGGTCTTTCGACAGCCAAAGGGGAAGAGAAATCGAAAGACAATATATTCTTCGCTCAGAGCTACAGGGAACTAAATGAAATTATCATGAACTGAAATCAATCATACATCACAATTCAATGGTAATCGCCTGAGTATATCATCCATTCATGGTTCATTCAGTGTTGGAAGGAAATAAACACAGGGAACTGATTAAAAATGACAACGGTGTCGCTATGATCAAACATACATCACACAAACACAACTATCCTCGATTGGATATTCCATGCCTGAGTGTTCTAATAAAGCCATTACAAAGAGATGTAAAGGAAACAAACTTTGATTAGACATGAAGTCTCAAATACATAACATAACCAGAGAACTAGAGGCCTTTAATAAATCTTTACAATTTGGAGCTCCACTCAACCATTGACACTTACAAAATATAAAACATGAGTATATATACTTAGAACTACTAATGACCCCTAGGGACACAATTGGACCCCTGCATTCAAATATTTTTGTTTCTTCTCCTTCTGTCAGACTGCACGAGATTAACTTTGTCAGATGCAAATCTAAGACAATATCGGTTTTGCAGGAAAATTTCATGACTGGGTGACCTTGGGCTGACAACTCGCTTCCACAACTGGGGATTCCATGCTTCTTATTTATGGTTGAAATGAGGATTATGTTGATTAAGGTTGGTTGTCATTGATGTTAGCCCTTGAAGAAATCCCCGCAGCCCAAAGGTTTGGGTAATGGACCCAATATTGTTTGATGTAAAGATGACTCATTATTGTCTTTTCATGGTTGATAAGAAGTAAAGATGGATGAACTACAAAGTGGTCCCCTTATGGTGAAAGCCCTCATGGGAAGACGCTTTGCTAAGTAAGAGAACCCATTCTTAGTTGTGGAATAATAAGATGAATGAAAGTGAATTTTTTAAGGAAAATATTCTAGATGGATAGTGCTTTTCATTCCATTTCCGGTGGTATGTGGAACGTCACATAAATCCTCACGGTTAGAGAGTTATGACCATGTGAAGTTGGAGAACCCATGTTTGGGTAATGGACCCAAATTCGTTTGATGCATAACGGTATGTGTTTTGACATATTTTTAGGTAATATTATTCTATATGGATAGTACATTTCATGCCATTTCTGGTGGTATGTGGAACGTCACATAACGCCTCACGGTTTGAGAGTTATGGCCGTACGAAGTTGGAGGAGTCAGGACCCTCACATGTCATCTAGAAGCCCCAAAAGGTCAAAGTAGTCAAAGTGGTTTAAGAGATTTTAGAAGGTAAATAATAAAGTGAATGGATGAGTTTATTATAATTCAAAGTGAATACAAAATAAATTATTTAAATAAAAAATTTAATGGAGAAAATAGAAGTGGGTTAGCCCTAAAATAAGGAAAGTGGGAAAAGTGACCTAGAAGATGTTTTTAAGGAAGCTACTTGGAGAGTATAAATAAGAGGCAAGGCTCTCTCATTTAAGACGCACTTGAGAATATTGAATACCTATAGGTGTCTAAGGTAACGAAAGGATATCTAAGCCAAATTTCTGAGGAAAGTGAAGAAAAGAAGGCCAAAATTCAAGGAAGGATAAATTCTTTTGATGATGCTTTCTAAGGTATGTTGTTTTCAAGTCATCTCACCATTTTCACAATAATTTTTTTTATAGAATGATTCAGACCGTGAAATTTATATTCCATTGAGGAAACATATCCAAGTATATGTGGTAAAACATTCATCTTGTGGTTCATTGTATTTTTGGAGTTACACTCCGTGGAAAATAGGGTTTGTGGCTAGTCCTAAAACTAGTCAAAAACAGGTGTTTCGGGTAAAAATGTCCTAACTTATTCATAACAGATCCAAATTCAGTAAGATAAAATGTATTTTTTAGAGTACCATATTTAGTATACTTTGTAATAGTTTCAAATCAATTCAACAAATATTTTGTGCGGGGCATGCTCTACAAGGTCGCTCTCTAGAATAATCCAGAATTTAGCAAGGTGTGCCATTTTTACTATAACTCCTTTTCTGAGAGGTTCCAAGTAGTGACACCCAGAGGAATTTCATAAAACACATTGAATAGAATTGTGTGTAATTTTCATATCTTTATTCATTACAAGTACAAAGTTATGATTATTTCAAGTTAGGGTTGTTGACTAATCCAAAACTAGTCTTGTGAGACTAAAGAAAAGTTTGATGAAAATGCTAGTCTCTTGTTGTTAAAGTTAAGGAATATTTGTAGGTATGTGATCATATACACCATGTATATTACAGAGTTACAAATTTTATTTGGATTATGAAATTGATGAGGGCTTTTGGTTGAGGTACAAGTTGGGTACATGGTTGAGACAAGTAGTTGATGAGTTGGCACATACATGAGGTGTATAGTTGATGATGTTGGTACATATTGATGAGTCATAGTTGATGAGTACTTGACACATGATTGGTACATGGTTGGTTGCAATTTTTTATGGTACAGGTTTATCACAAATTGTTTGGTACAAGTTGGTGCATGGTTGATGCACTTGTTTATGGTACAAGTTGATTATAGGTTGAGGTACAATTTGATGTATGGCTCATGTTTATTAGTACATGTTTACAGTGATATATCACAGTGATAGTGTGACAATGGTTCCATCATTCTACTTCTACTTTAGGGTGATTGGACGAGGCAAGGACAAGTGGTTGTATCCACTGTCTGGTTGTAGCCTCTTTCTGGTTCTAGCCAGAGATTTGGGGAGTTGGAGCTTCCCTCAAGTTGTAGCTTGAAAAACTAGGGGGTTGGAGCCTCCTTATAGTTGCAGCTGGAAAACAAAGGAATTTGGTGCTTCCAATGAATGTAATTCTTCAAGACATATAAGAAAAAGCATTATGTGGTTTTCTCCTAATTTTGGTTTCCATGTAAAACACTGGTGTATTGTGTATGTGTGTGATTTTTCATTTCTTATTTCTCATTATTGGATAATAATTCTACATTGATATAACACTTGTATTATTTGGAGAAAAAGAATTATAATTGTACCATTACTGATTCACCCCCCCTCTCAGTAATCCAATAGTTGGTATCAGAGTAGGTTCCTTCAGAAAATAGTTTAACCATTAGAAGGAGATCATGGATTATTCTGAGAATGGTGTACCAATGTTTAATGGTCAAAATGGTTTTAAGTATGAAATGTGGAGCATAAGGATGAAATGATTCTTACAGGCACAAGGACATTAGATTTGGCTATCAGTTGTTACAGGATATGATAGTTCAAAAAGGGAAAAGACTGCAACCAAGAATGAATTGAGGAAGAATAACAAAATAGAAAGGGATTTCATCTGGGAAGGATTACCTAATACAGTAAGAGAAAAGGTTGGTAAATTTTCATCAAAAAAATAAATTTGGGATAAGTTACATCAAATATATTCTTCACCCATCACAGATTCAAAAAATGTCAAAGAAGATGCAGATACAAATCAAGAAGAATTATGTTCACCATGTCAAGAAAATTCAGAAGATGAAGAGTACATAATCACCAGAGGTATGTTGTTTTGTTTTAATTGTGAAAAACGTGGGCATCTTGAAATAGAATGCCATGAAGGAAATGAGGCAGAACAACTAATTGAAAAGGAAGGAAATTATAAAGAAGAATTCATTAGTTCTTTAGATGAACTAAGAGAAGAAAACAATTCACTCAAGAAAGAATTGATGAAACAAAAGGAAAGTGTTCACATTTTTTAAGAAGCCCAACAGGTCATCGAGAACTTAAGAACTCAACTAGAAGAAGCCAGAAAGATTGAACAAAATCTTGAATATAAAAAAAAATCTTGAATATAAAAAATAGTGTTTGGAAACCAACATAGCAGCACAGAAGGAAGAAGCAGAAATGAGAGAGAATATATTGACAGATCATATTAAGGAAAGAACTAACGATCTAAACCATCTTCAGGTAGAGTTTGGTCAAGAAGAGAAAGGACTTGAAGAATAGATAATCACATTAAAAATTCATCTTGAAGAAGCAAAAAGAACAGAAGAAGTCATGAAGTCTCAGATAATGAAGAAAGAAGAAGACGTTGAGAAGCTTGAAGAAGAAGTTGTCACATTGAGAAGTAAAATTGTTAATCTCAACAAGAATGTTGAATAGACAGAAAGATCCTCATTAGTTATAGAGAATGAAGAGAATCACTCTAGGTTGCTAGAAAAGAATAATGAAGAAAATAGAAAGAGTTATGTAGAAGGAATCATGGTCAACCAGAATCTAAGAAAACTATTGAAGATACATCTTGAAGAAGACCATCCATGTTCAAGCCACAAATAAGATTCAATCATGATCATGATCAGTCAAGGCAAAACTCTAGAAGGACTACACCACAAAGAAGATCATTCACTCCCAGGTATGCAAATTTATTTTATGGTAATTATTTTTATTGTACTAACTTTGGACATAAGGTTACAGATTGCAGAGATTATAAAAGAAACGTTCAAGAAAGAAGTGCCTATGTGGTCACACGTAACATTGAGTGTTACAAATGTCATAACTATTGACACATAGCCAGTGATTGTAGAAGCATGATCGATACTTCAATGAAAGAGAATATTGATATCAGATATATGAAAGTATGGATAAGAAAATAGGAAGAACAAGTGAACAAAGACCAGGTACCAAAGATCTCAAGATTGGCAATAAAACGAGATGAAGAAAATTCTTCAGAGAAAAGGAAAGATGTCAGATATAGAAAGGTTTGGAAAATAACTAAAAGAAAGGAAGGACGGCTAAATAAGGAACATGTTCAAGAGATTGTACTTTCGGGCATTTTAGTGAAAGATGAATCCACAGATAGAAAGAAAGAAGTCAGAGCTCAGAAAGATAATGAATCTACCAATGAAGGTGATGATGAATCTACCAATGAAGAAGATGATGAATACACATCATAGAAGGAATTGTTGTGAGCCATCCAGCTTAGAGACTCCCAAGTAATATGAATATTAGACAGGGGGAGTCTATGCAATAGTTGTGACAGACCAAAGAACCATCCTTCGAGAAGCTTGCAGAGTTTGAGAAGACGGATTCAGAGAAATCAGTTAGCAGAAGTAAAGTTTGATAGATTAATCAAGAATTCATGATAGTATAGTGATAAATGGGTCAGCATTATGGATATTTGTGTTGGAAGATTGGTTGTTGTCATTGATGTCAACCCTAGTCATGGGTTTTGGACCGCAAGATTGATAAAAGTATTTGGACATGAAGGAAAATGCACATGCAGATACAACACCCATGGATGTATAGTATACTTCATGTTGTTTCTGGTGGTATGTGGCATGTCACATGGATCCTCATGGTTGAGGAGAAATTAATTTTTGAAGATGACAAAGTGAATTGTACATGTAGGCCCTGAAGATAATTAAAGAAAAAGAAATACTAAATAAGAAAGTGTCAGGTTGGCCCTAATGTTAAAAGGAAGTGACATAAATGGTATAAATAAACATTATTAGACATTCATTTGATGAAAGTCAAATTTCAGAGGGAATAAGAAGTAAAAGAAGGATGGATTTCAAGGGAGGATGAAGTCTTTTGGTGATGTGTTCTAAGGTATGTTATTTTCAGGAAATCTTACCATTTTTGCTATAACTTTTTTTTATAGAACGATTAATATGGTGAAATCTCTATGGTATTTAGAAGACATATCAAGGAACCTATAGTAAAAATTTCAGCTCTTGATTCACTATAATTATGGAGATACACTCTGTGGAAGATAGGGTTTGTGACTAGTCCTGAAGCTAGTCAATAAACAAGTGTTCTGGGTAAAATGGTCATAAATTCTTCATAAATAATCCAAATGAAGTGGGACCACTTCCATTGTAAAAAGTACATAATGTAGTTTCTTGTGTGTGAGTTTTAGAATCGAATGTTAAATATTGAGCGCGGGGCATGCTGTACAAGTTGGGTCTTCTGAACAGACCAGAATTAAATAAAGTCTACCATTCTTTCTATAACCTTTTTTGGGGGAGGATTCAAGGAGTGAAAATTGGAGGAGTTTCAGAGAATACATTGAGTAATATTATCTACAGGATCATAGTACTCCAAGAATTGAAGAATTGCAGAAATTGAAGAAGTCTCAGGGAGCATTATCAGGTTCTATGTGCTGATTGGTTGATGGTGATGATTTAATGCAAAGTTTTATTATCTCTCATATATTCTTGGGTGGAAGGAAGGGGCAAGGATGGAGAGTTCAAATCTCTCTTGATATTGGAGGATTGTATCTTCTTCTTGGAGTTTTATCCCTCCATTTACATTTGGAAGTTGTAGCTACCTTTGGAAGTCATTACTTCCCTTGAACAAAAACTATTGATTATTTCTCATATATTGTGCATGGTGTATTGTGTTGTATTGGTGTAACTCTTATACTATTTTTCATTGCTCATTGGATATAATTGAATGGTTTAAGTATAAGTTGAAAAAGGTTTTTAAATTGTACTTGATACTGATTCACCCCCCTCTCAGTATCAAAAATTGGTATCAGAGCAGGTTACCTTCAGTACAGTTTAACCACTGGAAGGAAGATCCTATGCAGAAATGGAAGGAAACATTCCAAATGGGATTCCACCATTTGATGGAAGAAATTTTGAATACTGGAAAAATAGAATGGAAAATTACTTGAAATCTCTTGGGGTATATGTTTGGATCTCAGTTTCTTCAGGATACAATTCTTTGAAGAAACCAAAGACTGCAGCTCAGAAGGAAGCAAAAATGAACAACAAACTGGCAATAGATACCATCCTGGATGGATTGATAGATTCAATGAAATCCAAGGTGGGATCATGTGCATCAACAAAAGATCTTTGGGACAAGCTACAAGAATTTTATGCAAGGGAAGAAGGAAAAGAAGAAGAATAAGTTGAAGAATATTACGACATCTAAGCTTTCAAAGAAGAAAATAGAGGTCAGTTCTTTTACTTTAATTGTGAAGGAGTAGGTCACGTTGAATTTGAATGTCCTCATCCAAGGATTGAAAGAAATGACACTGAAGAAGAAAATTCCAATGAAGAAGAAGAAAATCATAAAGAAAAAATTATTCAACAAGAAGATGAGAATCTTAAAAAATTGAAGGATGTTGAGATTGAAAATAGCAAGCTCAAAGACACACAAAGAAAACTAAGAAGTGAATTGGTTAGTTGTGAAAAGACACTTGTAAGCTTAAAGAAACAATTAGAAGACTTTCAGAAACTAAGAGAAGAAACCATTTCCTTGAAAACTCTACTCGAAGAAGCAAGAAGAATAACAAAAGTAAAGAAGGTCCAAATGATAAAGAAAGAAGAACATTGTGAGAAACTTGAACAAGAAGTTGTCTCATTGAGGAAGAGCTTAAGAAACTCTCAAGTTCCAAAATAATTAACACATCTTGGATGCATGGGTGAAACTTCATACAAAAAAGATTCAAATACCAACAAGAAGGTTGAAGAAAGAGCTACACAGACAGTTAATGAGAAGTGGACCAGGATACCAGAAAGAAGGAATGATTACAAAAGAGATGAATTTCCAAGAAGACCTCCTACCTTCATGAATCAAAGAAGCTTCAATCAGTATGAAGGAAACTACAAAAGAGTAGACCATGAACCTAGATGGACTACATCACAAAGAAGGTCACTTACTCCCAGGTATCAAAATTTCTTTCTTTGTCATTGTTATACTTGCAAAAATTTTGAACATAAGGCAATTAATTGCAGAATCAATGAAAGCAACAAATACACAAGAAACATGAATGGTGTAAACAGAATATATGGAAATAATCATGGATTTTTCAACAAAATTTATAATTCATTTTACCCATTGATGGACAAAAATATTGTATGCTACAAATGCAATTATCTTGGTCACAAAGCACGAGATTGCAGATATATGAATGAAGGAAATAGATTCCAAACAATGAATATTGTCGAATAGCATTAACCACTGAAGAATGTAAAGAAGAATATGAATGGTACACAGACAGTGGATGTTCTTCACACATGACCGGGGATCAAGACAAATTCATCAGCTTGAAGAGAAAGGATGGCAATGTTTCATTTGGAGATGACTCATCTGCCAAAATACTTGGAGAAGGTGTAATAGAGCTTGGAAGAAAAAATGTAAAAGCAAAGAATGTTCTATTGGTTGAAGACTTGAATCATAATCTACTCAGTGTGAGTAAAATGTGTGATCAAGGATACACTCTTACATTTGAATCCCGAAAATGTAAAATCAGAGAAAATAACTCAGGAAGATTGCTTGTGACTGCAACAAGAAGATCAAACAACATATACATCTTAGACATGAAGAAGAGAGAGAAGACAAAAGCCACACAAAAGGTTTCCAAGGAAGAAAAAGTACCAAAGACCAAAAATAAGGATGAAGTATTATTGAGTGCCACATGTTTAGGGGGAGATACCCCAAAGAAGAGAGTTACATTTTTCCATTAAACTCAGGGGGAGCAACCCTAAACTTTGCCATTGATGTCAAAGGGGGAGAGAAATTGGGATCATCATGATAGGGGGAGCATGAGTGTTGCCATCAATGAGAAAGGGGGAGATTGTTGGAAGATTGGTTTTTGTCATTGATGTCAACCCTAGTCATGGGTTTTGGACCGCAAGATTGATAAAGGTATTTGGACATGAAGGAAAATGCACATTCAGATACAACACCCATGGATGGATATTATACATCATGTTGTTTCCAGTGGTATGTGGCACGTCACATGGATCCTCATGGTTGAGGAGAAATGAATTTTTGAAGATGACAAAGTGAATTGTACATGTAGGCCCTGAAGATAATTAAAGAAAAGAATTACAAAATAAGAAAGTGTTAGGCCAGCCCTAATGTTAAAAGGAAGTGACATAAATGGTATAAATAAACATCATTATACATTCATTTGATGCAAGTCGAATTTCAGAGGGAATAAGAAGTAAAAAAAGGGATGATGAAGTCTTTTGGTGATGTATTCTAAGGTATGTTATTTTTAGGAAATCTTACCATTTTTGCTATAACTTTTTTTCTATAATGATTCATATGGTGAAATTTCTATGGTATTGAGAAGACATATAAAGGTACCTTTGGTAAAAATTTCATCTCTTGATTCACTATAATTATCGAGATACACTCTGTCGAAGATAGGGTTTGTGACCAGTCTTGAAGCTAGTCAATAAACAGGTGTTCTGGGTAAAACAATCATAACTATTTCATACAGAATCCAAATGATGTGGAACTACTTCCATTGGAAAGAGTACGGACTTTATTTTCTTCTGTACAAGTTTCAAAATTGGATGTTAAATATTGAGCGTGGGGCATGTTGTACAAGTTGGGTCTTCTGAACATACCAGAATTGAATAAAGTCTACCATTCTTTCTATAACCTCTTTTTGGGGAGGATTCAAGGAGTGAAAATTGGAGGATTTTCAGAGAATAAATTGAGTAATATTATCTACGGGATCAAAGTACTCCAAAAATTGAAGAATTGCAGAAATTGAAGAAGTCTCAGGGAGCATTATCAAGTTCTATGTGATGATTGGTTGATGGTGATGATTTAATGTAAAGTTTTATTATCTCTCATATATTCTTGGGTGGAAGGAAGCGGAAATGATGGAGAGTTCAAATCTCTCTTTATATTGGAGGATTGTATCTTCCTCTTGGAGGTTTATCCCTCCTTTTACATTTGGAATTTGTAGCAACCTTTGGAAGTCATTACTTCCCTTGAACAAAAACTATTGATTATTTCTCATATATTGTACATGGTGTATTTTGGTGTATTGGTGTAACTGTTATACTATTGTTCATTTCTCATTGGATATAATTGAATGGTTTAAGTATAAGTTGAAAAAGGTTTTTAAATTGTACTTGATAGTGATTCACCCCCGTCTCAGTATCAACAAGATGCGCAAGTAGAATCTTGGACAGTATGGAAAGAGATGGATTCGTAAGAACACATTGCAGGTTTGGATAGATATATGATAGTGAGATTGGTTCAGAGAGTGGTTCAAAGAAAAAGGAACATTATCATAATGGATGATAATTACACAGGAAATGGCTCGAACAATGCTAATGGATTCCAAATTGACAGATATTATTTGGACACATACAGTGCATACATCAGTTTACATTCAAAATAGATTATTGCTCATAAACAACATTGAAAAAACTCCCTACGAACTATGGAAAGGAAGCACAGAAAAAAACCTCTACATCAAGGTAACTCAAGGTAATATTTTATTAATTGAAATTTATGTTGATGATATTGTTTTGGAAGTATTAATGACAGGTTAAGCCAGAATTTGCAAAGGATATGCAGAATGAATTTGAAATGTCATTACTTGGAGGAATATCCTTGTTTTTGGGTCTTCATATATGTCAAAGAAACTAAGGAATTTGTATTTCTCAAACTAAGTATATCAGAGAAATGATTAAGAGGTTTTCAATGGAAGATTGCAAACCAATTACCACTCCTATGCAAACCAGTTGCAAGTTAAGCAAAGATGATGATTCAAAGTCTATAGATCAGAGGCAATACAGGTCAATGATTGGCATCCTACTATATGTGACATCATCCAGACCAGATGTAATGCAGGCAGTTGGACATGTGGCACGATTTCAGGAAGCACCAAAGGAATCACATGTATTAGCAGTGAAGAGGATTTTTAGATATCTGAAAGGAACATAAGAGTTTGGATTATGGTATCCAAAAGGAAAGGATATATCACGTATTTCCTACACAGATGAAGATTGGGCAGGTTGTATTGATGACTGATGAAGCACCAGTGGATCCACATTCTACTTGGGTTAGTGTTTGGTATCATGGATAAGAAAGAAACAATCATCAGTATATTTATCTACAGCCGAGGCATAGTATATTGCAGAAACATCATGTTGTACATAGGTACTTTGGATGAAACAAACTCTAACAGATATACAGGTTGAGTATGATGAGCCCATTCCAATCTATTGTGATAATACAAGCACCATCAGTATCTCAAAGAAACCGGTGATGCACTCCAAGATGAAGCACATTCCAATCAAGTATCACTTTCTACTGGAGCAGGTTGCAGAAAAAAACATCAGAGTTGAATATGTGGGCACAAAAAAAAAACAAGTGGCAGACATCTTTACAAAATCACTTCCACAGGAAGCCTTTGAATATCTTCGCCAAAGACTTGGAGTTATTTACACTCCAAAATGAATTATTTTTGAATTATTATCTTATATGTCTTAGATGTACACGAGGAAGCACCATAAGAGGATAGTTCAGTCAGGGAGAGTAGCCCTGGATGGAAAGATACCTTTTCCATTGATGAAAAAGGGGGAGAGGTTTCTCAGATGCAGAGGACAGAGGCATGGTTCTAGGGGGAGAATATTTATCATATGTAGAGGCCAGAGGCATGGTTCCAGGGGGAGCATGAGTGATATGATTTTAGTATTGCATCAGAGTGTTTCCATCAATGCCAAAGGGGGAGGTCATTGATTAAGGTTGGTTGTCATTGATTTCAACCCTTGAAGAAAGCCCCATAGCACAAAGGTTTGGGTAATGGACCCAATATTGTTTGATGTAAAGATGACTTATCATTGTATTTTCATGGTTTATAAGAAGTAAAGATGGATGAATGCCAAAGTGGTCCCCTTATGGTGAAATCCCTCACGGGAAGACACTTTGCGGAGTAAGAGAAACCATGCTTAATTTTGTAATAATGAGAAGAAGGACATTGAATTTGTCAGGGAAACTATCCTAGATGGATAGTTCTTTTCATGCCATTTCTGGTGGTATGTGGAACGTCACATAACTTCTCACGGTTAGAGAGTTATGACCATGTGAAGTTGGAGAACCCAGGTTTGGGTAATGGACCCAAATTTGTTTGATGGATAAAGGTATGAGTTTTAATATATTTTTAGGTAATACTATTTTATATGGATAGTACATGTCATTCCATTTCTGGTGGTATGTGAAATGTCACATAACTCCTCACGGTTTGAGAGTTATGGCCCGTACGAAGTTGGAGGATCCTCACATGTCATTTAGAAGCCCCAAAAGGTCAAAGTAGTCAAAGAGGTTTAAGAGATTTTAGAAGGTAAATAATAAAGTGAAGTGATGAGTGTAATATAATTCAAACTGAATACAAAATAAATTTAATGGAGAAATTAGAATTGGGTTAACTCTAAAATAAGGAAAGTGGGCAAACTGACCTAGAAGATGTTTTTAAGGAAGCTACTTGGAAAGTATAAATAAGAGGCAAGGCTCTCTCATTTAAGACACACTTGAGAATATTGAATACCTATAGGTGTTTGAGGTAACCAAAGGATATATAAGCTGAATTGCTGAGGAAAGTGAAGAAAAGAAGGCCGAAATTCAAGGAAGGATACATTCTTTTGATGATGCTTTCTAAGGTATGTTATTTTCAGGTCATCTCACCATTTTCACAATAACATTTTTTCTAGAATTATTCATACCGTGAAATTGATATTCCATTGCGAAAAAATATCCAAGTATCTTTGATAAAAACTTCAGCTTGTGGGTCATTGTAGTTTTGGAGTTACACTCTGTGGAAAATAGGGTTTCTGGCTAGTCCTGAAACTAGTCAAAAACAGGTGTTTCGGGTACAAATGTCATAAATTATTCATAACAGATCCAAATTCAGTATGCCAAAATGTATTTGTTAGAGTACAGTATTTATTATTTTGTAAAAAAAATTCATATCAATTCAACAAATATTTTGTGCAGAGCATGCTCTACAAGGTCTCTCTCTAGACTAATCCAGAATTCAGCAAGGTGTGCCATTTTTCCTATAACTCCTTTTCTGAGAGGTTCCAAGTAGTGAAACCTGGAAAAATTGAATAAAACAAAATAAATAACATTGTGTATTAGTTTCATATCTTTATTCATTACAGGTACAAAGTTATGATTATTTCAAATTATTGTTGTTGACTAATCCAAAACTAGTCTTGTGAGACTAAAGAAAACTTTGATAAAAATGCTAGTCTCTTGTTGTTAAAGTTAAGGAAGATTTGCAGGTATGTGATCATATACACCAGGTATATTATAGAGTTACAAATAATATTTGGATGATGAAATTGATGAGGGATTTTGGTTGAGGTACAAGTTGGGTACATGGTTGAGACAAGTAGTTGATGAGTTGGCACATACATGAGGTGTATAGTTGATGATGTTGGTACATATTGATGAGTCATAGTTGATGAGTACTTGACACATTATTGGTACATACCTGGTACATGGTTGGGTGCACTTGTCTATGGTACAGGTTGATCACAGATTGTTTGGTACAGTTTGGTGCATGGTTGATTCACTTGTTTATGGTATAGGTTGATGTACATGTTGATGTACAGGTTGATGCATGGTTGATGCATGGTTCAGGTTTATTGGTACATGTTTACAGTGGTATATCTCACAATGATAGTGTGATAGTGGTTCCATCATTCTACTTCTACTTCAGGGTAGTTGGATGGGGCAAGGATAGGTGGTTGTAGACACCTTCTGGTTGTAGTCAGAGAACATAGGTGGTTGTAGCCTCCTTCTGGTTGTAGCTAGAGATTTTGCGAGTTGGAGCTTCCCTCAAGTTGTAGCCTGAGAAACTAGGGGGTTAGAGCCTCCTTCCAGTTGTAGCTGGAAAACAAAAGAATTTGGTGCTTCCAATGAATGTAATTATTCAAGATATATAAGAAAAAACATTATGTGGTTTTCTCCCAATTTGGATTTCAACGTAAAACATTGGTGTATTGTGTATGTGTATGATTGTTCATTTCTTATTGCTCATTATTGGATAATAATTATACATTGATATAACACTTAGATTATTTGGAGAAAAAGGATTATAATTACACTATTACTGATTCACCCCCCCTCTCAGTAATCCAATAGTTTCAACCACCTTCTTTGGCCTCATTAACTGCCCTTATTGGGATCGGGACGAGCCCAAATGTCAATGAATGCTCTTAGGCGGTGCTCTTGACTTGTTGAGTTAAACTTGGCACCTTGAAACCATGTTGCCTTCCTCTACTATTAATACAAATGCTCTCGACCCCTTTGGCATGGATCTTTTCAACCCCCCCCATGTCACTGTGGGCCATGAGCTCATTCTTGTCCCACATGATGTTTCAGGATTTCTCATTTCAGGAGTTTTCACCCCATCATGGCTTCAATATCACGATGCCCAAAATCGCGAAACAGTTGCTGAGATTGGTGATCAGACTCGCTTCAAAATGGACAGCCATGATCATTCCCTTGACAATACAAAATGTCGACTATGCGACGAGCACTAGTAACTGCTTCCTTTTTGACCGGGTGCTGGGACCATGGGCCCAATTTTTGGGAGATTTCATGATTTCGCATTTCGAGAGAAAGAGATGTTGCTCTTGGGAAACCTTCGATTCGCGAAATCACGAAATCAGGATTTCGCATTTTGGGGCTTCAGGCTATCGGTGTACTTGTCAACGAGAACTCCTAACTGCCGATTCCCAAAATCGTCGAAATCAAATCAATGGTCCTCTACTTCTCCCAAACAAATGGCCTAGATCTTCCCCTTCATGCATAATCTCTCAACATTTGAAATCTCGATTCCCATGCTCGCTTGATTCCATATAAGACCACTCTTAGTGCTACGGCTTGCAATAATGAAGACTTGGAAGGAATGGCTAGGAATTGGGAAAAAACAAAGACTCGATAATAGAGGAAAAAAGAGAATTAATCGAGCATAGGGGGAACAGAAAATCTCGAGGCTGACATCTCTCAGGCAATTTTCGAGAAGGAAAACTAGTCGACCAAAGGATGAATGCAAACAACAAAGGAAAATATATGTTGGGAGGGGAAATCTATGATCGGGTCTACACAAAAGTGGGGAAAAGACAGGCAAAATCACAGACCTAGGCCAAAATCACCATCCACCAAAACATGACAAACTTAATCGCTAACATTTGGCTCCACGGGGGATGGCATGCTCCCTGAGAGCTGCCAAGAATGCGTAGCTCCAGTGCCTTTCTTTGGGTTATGGAGTCTCCTATTTAAAAAATAAACATAAAACAAGAATGATATTTAGAATGGTGGGATGTCAACTGCGACTTTTAAACAAAAAATCTTTTCAATAAGTGCCCATTTACAGGGCAAGCAAAAACTTCACCACCCTCCATATTCTGCAACCTATAAGTATTATTGGGAAATGTCTCAGAAATCTTGAAGGGCTCGATCCAAAGGGCCTCAAATTTACCATAATTTCCCTTGTCTTGTCTAGGCACATCCCATTTGAGCACTAGCTCTCGCATCCAGAAATCCTCTTTTCTTCTCTCCATGTCAAACGCCTGCTTGATTTTCTACTGAAGGACATGTGCTATGTCCATCACTTTATCTCTAGTCTATTGTACTTATACCAACTAATGAATCCTCCTGATCATATCATCGGGCTCCTCCTGACAGTCTTGGAAGAACTTTTCTACTGGAAAGGCGAGCTGAGAGGGAAAAATTGCTTCAGTCCCATATACAATATGGAAAGGAGAGATGCCTAGGAACCATTTAGTTGTCACTCTATCAGCCCACAAAGAAAATTTGAGCTTTGAATCCCATGCTTTCTTTTTGTCCTATAACAGTCTTTTGATGATTTTGATGAGGATTTTGTTAGAGGACTCTGCTAATCCATTGCCTTGTGGATAGTAGGGGGTAGAGTGGATCGGCACAATTCCAAACTTCTCACAAAATCAGATCAATCATTCAACTTTGAAAGATATAGCATTATTGGTGACAATTTTGCTCAGACAGCCAAACCTTGCTATGATATTCTCCAGGAAGCTGATGAATACCTTGTGGGATGTGCTCCTTGTGGGGATAGATTCTATCCACTTGGTAAAATAATATATGGTCATCAGGATCCATCTATGTTGACCGTTGGATGCAGGATGAACCTCCCCAATGAAGTCTAGGCCCCACTGCTGGAAGGGCCCTGGAGCAATCACAGGTTTCAATGGTAGGTTCTTTAGCTATTTCTTTCTTGAGAATTTATGACATTTAGCACAGGCTCTGACTTTTGTGCAAACATCAGTGAACAAAGTGGGCTAGAAATAACTAACCCTGAGAATATTATGAGCCGTCATTTTCTAGAAGTGATGCCCCCCACATGAATTGTCATGAAAGTCCGACATAATCCTTTGTGCTTCGTGTGGGTCTAAAAATATCAGAAGTACCCCTAGGGAGTCTTTCCAATATATATTTTTACCAATAAGGCAGTATTTAATGTCTTTGAGCTTTAAATCTCTTACCTTGTTCCTTTGCATGCCATCGGGGGGCACAACTCTTGTAGAAAATATATGACATCCTTGTACCAAGGGAATCCTTCTAATGGGGGATATGACTGAGAATTTGTATCATATGGTTCATGTTACGAGGGAAAAACTCTCTATGGCCAAGGGTAAACCACAACAGATAGGTATGATTGAAGAAATCAACTCAATTCCAACATATGCTATATAAACTAATGTGCAATATAAGAAAGAGGTATACCTTGATCCAACGTTTGATAATGTTCCACCATTGAGCACTTTGACCCAAAGACTTATACCTACAATAAGTTCTTAACAAACAAACAAAGCAATTATATAGTGATGACATAAAGGGGTTAGCACATTAGATAACATAATCCATCAATAAACATTACAAACACGCCCATGGATAATAATCATACATTTTTAATATGCCAATAGGGTGGGAAAGGAGTATTTCTATTAATAAGTGATCAGTAGAAGTGACAACATTACAGACTTATGTGTCAGCATGGTTCGAAACCAAGAAACCAAGTTCCTTCCAACTGGGCCTCCACCACTTCAATCCTCCACCAAAGGCAAGATCACAAGAGAGAGTCAATGAGGTTCTCTCAATAATAGGGAAAGATATTGGGGTTTGAACACTGTGTTCATACTTGAGGGACAAAGGGATGTAGACTCAATATGAAGTAATTTCTCCATAGTAACTTTTCTCTCAAAGTTGAATGCTTTCTCCTTCTTTTTCCATAGCTCGAAAATTTTCTTTTATAGCCTTTAGAATGCAACTGAAGGGTCAATTTAGAACATTTCCAGTATTTGGAAGGCCAAGAATCAAAGATCTTTTGTCGTGACATGAAAACCTGACTTCATTTTTGTATTTTATGGCACAAATCCCAATGTATGTGGGATGTAGTGGAGCAGGCAGCATATACGCATCTTGCATAAATGATAGGGAGCGTATATGTGGAAAATGTATATTTTTGGCTTTGGATTCATTAAAAAGGGATGGAAAGTCTCCATAGGGAAATGGAAAAAGGACCTCTGTGAAAGATAGCTATGGTGAGGGAAATCTAGCTATAACAGATGCCCCCTAATGTGTGAGATCAGAGGAGTATCTGTGATGGTCGAAATACATTATAAATAACCCAAAAGTGGAGTGGTAGAGAACCATCTAGATGAACTCAATTGCTTAACACATTATATACTGAATTTGCATCCATGGCTACCAAGAATACAATGCAGATCCATGTGGAAAATATACCAAACAAGTGTTCATGTCCATGAATAGGCGAATACAAATGCGGTTGTATGCCAAAAGCTATCATAGTCACGAACAAGGCCCAGTGAAACCAGTGTCAAAATCAATCTGAAGATATTTGTCTACCATGAAGTACAATATGATCTCCCATGATCACTAGATTCGAACAAGTGTTGGTCCAATTAAAGAGAAGCAATAACTCAGGAAAGATGCGGCCACATAGTGATGTCTTCAAGTCTTCTACACAATCCGCCAAGGTGCAAGTCTACATCATGTGAAAAAATGAGTTGAGGTTGAACATGATGAGACATCGTTTGATTACCAGTCATTGAGGTATACCATTAACAAATGTGAGACATCCTACCAATAATGAAAGTAGGTATCAAGGCACCAAGTACATTTCTACAAGTGTAAATAAAGGAGTTGGTGTCAAACACTTGAGAAATCCATTGATCAAGAGACATTGATGTATTCCCATCTGTCAATAGTGAGAGAGCCTACAACTAATGACTGCAAGCCTCAAGGCACTCACGAAACTCTAGGTCCCATATCCAAAATAAATGAGCTGAATTCGATGGAAAGAGACCCGCTGAAAGGGGAGCATTAAGGCATCTCTCATCGGTCAGCATGAGGAACAAAGCAGGAGCTTCATGATTTGGTGGAGATCAGACGAATAACATGTTCACGAACCAACGACCTTGTGCATCTTTCACATGTACCAAGTGCAAGGGGTATATGAAAAAGACCCTCTAAATAGAAACCAATGATGAAAACTGCTGACAAAGGTGAGGAAACAACCAATAAGGCTAATGGAAACAGAGACAATGCACGAATCCAAAAGTGTGAATAGATGTCTTGTCGTCGAACACAAGGGAAACCACCCATTCAACAACCAATGATGAAGTGTCGATTTTTGGGTTCAAGGTGACCTATCAATGATGAAAGTAGGGGCAGGGTGCATAATAAGACCATAGTATCATGTGATTCTTAGACAAACTGAGGGTATGGGGGACATGCAAAGTCAATATTTCTAAGGAGTGGTCGATGCAGGTTGATAGACTTCCTTTGAACAAGAGAATGAGACATGGTGGACTCCAACATCATAGACTCAATGATGTGACTATTAGATGCAGGAGGCATCAATAATGTTCTTTATAGGGACTGGAAGAGTAACCAGTCGGTAGAGAAAACTATGTGACTAGATCAGCTTCCTAAGACCATGCTAAACCCAACATTATGATGACACAAGGACACAATAAATTTGTGCTCTTGTTCAAAGGTGAAATGAATGCTGCCAATTACAATATAGTACTCCCTTTCTCCCCGTCTTTTTGTTTTTTCATAACAAATGAAAGCTATGATACAGAGGAGGGAACGAGTGTCGCAAGTAAGCAAAACTAGTTCTAGTAGTGGAATGTACATATGCTGAATGCAGGGGAATGCATGCGAGAGATGGACACTCGGGGTGATGTTCCCTCCAGGGTATAGGGTGTCAAATTGTGAAGGATATAAACAAGGCTCTTCTTGGTTGAGGATGCAAAAACTACTTAGGCAACGGTTTATAACACAAAGAGAGAACTGGCTAAAGGCTCAATACTGCAAGCGAGGGCATGATATGCAATCACAAATTAAAGCCAAAAAATGTCCTTTTTATGTCTTTTAGTCTACTTGGTGTGAAAAATGGGTAAACTTGTGCCAAAATAGACATCTTTTCAAATCCAATTTACGAGCGTGAAAAAGACAAGTTCACTAGGAAATATTTTCTATTTTTGATAACGGGTCGGAAAAGAGATTAACTAAGACTCATGACCTTTCAAATCCAATTTTAACGAGTGTGAAAGGGACAAATCACTTAGCAATATTTTTAGTTTTTTAGACGAGTCAGAAAAGAGCTTAATTAAGACTCGTTTTTCTATCTTAAATAACATGTAAAGGGGGAGGCCAAGGCTCCTATCTTGGTCTTCTGTGGAAAGTCTGTATCTCATAGATAGCTGACAAAATTTTGGGAATACCCAAGGCTCTCCAAGTCGAGGAGGAGAAAGTGCTAACAGAGGTTACAGTCTCTGTGATGGTTTGGATAATGTCTCTTAATGGAAAAGACATAGGTGGGGGAATGGCATGACCCATTATATCGTTCCAATCAAAGGGAACTCTATCAGAACTTGGAGGAAGAACGTTCTGGGAAAGAATAAATCTCTCTCGCTCAGAAGGGGGAGTATTTGAAATGTTGATGACATGACTGAAAGGTGTATCATTCTCTTCAGGGAGAGTAGGGTTGACCATAGATTGCACTAGTGTGGCCATTTCTTCAATTATGGGTTGAATAGGATGCATAGTAACAGGGGTAAGAGACGCCTCCCCCTCAACAAAGGGGGTGGGGTCGGGAAAAAATTACGTCGATGGAACCATTGAGACAAAAAAAGGAGGAGTGGTGTGAGGAGAAACCATGGAGGCTTCAGAATCCAAAAGTATTTTGGGTGAGCCCCACGCTTCTAGTATCCCAGCAATAATTGGGCACAAACGAGTAAGGTGACTTCCTTCGCAAGTCCTGTAAAGGAATTTCGTTTTATGTCTGAGACGTCTAGGCTTCTCAATGTAACTAGAATTGGAAAGAGGTTTGTCTCTTGTATGATGAATAGAGGCAGGAGACATGACACGACTATGATTTGGCATAAAAATAATGGCACCCCCAACATAATTGGTAGAGGTTGGGATTCAAGCTGTCGACATAATTTGTAGAAAAAGTCAACCCATCTCCCACATGACTAGTAGAGGTTGGTGATGGATCACTAATATGACTGATAGTGACTCGGTTAGTGATAGATTGTGGCATTTGATTCCATAGTCTGGGGAAAGATTGATTCTGAAAAATTGCAATCTAGGAAGGATCTTGGTGTACCCCTTGCCCCAACCCATAAAATAGTTGGTTCACACCAAAATGGTCTGAAGAGGCTTGAACGGGCATCGTCATTGAGTTATGTGAAGAGATTGAGATAGGATAAGGATTATTTGAGTGAAGATATATGTTTCCCCCTTGTGAAGGGGTCCCATAAAGAGGGTAGCCCGAACCATAAAATTGATTCTCCCCATAGGAAATACCTGGGGGTACTTGAGGACCTGTCATGGAAAAGGTGTTCGAAGGAAATTACATGGCAGATGAAAGATACATGGGTGGGGTGTAATAAGTGGGATAAGAATCCATCTGAGTACTAGCTCTTGAAAGAGCATAGCTAGTATTGGATCCATAGGGGGGAAGGTTCCAACCTCCCATGGGGACATGACTCATATCAAATGAAGAAGTACGCATCGAATCCATGGTGCCCCCAGGTCCAATGCTAGGATTCATATATGTGGGCCAGGGAAAGGGTTGTATGGGGGAAGGCATATCAACAGAAAAATGGCTTGAGACCTAAGGCGCAGACTGAGCGTTGTAGTTTTGCATACCATTGTAAAAAGCGGAAGGGCCTGTCCCCATGAAATTAGCAAGTATCATGTGGTGGGTAGCAGTGAACGAGGGAGCAAAAGAAACTCCAATGTCCATAATGATGAAACCCAAAATAGACTCCTAAGGTCAACTAGTAGTCAAAGAACATACCAAAAAGTCAAACGACCAATATGCATGCAAACAGGCTAAAGTGGTTGAGTGGCCTCCCTCGCTAAAGAAGGTATGTCTCGTCCAAGAGGGATCTGAGACTCCTCGCTAAATTTTGGAGGTAACATAATCAATTATAGGGGCCCTCGTGGGCTTAACAACCAGTCAGTCAGATCCCCCCGGAGAGGTAATCCTCCATAAAGGTTGTGTGTTGTCTGACCCCTATCTAACCTAGGGTACAAGAAGAATAACCCCTGCAAGTAACCTATGAGACACCTAAGTCAAGCAACTAATAAACCACTATATAACTGATGCACAGGCAAGCAGTCGTAAGTATGGATCACCGTATGGGAAGGGTATCAAAGCCTGAAACCTTGAAATCACTGCCTCTCACAAAGGTATGGGTACTAGCAAGATCCCCAAATACAAATAAATCCACAGAAATATTTCTGACGCTAGGTGAGTATCCAAGGGTTATCCCCTCAACTAACTTCGTGCAACCTCGTGATTAACTCCAGTGTGAACGAAGCCTCCTAATATTACCAATTATACAATGGACTTCTAAACAACCTATCTTAGACACATATGTTGATTTAATTTCCTTGGAGAGGTTTACTCACAAATTCCTATTCCAAGGCACTAAATCCTAGACTAGTTTGTGCACCCTAAAAAATAAAACCGTGACTAATCAATTTTAGTTTAAAGTGCAAAATTTATTGGCCATGATTACTCAAAAGGGTATGGAAGAGAAACTCATGATGTTATGACTCCGCGAGAAAATGAATATGAATATAATGCAAAGTCTATCTTTAACTTTTCAATGAATGATATGTTAATAAAAGCAGTGCAATTTTCAATTTCAACTTTGCAATTCAGAAGTAAAATGCAATCTTGCTCAAAATGAACTAAGCTAATGATAAAGGCTCAAAGACAAAAAAATGTTAACCAATGCAAAATGCCTATTTTTTTTTTATTTTCAATAGATTAAAGAGAAAATGCATGGACTGTAAAGAAACCTGATATATAAATTCTAATGTGTATAAATGAAATAACTCAAGCAGAATACCAAGCAGCTGAGCAAACAACCCAGGGTTCAAGGACAACAAGGATGAAAAACAAAGAAAAAGACTATGCCAAAAAATCAACTCCCAACAAGTTTCCTATCAACCTAGAGAAACTCAACATGTACTACAGAGGCCTAAGAAGGCTCAGCAATCCCCAAAACTCACCCAACAATCACTAAACCAAGAAAAAAAGCAAAGGGAAGTGTTATACGCGACTGTTCAGGAGAACAGGGCATATATGTGCATCCTGCAGTAAGACAACAAGCGTATGTACGGGACTGTATGGGAAAAAGGAGTGTATATGCTTTAAAACAAGGCTAGGCAAAGGCAAGAAGGCTGAAAACTTAGACCCATAGTGAATAGAATCTGTCAAGTAGTGACACGACAAGAAACACAAAGGAAAAAAGAGCAATGCAGGAAGGAAAAGTACTTCAACCCTTAGAAGGAAGATCTCTCCCCAGTGGAGTCGCCAATTCTATTATGAGGGAAAACCTCTCTATGGCCAAGGGTAAACCACAACAGACAAGTATGAATATAGAAATCAACTCGATTCCAACATATGATATATAAACTAATGTGCAAGATAAGAAAGAGGCCTACCTCGATCCAACGTTTGATGATTTTCCACCATTGAGCACTTCGACCCAAATCTTTATACCTACAATAAGTTCTTAACAAACGAACAAAGAAAGTATATAGTGATGATATAAATGGGTTAGAACATTAGATAACATAATCCATCAATAAACATTACAAACATGCCCATGGATAAAAATCATACATTTGGAATATACTAATAGTACGGGAAAGGAGTATTTCTATTAATAATGGATCAATAGAAGTGACAACATTAGAAAATTTTGTGTCAGCACGGTTCAAAACCAAGAAACCAAGTTCCTTCCAACTGGGCCTCCACCACTTCAATCCTCCACCAAAGGCAAGCTCACAAGAGAGAGTCAATCAGGTTCTCTCAACAATAGGGAAAGATCTTCGGGGTTGAACACTGTGTTTAGACTTGAGGGACAAATGGATGCAGACTCAATATGAATTAATTTCTCCAAAGTAACTTTGCTCTCAAAGTTGAATGCTTTCTCCTTCTTTTTCCATAGCTTGAAATTATGCTTTTATATCCTTCAGAATGAAACTGAAGGGCCGAGTCAGAATGTTTCAAGTATGTGGAAGGCCAAGGATCAAAGATCTTCTATCGACATAGAAACCCAACTTCATTTTTGTATTTTCTGGCAAAAATCCCGATGTACGCAGGTTGTAGTGGAGCAACCAGCATATACACATCTTGCATAACTGATAGGGAGCGTATATGTGGAAAAATGTATATTTTTGGCTCTGGATTCATCAAAATAGGAGGACAAGTTTGCATAGGGAAATGGAAAAAGGCCCTCTGTGCAAGATATCAATGGTGAGGGAAATCTCGCTATAATAGTTCATCCTGCTGATTTTCTAAGCATTCATTGATGAAGCTTACCCCCAAGTGTTTGCAATTAGATTCAACCAGCAATCTGGCTAAACCTTGACCTTTAATCAATTTGGTGGGATTTATCTCCAGGTCAAATTCGAGTGTTTTGGCAATCCATCGGCTCCTCCTTCCATCTATGTCCGGTTGAATGAGAATTTCCTTCACGATAGTTGAAGGGACATATGTAGTGATTTTTTACTGCACGACATAGACTCTGAAAGACTTGAGAGATTTAACCAAAGAGTAGGATTTATTTTCCATCATGTCATATTTTAGCTCAGCATCTCTCAATGCCCGACTGAAAAAGGAGATGGGCTGCTCCAACCCTTCAACATTCCTCTGTAATAGAACAATCGCTACAGTGCCAAATGAAGCAAATGAGAAAACAAAGAAATCCTTTGAGTAATCGAGACTCATATGCATGAGTGCCTCATTCAAGGCATTCTTTATCATATCAAAGGAGTTTCGAGACTCAATAGTCCATTTAACTTCATTTCCCTTTCTCAACATAGTTGTTATAAGCTTTTCCATCTCAACAAAATTGGAAACAAACCTCCTCAGAAAATTAATTTTTCCCAGGAACAATTGGACTTCTTTCTTAGATCTTGGGAGTGACAAGGTTTGAATCACTTCAACTCAGCTAGGATCAATCTTGACTCCTTCGACTGATACTATGTGTCCCAACAACTTTCCCTCCTTCATTGCAAACAAAGATTTTTTGGGATTTAAGGAGAGACCAAAATTTTTGCATTTCAGGAACACCCTTCTCAAATGCTCATAGTGCTCTCTGTCATACATGGAGAAAACTGTAATGTCATCCAGATAGATGACCATAAAATTTTCCCTTTCTCCAATGAAAGTTATATCCATGGCTCGTTGAAAGTGTTACACGTCAAAATTTCTCAGATGGATAAGTGTCGCATTGTCCCTATCAACTGTCGTAAGTGTCGCATCTTCCCTTCATCTTTCGCAAGTGTCGCAAGTTGATCACTGGTGTCGCAAACGATGTTCAGACATGATGTCATGATAATGACACTAAGGAGGCACTTATGACATCTCACATGACTGATTTGAAGGAGGAGAACTGGTTTACTGGGATCAAATGAATCTTGACACTTGAAAGGAGCCCTGAAACAGAGGTTTAGAGAGGGAACGCTCCCTTAATTCAGCTGCAGAAGCGCTGGCGCTCCCCTATAATGTCATAGGGAGCGTTATAACGCTCCCCAGACCCTTTTGGAAGAGCGGTGCTCATCTTAAGAGTGTTGGCGCTTCCCCAAGGCTTGCCAAGGAGTGATACAACGCTCTGAGACCCCTTCTGAAGGAGCGCTCCCTAATCTGGGTTAGTTGTTAGCCTGTTGAGAAGAATAAGGGGAAGAACATTTGAGATTAGGAGGCAGTTGTGCTCGAATTCTTGTTTGCATCAACAGATCCCTGATCTATGGAGAAGGTTCCCAACTGGTTCTAAACATAACTCAAGAGGTTAGGCTCCTCCCAACCTATATAAACAGGCTCTATAATGGTGAAAGGGGATGGGAAAATGAGAATCACACCAAACTTATGATCTCATAAGTGGTGTTGGGGGGAAGAATTATTAGCATGAAACTTATGATCTCATAAGGAACACACAGTCAATCAAAGGAGAGTAATCAGTGAAGCTGTTGTCATCCAGATTGTGGAACTTTCAGGCAAGGGTTAGACGAAGAGGACTTGACGAAGTTGTCGCATTTGCATCTATGATTGTAAGTATTGTTGTCGTTATTCTCATTAATATGACACGCTTGGCCTGTTTCTTTCTAGTTTGTGTCTAAAGTCACATGAACTTACCACTAGTTGATAGATCTATTTTCAAGCTAACATCAGTAGAGTAGGAAGCGGTTGTATCTTGCTTTGTCCACAGAACTCAGCGAGGAGCAAAGGATTGGAGCACAACTCGGAGCGTGCAGGGACAAACGTCGATAAAAAGGTATTTCTGTCATCCTTCCTTCTCATGTGTTAGTTTAGATAGATTTGAAAGAAATTTAGTGTCCATGATAAGCATTTTTCTGTCTAGGGGTAAGGTCAAGCTCTAGAGGTCATCTACTTGTCCGCAGGCAGATTTTCCTACAACAGAAACTGGCGACTCCACTGGGGAGATAGCCTCAAATCGAAACCTCTTGTTTGGATTTTTCTCCTCATTGACCTTGTTCTATCCCTTGATTGTTTCAGACCTTGTTTACTCCTCTTTTGATTAGTTTCATTAGCTGATTGACTCCTTACTTTATCTCACTCAGCATACTTGTCGAGTTTGAATCCCAATTTTTGGAATTTTTTGACATTTCTGGGGGTTTTAGACCCCAGTGCCCCTGTCCTAGTGTTAACAGAGCGCCAACACTCCTCCATACCTATACACAGAGTGCTATAACGCTCTCTGCCTTTGGCAACAGAGCGCCAGCCTCTTTCTGGCCAGGAAACCCTCCAGAACTGCCTTTTTTTCAGGGTTTGCCTCTGTGTCTCTTTTGTTGAGTGATCTAGTGAGTCAATTTCTTCTTCCTTTTCAGCCTTGACATCTGTCTTTTGAAGAATAAACACCTTGTTAATTGGATCTTGTAGCCTTCTTCACTATTTTCATTGAATTTTTTCCTGTTGAGTGAAATTTGAAACCCAAACATTGTCCTTCTTTCCTCATCAGCTGAGTAAAGACCCTGGTGAAGGTCATCAAATGCCTACAGATCTCTTTATCTTGATTTCAGTCAAGGTCATTGTTCTTCAATTTTTTGTTTTTGGGTGTGAAGTTTTATTTTCTCTTTGATTGTTTCTCTCCCTTTCACTTTTTCGTTTTGATTACTACGAAGGGTGTATTGTTTGTGTGACTTTCGCTTATGCTAGTTTGTTTTTCATTCATACCAACAAGATAATTAGCAAAGATAATCATTGTGATTGTATTGATCATCATCCATACGCAAACAATAAAGATATCTTAGTGATTGATTGAGCATATTAGAAGGAATTTGAAAAGTTTTTGCGTTACATCAGGATTTGATTGAGAAAAGAATTGTTTGAGGACACTCCATATGTCGTGCTTGTTAGTGAAAGAACTCTCTCTCTCCCTTAGATAGACGTTCATCGAAAGGAAATGATTGCTTATCATGCTTGATGCACTCTTTGGGTCATAGTCTTAATTCCATTTGTTTCACTTCCACACACCCCTTTTGAATAAAGAACAACCACTAAAATAATTGTTAATTAAAAATCATCTAGAATTTTTCTTTGCTAGAATCCTCCACCAATAGTAGACTAGGCTTAGTACTTTGGATTAGGGCTGTGAGCATAAATCTCCAAAGTTCCTAAAACAAACAGTAGCATCCTGAGTTAGGGAGAGTAAATCCAGTTATCGTATAAGTCTGCCTGGGATCCCCCTCTCACACAGGGGTTACGCATGAGGTCGCATTCGAGTAAGCTACGGGGACTAACCCTCCGTGGTTTAACTGATTGTGGTGGTTTGATCGTATTATGGGGGTCACTTTGAGGTAAATCCACAATTACTGCGTGGAAGCCTTTTAGTTGATTTCGGGCTTGATACCCTGCCCGTACGTTCAGATCGGACTGTCGACTGTTCCTGCCCAGGGGATGACTACGAATTGGTAACCTTAGTGGCTGGAATCTTTAGGTTCTTACACAAGGTGACAGTGACGAGAAGTCTCACTGTACCTGGAGCAGACATTGGTCAAAATCACTCGGGCTCCTTGGAGGGTAAATCCACAATTACTGCGTGGAAGCTTGCACCAAGGCGTAAGTCTGTTAAGCAGGTCACCATTGTAACTGTTCCACCCTATCCCCGCCCCTTCTGGACTTGATCACGTGACGTTGGATTTCATCACCAACTAGTACGGTCATCGAGAGAAGGTCTTGTTTGCTTGGTTGTGATTCTTAGATTCTATTAGCGTATGTTGTTTCTTTTACTTAGTAGACCTTAGATCGAGTCAGTGTTAATGGCATCGAATCCTGGGAGTACCAATGGAGGAACCCCTTCTTCTGGGGAACCTTATACCTTTCCTTCATTTGGAAACTTTGGTCCTCCATATGTTTCCACACTGAGTCTTCCGAGACTCACTATTGGATTACCAGTTTGGTTGTTCCCCACTCCGGTGATCCCAAATCCTCCCAATGTTTTAGTTGCACCTAGTACTTTGGATGTCAATGCACCACCAACACATCAAACTCATGTTGAATTTTCGCCTTCTTCGCCCATCAAGTCTCCTTCCATTTCTCCTTCTTCGCCTAGTGAAAGCTCCAAAGCAAGTAACCAAGTTGATCAAAAGAAGAAGAAATGGAAAGAGAAGAAGAAGAAGAGCTTGAAAAAGACCAAGGCCCCAACAACATCAGATGTTGGCTCTAAGAAACCAGTTAATGTTAATAGTACTGGGAGTGTTGATGAGATCAACAAGATTAAAAGAAACAATCCAAAACCCAAATTCCCTTGCAGCCTCTGTAAGGGTGACCATTTTCTGAGGGATTGCCACGGTCTTACCCAGGTCTTAGAAATGTGGTCCTCCACGTCATTGGCCTCTGTTGGCCATGTCGATGATACCCCATCAACTAGTGATGTTAAGGTTGGTAAGAAGAAGAAAACTGTTAAATTCCCTTGCATGTTGTGTAAAGGTAACCATTACTCTCACCTTTGTCCTTGCATGGACGAGGCTTCTTCTCTTTTGGAAAAACTTCAACTTCCAAAAGGTTATCATAAGCTTTCCTCCGAGCCATCATTGGTTGATGGACTGGTCAATCCGGTTCCATCCTCGGTCAGTCCGGTTGATCAGGTGTTCAATCTAGTTTCCTCCTCGATTGAACCACAAACCCAAGTAGCTGATCCATTTCCCTCATCGATCAACCCCGCTCTTCATCAAAAGAGTGACACCAAAGCAGTCGATCAAGTTTCACCATTGATCGATCCCATTCCTCCATTAAGGAATGTCAAAGTGACTGATCCAGTCCCTTCCTCGGTCAGTCCCACTCTTCCTTTAAAGAGTGCTAAAGTGGTCGATCCAGTTTCACCATTGGTCGATCCCATTCCTCCATTTAGGAATGTCAAAGTGACTGATCCCGTCCCTTCCTTGGCTAGTCCCACTCTTCCTCTGAAGAGTGTTGAAGTGGTCCATCCAAGTCCACCATTGGTTGATCCGATCCAATCATCGGTTGATCCTACTCTCCTTCTAGAGAGTAGACCTGATACTGCCCATGTCTTTCTTGTTAATACAGACTCTACCGTGCTTGGGGGCATTCCTCCTCCTCTTGTGGAACCCCCTCCAAGTAATGAGGCCATCCTTTTTTATTGGGGTGCGCTAACTGGACCTCGTCTTCCCTTCCACGTTCCTTTCCAGATTACAGTACAGGTTCGTGGTCGAGACGTTCCTCAAACTTTGATAGATGAAGGTGCGTTCGTTAGTATTTTGTCTTCTGTTGCTTGGTATGCTTTGGGTTGTCCACAGCTTGCACCGGTTACACAGAATCTGTTAGCTTTTAACAGAAGAACTAGTCAACCTTTAGGGATCCTTCCTCAGTTTCCTATAACTTTGGGAGGGAAAACTGTCTTTATTGATGTCATGGTAGTCCGAGACCCCTTGGATTTCTCTTTACTCCTTGGGCGGGATTATGTCTATGCTATGAAAGCTCTTGTATCCACCCTTTTCCGTGTGATATCTTTCCCTCACGATGGAAGAATTGTGACTATTGATCAACTTTCATTCATCGGCCCCGACTGGGTTACCTCCCTAAGTGGTTCCTATATGCAGACAGTATCACCCCCGCCGCATGTCAATTATGTGGCGTTGTCTCCCATGACCTCAACTTCTGATGATTTGGATCCGGTAGTTGACATGGTGATTTATTTGGTAGAGTTATTGGAGCCTGATCTCCTTACCCCTGTCACGACCCTCGACATGTGTTCCTTCCAGAGTGATTCTCTTCCATCCGATGAAGATCTCTTGGAAGCCATGACCAAGTTTTGTCCCTTGACATGGTATCCTTCCAGAGAATTATCCTCTTGGAAGCTGTGATCAAGAAGCAATCACGAGCATAGTTTCTCTTCTCTGTGGCAAGCTCGTTAAAAAATGAAACAAAGGCCACTAGCTTTCATGCTGGGGGCATCACGAGCATAGTTTCTCTTCTCTGTGGCAAGCTCGTTAAAAAATGAAATAGAGGCCACTAGCCTTCATGATGGGGGCATGTCACGAGTACAGTTTCTCTTCTCTATGGAAATCTCGTTAAAAAATGAAATAGAGGCCTTGAGCATAGTTTTCTTCTCTGTAGCAAGCTCGTTAAAAAATGAAACAACAATCTGGGGATCGAACCTGGAACTTTGAGCATAGTTCTTTTCCTGTGTCAAGCTCGTTAAAAAATGAAACAATTGCCTTTCCCTTCAAGTTGAGTCTTTTGTCAGATCTCGTAGATGCCGAGTCGAGTCTATTGTTAGGTCTCATTTTTGAACCTTCATTTCATCCACCTGTATCCTTTTTCTCCATCTAGCACAGAAATTGGTGACATCCTCAAAGTCGATGAATGAATTGAAGCTTGGGGGGCATGTCTCCAGCCTTTGATGATCATTCTGGAGCTAAGCCACCATCTTTCAAGATGGGGGCAGAGTACTGAGCTTAGTCTTTGTTCTTTCTCGTGCTCATAAATACATGAGAATGTAACCGGGTAAACTTTTATCTCTTTTTCGGACCCGTATGGATACGAACACACGAAAAAGGAACCCCCATGGAGTCTACTTTAAACCCTTTTCAGACTCTCTAAATATGAAAATATTGTCGAGTGACCTTGCTTCCTTTCACACTCATTAAAAGGTCAGAAAGGGCGTCTTTCGAGCAATAGTTTAACCCTTTTTCAGTCTCGTTGGACTACTGTACGAAAAAGGAATTCAGAGAGTTCTCTTTTAAGTGTTTTTCCAAACTCTATAATCCCGAAAAACCTTCGAGTTTTCTATCTTTGGACTCGTTAAAGAACACATCAACAGGCCCATATGGGACCGAACCCTTACTTCTTCCGGTTTGTTAAATAAAGGAATAGGAACTTACCGAAGGTGAGTTATATCGAGCATGTGTTATCCTCCTCGAGCTCATTAAATCAAAAAGAGGTACTCATCTATCTGGATGGGGGAAAAATTGAAAGGAGCAAGCCAAGCAGTCTCTTGAGAACATCATCCAGCACTTCTTAGAGTTTCCCTTGAACACGGCACTTTGTCACTTTGCATACATCATAATCCTCTGAACCTCTGCACTGAGCCAATCCTTTGAGTTTCCTTTCACTCCTTTGAGTCACCTGACGCAAGTCACGGTACCCACTGCATAGTTTTGGTCCATGTCATTTTTCGCTATTGTGCCTCAGTGTTCAAGGGAAGTATCCGCCTCAAGGGTCACCCATCCCAAATATCTTGCCTCACAACCTATGTCAGTCCATGTTCTTTTGATCTACCAAGTACACCTCTATGTCTGTTTTGCATCGTTGATGGGGGATACATCAAGGCCATCCCTCGACGAGTCTATTCCTGTCGACTTCAACACATTATCCAAGAATTAGACTTAGAAACCATTTAGTACTTTGGGACCTGCATGCCTCAATGGCAGGCCTCCTCACATTCGACAGTGGGTTTACATTATCGACCTCTGATCGAATGATTCCATGGATGTCTGACTTTAGCTCATCTATTCACGTTCGATGGAATGTACTAAGGTACCTTGGGAATCATTGACATTAATGATGATCTCCCTCGCACTTGTTAACGGTTTACCTCATTAACCGGTAACCAAGTGGTTTCTACCATGTTCGACACCAAGACATCTATTCACATGGTTAGATTCGTGCCATATTGGGATTGGTAAGAAGACCCTGGGTTGAGTAAGTCAGTTTGATATATGTTTCACCCAGGTTGCGAAGGAGTTTCGGACTAAAAACACATACACTATTACATAGATCCACTTTGTATTGGTCGTGGCTATGTCTTGTCCTCTCGTAGATCCACTGTGTATTCTTTGTGGCTGCGATCAGTTCATGTCATTAGAGTATAGATCCACAGTGTATTTTTGGTGGCTATACCTTTTATCAATACAATTATGGATCCGTAGTGTACGCTATGGCCGCCATATCTCAAATCTTGATCATCCAAGCATAGGTATGCCTGCCTTGGGTTTTGAAACATGTCATGATATTTGTTGGATGTTTGTGTGCAGCTTTCGTCAGGTTCTTCGAGTCTATACCCTTGCTTGAACATATACAAAGAATTTTAGTCATTAGTTCACATCTTCTGACTTCATACTTTGGGGGGCATTCTGTTATACGTCAAAATTGCTCAGATGGATAAGTGTTACATTGTCCCTATCAACTGTCGTAAGTGTCGCATCTTCCCTTCAGCTTTCGCAAGTGTCGCAATTTGATCACTGGTGTCGCAAACAATGTTCAGACATGATGTCATGATAATGACACTAAGGAGGCACTTATGACATCTCACATGACTGATTTGAAGGAGGAGAACTGGTTTACTGGGATCAAATGAATATTGACACCTGAAAGGAGCCCTGAAACAAAGGTTTGGAGAGGGAACGCCCCCTTAATTCAGCTGTAGAAGCGCTGGCGCTCCCCTATAATGTCTTAGGGAGCGTTATAACGCTCCCCAGACCCTTTTGGAGGAGTGTTGCTCATCTTAAGAGCGCTGGTGCTTCCCCAAGGCTTGAAAAGGATCGCTACAATGCTCTAAGACCCCTTCTGAAGGAGCGCTCCCTAAACTGGGTCAGTTGTTAGCCCGTTGAGAAGAATAAGGGGAAGAACATTCAAGATTAGGAGGCAGTTGTGCTCGAATTGTTGTTTGCATCAACAGATCCCTGATCTATGGAGGAGGTTCCCAACTGGTTCTAAACATAACTCATGAGGTTAGGCGCCTCCCAACCTATATAAACAGGCTCTATGATGGTGAAAGGGGATGGGAAAATGAGAATCACACCAAAATTATGATCTCATAAGTGGTGTTGGGGGGAAGAATTATTAGCATGAAACTTATGATCTCATAAGGAACACACAGTCAATCAAAGGAGAGTAATCAGTGAAGCTGCTATCATCCAGATTATGGAACTTTCAAGCAAGGGTTAGATGAAGAGGACTTGACGAAGCTGTCGCATTTGCATCTACGATTGTAAGTACTGCTGTCGTTATTCTCATTAATATGACACACTTGGCCTGTTTCTTTCTAGTTTGTGTCTAATGTCACATGAACTTATCACTAGTTGATAGATCTATTTTCAAGCTAACATCAGTAGAGTAGGAAGCGGTTGTATCTTACTTTGTCAACAGAACTCAGCGAGGAGCAAAGGATTGGAACACAACTCAGAGCGTTCAGGGACAAACATTGATAAAAAGGTATTTATGTCATCCTTCCTTCTCATGTGTTAGTTTAGACAGATTTGAAAGAAATTCAGTGTCCATGATAAGCATTTTTCTGTCTAGGGTTAAGGTCAAGCTCTAGAGGTCATCTACTTGTCCGCAGGCAGATTTTCCTACAACAGAAGTTGGCGACTCCACTGGGGAGATAGCCTCAAATCGAAACCTCTTGTTTGGATTTTTCTCCTCACTGACCTTGTTCTATCCCTTGATTGTTTCAGACCTGGTTTACTCCTCTTTTGATTAGTTTCATTAGCTGATTGACTTCTTACTTTATCTCACTCAGCATACTTGTCGAGTTTGAATCCCAATTTTTGGAATTTTTTTACATTTCTGGGGTTTTTAGACCCTGGCGCCCCTGTCCTAGTGTTAACAGAGCACCAACACTCACCCATACCTATACACAGAGCTCTATAACACTCTCTGCCTTTGGCAACAGAGCGTCAGCCTCTTTCTGGCCAGGAAACACTCCAGAACTGCCTTTTTTTTCAGGGTTTGCCTCTGTGTCTCTTTTGTTGAGTGATCTAGTGAGTCAACTTCTTCTTCCTTTTCAGCCTTGACATCTGTATTTTGAAGAATAAACACCTTGTTAATTGGATCTTGTAGCCTTATTCACTATTTTCATTGAAGTTTTTCCTGTTGAGTGAAATTTGAAACCCAGACATTGTCCTTCTTTCCTCATCAGCTGAGTAAAGACCCTGGTGAAGGTCATCAAAGGCCTATAGATCTCTTTATCTTGATTTTAGTCAAGGTCATTGTTCTTCAATTTTTTGTTTTTGGGTGTGAAGTTTGCTTTTCTCTTTGATTGTTTCTCTCCCTTTCGCTTTTTCATTTTGATTACTACGAAGGGTGTATTGTTTGTGTGACTTTCGCTTATGCTAGTTTGGTTTTCATTCATACCAACAAGATAATTAGCAAAGTTAAGCATTGTGATTGTATTGATCATCATCCATACGCAAAAAATAAAGATATCTTAGTGATTGATTGAGCATATTAGAAGGAATTTGAAAAGTTTTAGCGTTACATCAGGATTTGATTGAGAAAAGAATTGTTTGAGGACACTCCATATGTCGTGCTTGTTAGTGAAAGAACTCTCTCTCTCCCTTAGATAGACGTTCATCAAAAGGAAATGATTGCTTATCATGCTTGATGCACTCTTTGGTTCAGATTCTTAATTCCATTTGTTTCACTTCCACGCACCCCTTTTGCATAAAGAACAACCACTAAAATCAACGTTAATTAAAAATCATCTAGAATTTTTCTTTGCTAGAATCCTCCACCAACAGTAGACTAGGATTAGTACTTTGGATTAGGGCTATGAGCATAACTCTCCAAAGTTCCTAAAATAAACAGTAGCATCCTGAGTTAGGGAGAGTAAATCCAGTTATCGTATAAGTCTGCCTGGGATCCCCGTCTCACATAGGGGTTACGCACGAGGTCGCATTCGGGTAAGCTACGAGGACTAACCCTCTGTGGTTTAACTGATTGTGGTGGTTTTATTGTATTATGGGGGTCACTTTGAGGTAAATCCACAATTACTGTGTGGAAGCCTTTTAGTTGATTTCGGGCTTGATACCCTGCCCGTACGTTCAGATCAGACTGTCGACTGTTCCTGACCAGGGGCTGACTGCGAATTGGTAACCTTAGTGGACATAATCTTTAGGTTCTTACACAAGGTGACGGTGATGGGAAGTCTCACTATACCTGGAGCAAACATTGGTCAAACTCACTCGGGCTCCTTGGAGGGTGAATCCACAATTACTGTGTGGAAGCTTGCACCAAGGCATAAGTCCGTTAAGCAGGTCACCATTGTAACTGTTCCACCCTATCCCCGCCCCTTCTGGACTTGATCACGCGACGTTGGATTTCATCACCAACTAGTACGGTCATCGAGAGAAGGTCCTGTTTGCTTGGTTGTGATTCTTAGATTCTATTAGCATATGCTGTTTCTTTTACTTAGTGGACCTTAGGTCGAGTCAGTGTTAATGGCATCGAATCCTGGGAGTACCAATGGAGGAAACCCTTCTTCTGGGGAACCTTATACCTTTCCTTCATTTGGAAACTTTGGTCCTCCATATGTTGCCACACTGAGTCTTCCGAGACTCACTATTGGATTACCAGTTTGGTTGTTCCCCACTCCGGTGATCCCAAATCCTCCCAATGTTTCAGTTGCACCTAATAGTTTGGATGTCAATGCACCACCCACACATCAACCTCATGTAGAATTTTTTCCTTCTTCGCCCATCAAGTCTCCTTCCATTTCTCCTTCTTCGCCTAGTGAAAGCTCCAAAGCAAGTAACCAGGTTGATCAGAAGAAGAAGAAACGGAAAGAGAAGAAGAAGAAGAGCTCGAAAAAGACCAAGGCCCCAACAACATCAGATGTTGGCTCTAAGAAACCAGTTACTGTTAATAGTACTGGCAGTGTTGATGAGATCAACAAGATTAAAAGAAACAATCCAAAACCCAAATTCCCTTGCAGCCTTTGTAAGGGTGACCATTTTCTGAGGGATTTCCCTGGTCTTACCCAGGTCTTAGAAATGTGTTCCTCCACGTCATCAGCTTCTGTCGGTCATGTCAATGATACCCCATCAACTAGTGATGTTAAGGTTGGTAAGAAGAAGAAAATTGTCAAATTCCCTTGCATGTTGTGTAAAGGTAACCATTACTCTCACCTTTGTCCTCGCATGGACGAGGCTTCTTCTCTTTTGGAAAAACTTCAACTTCCAAAAGGTTATCGTAAGCTTTCCTCCGACCCATCATTGGTTGATGAACTGGTCAATCCGGTTCCATCCTCGCTCAGTCTGGTTGATCAGGTGGTCAATCTAGTTTCCTCCTCGATTGAACCACAAACCTAAGTAGCTGATCCAGTTCCATCATTGATCAACCCCGCTCTTCATCAAAAGAGTGACACCAAAGCGGTCGATCCAGTTTGACCATCGATCGATCCCATTCCTCCAATAAGGAATGTCAAAGTGACTGATCCAGTCCCTTCCTCGGTCAGTCCCACTCTTCCTTTAAAGAGTGCTAAAGTGGTCGATCCAGTTTCACCATTGGTCTATCCCATTCCTCCATTAAGGAATGTCAAAGTGATTGATCCCGTCCCTTCCTTGGCTAGTCCCACTCTTCCTCTGAAGAGCGCTGAAGTGGTCCATCCAAGTCCACCATTGGTTGATCCGATCCAATCATTGGTCGATCCTACTCTCCTTATAGAGAGTAAACCCGATATTGCCCATGTCTTTCTCGTTAATACAGACTCTACCGTGCCTGGGGTAATTCCTCCTCCTCCTGTGGAACCCCCTCCAAGTAATGAGGCCATCCTTTTTGATTGGGGTGCGCTAACTGGACCTCGTCTTCCCTCCCACGTTCATTTCCAGATTACAGTACAGGTTTGTGGTCGGGATGTTCCTCAAACTTTGATAGATGAAGGTGCGTCCGTTAGTATTTTGTCTTCTGTTGCTTGGTATGCTTTGGGTTGTCCACAGCTTGCACCGGTTACACAGAATTTGTTAGCTTTTAACAGAAGAACTAGTCAACCTTTAGGGATCCTTCCTCAGTTTCCTGTAACTTTGGGAGGGAAAATTGTCTTTATTGATGTCATGGTAGTCCCAGACCCATTAGATTTCTCTTTAGTCCTTGGGCGGGATTATGTCTATGCTATGAAATCTCTTGTATCCACCCTTTTCCATGTGATATCTTTCCCTCACGATGGAAGAATTGTGACTATTGATCAACTTTCATTCATCGGCCCTGACTGGGTTACCTCCCTAAGTGGTTCCTATATGCAGACAGTATCACCCCCGTCGCATGTCAATTATGTGGCGTTGTCTCCCATGACCTCAACTTTCGATGATTTGGATCCAGTAGTTGACATGGTGATTTCTTTGGTAGGGTTATTGGAGCCTGATCTCCTTACCCCTGTCACGACCCTCGACATGTGTTCCTTCCAGAGTGATTCTCTTCCATCCGATGAAGATCTCTTGGAAGACATGACCGAGTTTTGTCCCTTGACATGGTATCCTTCTAGAGCATTATCCTCTTGGAAGCCGTGATCAAGAAGCAATCACGAGAATAGTTTCTCTTCTCTGTGGCAAGCTCGTTAAAAAATGAAACAAAGGCCACTAGCTTTCATGCTGGGGGCATCACGAGCATAGTTTCTCTTCTCTGTGGAAAGCTCGTTAAAAAATGAAATAGAGGCCACTAGCCTTCATGTTGGGGGCATGTCACGAGCACAGTTTCTCTTCTCTATGGAAATCTCATTAAAAAATGAAACAAAGGCCTTGAGCATAGTTTTCTTCTTTGTAGCAAGCTCGTTAAAAAATGAAACAACAATCTGGGGATCGAACCTGGAACTTTGAGCATAGTTCTTTTCCTGTGTCAATCTCGTTAAAAAATGAAACAATTGCTTTTCCCTTCAAGTTGAGTCTTTCGTTAGATCTCGTAGATGCCGAGTCGAGTCTGTCGTTAGGTCTCATTTTTTAACCTTCATTTCATCCACCTGTATCCTTTTTCTCCATCTAGCACAGAAATTGGTGAAAACCTCAAAGTCGGTGAATGAATTGAAGCTTGGGGGGCATGTCTCCAGCCTTTGATGATCATTCTGGAGTTAAGCCACCATCTTTCAAGATGGGGGCAGAGTACCGATCTTAGTCTTTGTTCTTTCTCGTGCTCATAAATACATAAGAATGTAACCAGGTAAACTTTTATCCCTTTTTCAGGCCCGTATGGATACGAACACACGAAAAAGGAACCCCCCTGGAGCCTACTTTAAACCCTTTTCAGACTCTCTAAATATGAAAAAATTGTCGAGTGACCTTGCTTCCTTTCACATTCGTTAAAAGGTCAGAAAGGGCGTCTTTCGAGCGATAGTTTAACCCTTTTTCAGTCTCGTTGGGCTACTGTACGAAAAAGGAACTGAGAGAGTTCTCTTTTAAGTGTTTTTCCAAACTCTATAATCCCGAAAAACCTTCGAGTTTTCTGTCTTTGGACTCGTTAAAGAACACATCGACAGGCCCATATGGGACCAAACCCTTACTTCTTCCAGTTCGTTAAATAAAGGAAGAGGAACTTACCGAAGGTGAGTTATATCGAGCATGTGTTATCCTCCTCGATCTCATTAAATCAAAAAGAGGTACTCATCTATCTGGATGGGGGAAAAATTGAAAGGAGAAAGCCAAGCAGTCTCTTGAGAACATCATCCAACACTTCTTAGAGTTTCCCTTGAACACGACACTTTGTCACTTTGCATACATCATAATCCGTTGAACCTCTGCATTGAGCCAATCCTTTGAGTTTCCTTTCACTCCTTTGAGTCACCTGAGGCAAGTCACGGTACCCACTGCATAGTTTTGGTCCATGTCATGTTTTGCTGTTGTGCCTCAGTGTTCAAGGGAAGTATCCGTCTCAAGGGTCAGCCATCCCAAATATCTTGGCTCACAACCTGTGTCAGTCCATGTTCTTTTGATCTACCAAGTACACCTCTATGTCCGTTTCATGTCATTGATGGGAGATACATCAAGGCCTTCCCTCGATGAGTCTATTCCTATCGACTTCAACACATTATCCAAGAATTATACTTAGAAACCATTTAGTACTTTGGGACCTGCATGCCTCAATGGCAGACCTCCTCACATTCGACAGTGGGTTTACATTATCGACCTCTGATCGAATGATTCCATGGATGTTCGACTTCAACTCATCTATTCACATTCGATGAAATGTACTAAGGTACCTTGGGAATCATTGACATTAATGATGATCTCCCTCGCACTTGTTAATGGTTTACCTCATTGACTGGTAATCAAGTGGTTTCTGCCATGTTCGACACCAAGACATCTATTCACATGGTTAGATTCGTGCCATATTGGGATTGGTAAGAAGACCCTGGGTTGAGTAAGTCAGTTTGATATATGTTTTGCCAAGGTTGCGAAGGAGTTTCGGACTAAAAACACATACACTGTTACATAGATCCACTTTGTATTGGTCGTGGCTATGTCTTGTCCTCTCGTAGATCCACTGTGTATTCTTTGTGGATGCGATCAGTTCATGTCATTAGAGTATAGATCCATAGTGTATTTTCGGTGGCTATACCTTTTATCAATACAATTATGGATCCGCAGTGTATGCTATGGCAGCCATATCTCAAATCTTGATCATCCAAGCATAGGTATGCCTGCCTTGGGTTTTGAAACATGTCATGATATTTGTTGGATGTTTGTGTGTAGCTTTCATCAGGTTCTCCGAGTCTATACCCTTCCTTGAACATCTACAAAGCATTTCAGTCATCAGTTCGCATCTTCTGACTTCATACTTTGGGGGGCATTCTGTTACACATCAAAATTGCTCATATGGATAAGTGTCGCATTGTCCTTATCAACTGTCGTAAGTGTCGCATCTTCCCTTCAGCTTTCGCAAGTGTCACAAGTTGATCATTGGTGTCGGAAACGATGTTCAGACATGATGTCATGATAACGACACTAAGGAGGCACTTATGACATCTCACATGACTGATTTGAAGGAGGAGAACTGGTTTACTGGGATCAAATGAATCTTGACACCTGAAAGGATCCCTAAAACAGAGGTTTGGAGAGGGAACGCTCCCTTAATTCAGCTACAGAAGCACTGGCGCTCCCCTATAATGTCTTAGGGAGCGTTATAACACTCCCCAGACCCTTTTGGAGGAGCGCTGCTCATCTTAAGAGCACTAGCGCTTCCCCAAGGCTTGCCAAGGAGTGCTATAATGCTCTGAGACCCCTTCTGAAGGAGCTCTCCCTAATCTGGGTCAGTTGTTAGCCCGTTGAGAAGAATAAGGGGAAGAACATTCGATATTAGGAGGCATTTGTGCTCGAATTCTTGTTTGCATCAATATATCCCTGATCTATGGAGGAGGTTCCCAACTGGTTCTAAACATAACTCAAGAGGTTAGGCTCCTCCCAACCTATAGAAACAGGCTCTATGATGGTGAAAGGGGATGGGAAAGTGAGAATCACACCAAACTTATGATCTCATAAGTGGTGCTGGGGGGAAGAATTATTATCATGAAACTTATGATCTCATAAGGAACACACAGTCAATCAAAGGAGAGTAATCAGTGAAGCTGCTGTCATCCAGATTGTGGAACTTTCAGGAAAGGGTTAGACGAAGAGGACTTGACGAAGCTATCGCATTCGCATCTACGATTGTAAGTACTGCTGTTGTTATTCTCATTAATATGACACGCTTGGCCTGTTTCTTTCTAGTTTGTGTCTAATGTCACATGAACTTATCAGTAGTTGATAGATCTATTTTCAAGCTAACATCAGTAGAGTAGGAAGCGGTTGTATCTTGCTTTGTCCACAGAACTCAGCGAGGAGCAAAGGATTGGAGCACAACTCGAAGTGTGCAGGGACAAACGTCAATAAAAAGGTATTTCTGTCATCCTTCCTTCTCATGTGTTAGTTTAGATAGATTTGAAAGAAATTCAGTGTCCATGATAAGCATTTTTCTGTCTAGGGTTAAGGTCAAGCTCTAGAGGTCATCTACTTGTCCGCAGGCAGATTTTCCTACAACAGAAAGGTCGCCCCTGTGTTCATCAATCCAAAGGTAATTTTGGCATACATGAACGTAACCCAAGGAGTGGTGAAGACCATTTTTTCTCTATCCTCAGGAAGGACCGAGATGGGATTGTAGATGGAAATCCATCAATCATGGATATCCTTGATGTGCCAGTTACCCTTTGTAATATGTGTTCCATGTTTGGCAAGGGGTAGTTGTCTTTCTTTGAGCTCCTGTTCAGGTTTCTGAAATCGACACAAAGTTTGATTTCCCCACTCTTCTTCCTTACTGGGACCAGGTTGGCCACCCACTCTGAATATCTCAAGGGTACAATGATTTGGGCATCCAATAGCTTCTTTACCTCTCTTTCCATAATAGGCAACAACATAGGATTTATTTGTCTTAATTTCTTCCTAAATCATTTGGCCTCCTCTTTCAGTGGAATCTTATGTTCAATGATAGTTGTGTCATATGTTCTGAGGTCTTCATAGGTCCAAGCAAATACATCATAAAATTCCTTTAATAACTCAACATACTCAGCCCTCTTCTTTCCTGTCAAGTTGCTTGACAATTTGACAAACTTTGGCTCCTTCTCTATGCCATTGTTGCACTCTGTTGCATCAACATCATCATTTGATATTTTACCCTTAATTACCACATCATTTCTGTCAAATAATCTTTCCAAAGGAACCAGTCCTTTTGGAATGTGATTGTTGGGCAACTGAACAATATGATGGTCAACAATTTTATTCAGAAATGCACCAATATGAGGATTTATTCTAGGATCAGGATCTTGACCAATATTTAATGCTAAAAACTCATCAACAGTCTCAAGGAATATTTTGATTTCAATATCATCTTCAAATAATTTCAAATTCTTGACATTGTCAGGTATAGAGGGTTTATATCTCACTTCTACATCATACCTGAGTTTAGGTGGCAGAGGAACTCTAAAATTGATTTTTGAAATAGCCAGAGAATCAACCACATTATTTTCTTCTCTCGGAATAAATGATATGTTGAAAGCTAGGAAAAAACTGTCAATGAGGTCCATTACTTCATTTCTGTAACTCTTAAGCCGAGGGTGTTTGGCCTGATAAATGTTTCTAATCTGTTGGATAATTAGTTCAGTATCTCCAAACATATATATCTCTTCAATCCCCATGTTCTTTGCAACCCTTAAGCCCAAAACAAGAGCTTCATACTCTGCCACATTATTGGTAGCTTCAAATTCTAATTTGTAAGATAGAGATGTGGTTTCCTGAGTAGGGGAAACAAAAACTACCCCAACACCAACACCTTCTTTAGAAGAAGCTCCATCAAAGAAAATTTTCCAAACAGAGGTAATTGGAGGAGAATATTCACAGAGAACAATAGGGTTTCTTATTTCAAGAGGGGGATTAGGAGCGTCAGTGAGCTGCAACAAACTAGAACCCAAATCAGTATCAAAAGCAAAGATAGGATGATTGGTAGGATCGGCTTCATCATTGATAATGTAGGCCAATTGATCTTCTCTGTATAGTCTCCTATGCTCCCCTCCAAAGACTGGAATGGTAGCATATGTGACATCCATATGCAAGGTTCCCCCAAGTATTTTTATCCAAGATCCTTCCAACAACATGCCAAACTTGGGAGGAACATCAGCCACCATGATATCCATGACCACACTTTTCATGGGTAGTTGAAACAAGGTTACCACCAGATCTTTGATGACCCCAAGACATTGCACTCTCCTCGAGTCAAAATAATACAAGTCATGATAAGCCTTTGTGACTTCCAGTCCCAATTCTTCCATTACCATTTTGGGCATGAGATTATGGGAAGCCCATGAATCCATCAGAAAGTTGTGCAACACCTTGTCATGTATGTTAAGGGATGTGTAGACGGGAGGGGATGAATCATCTATCTCTTCTACCATAGGACCTAATATGACTGCAATATTTTTGTCTTGGATTTTTACTGAGTCTGTGGAATGACAGAGTGGTTCAGGCTGCAATAGCTTAGAGAGGGACCTTTTGAAGTCTCCGTGCTTGACTAGCTCTACTAGGGGGACAGGGATTCTGATCTTCTAAATTTCATGCTCAAAGATAAAGGAGGAAGGGGCTTTCATAATTTATCTCGCCTCTAGGATAGGGTCTTTGGCTATTGGCGAGGGATTCTGATATTTCTTTTCCTTAATGGTATTCGTTGCATGCTTAGTAGGATTCTCTACTCTGGGAGGCTGAGCAAGAATGTCAGACTCTTCTATTTTCCTCTTGGACCGGAGGTTGTATTTACTGGGATTGGTATTGGCCTTTTCTCCCTTTCTTAGCTCATTTATTTGACTATTCATGAGGGATTCCTTGTATGCGGATTGAGTCAAATGTGGAAATGGGGAGGTGTCTCCAATACAGTGAATTTCAAGGTCAATCTCCTCTTCTTCCATTTCCTCATCAATAACAAGGTTATTTTGAAGGGGAGTCTAGATTTTCTGATCGCTTATATGTCTATCCCTTTGCTCCCTTGGAATAATCTAAGGAGCATTTTTACTCGACCTCCTGAAGTTTCCTCTGTTATCAGTATTTGGGACATTCTTATAACCTTGCTTCCCTTCGAATTTCATCTTCTCCATTTTTGCAGACATGGAATTCACCATCTTGGTTAATTCATCTACTTGAGGGTAGGATGCAGAAGAACCATAGGTTGAGTCCTCAGATATTCCTCTTCCTTTGTCTATGTCATCTTTGCCCCTAAGTCTGTCAATTTCCAATACATTGGATTCTACTTCCAAGGCTGCATATTGCATATGAGCCAGGGAAGTAGCTCTTCTTTCCCTAAGCAGGAGGCAAAAATCGGGGTCAAAATAACTAACATAAGTGATTTTGGTAGAGGCTTTTGTAGGCTTTATCTCAATAGGGATCTTATTGTACATCTTGTTGAATCTTTTGGAGAAATTAGAAACAAATTCTCCCTCGTTTATCTTCAAGGACCCAAACTCTATGATATAATACATAAAATCCTCTTTATCCCCCCATTGTCTCAAGAAGTCATCATCTAGAGCCTCAATACCAGCAATAGATCTAGGGGTTAATCCCCTAAACCACTTCATAACCTCACCATCAAGGCTTTGGACAAAGACTCTCATCCAGACATCTTCATTTTCAATATTTAGATTATCTGCATAACTGTAGAAGGCAACAAGGTGCTCTTCATCAGTTATGTCCTCCTCTCCAGTGAAATTAGGTATATATTTTAGGTAATCTCCAGTACGGAGGGCATTCATTGGCCGAGTTAGGCCTAGAGGGGCATATCTTGCAACCACTATGGTATCCATTCTGTTTCCAGCAGGATTAGAACCTGCCATAGGGATATGAGGTGGAGGAGAAAGGGTTTGAAATGGGGAGACTGTTGGCATAGGGAAAGACCCAGGGTTCAGCTCCAAGAGAGGACCAACAAGCCCTAATTACTGTCCCTTTCAAAAACACCTATGAAGCAGATGCAGTCTCACCTGAATCAATTATGAGGGGGTTGTAGGATAGATATGTCTATAACCAAGGGAATATCAAGTGGATCTAACACAAGAACAACATAGAATTCATATATCACTTATCAAATTAGATCTATTATGCACATCTACTTATCATATCTAAAGCAGTAATGCAATCACCATATATCAATGACAGAGACAAAAGATCAATCACACACAACACAAAATATACATGGTTCACCCTCTCTCTAGGGCTATGCCCACATAACTATGCTATATTATATTTGAGTAAAGAATACAATTCTTATATGCACTCTTAGCTAGAAGATCTTCTCTCTTCTCCCTCTTTTGTCTGCCCTCCCTGCACACCCAGTTACAGGGTTTATGTTTGCACCTAGCTAAATATATTACAATCCAAAAGGATCTTATTCTCAGCACTTCTCTCTCTCACAATACTCCTCTCTCAACTAACTCAATACCAACAGCAAAAATAACAACATTATTGTTATCACTGAAATTTCGTCCGCACAGGGCGACAAGAACTCCGCATCGTCAAAACAGGACTGGAGTCATTCATGGCATAGGATTAATTCCTCAGCATTGAAAAAGGGTCAAAAAACTATACAAATGACCAAAAAATTTGAAAGGCGCTTTACATGATCTGGGTGCATGCGCGTATGCGCGTAACAGAAACAGACAAAGCGCGCATATGTGCAAAAGGCGCGGCTGTTGGGCGGAAAACCCGCGCGCCTACTAAACGGTGCATTTATTGAAATTGGTCGGCCTCCCAACCACTAATGGATCGGCTCCCAAGTTGATTTGACACCAAATCCGAGCTCAATCCTCATGGTGGGCTGGTCAAAGACCTAATTGTGCCCTAAAGAGCCCCTTTTCACATTCAAAAGAGGTTGCATAATAACCCAATGCTTGGCTATAAAAATCCATGAATGACCACCATTTTCTCAAGGAATTCTTTGTATTGTTATGCTGCTGGGATTGCTAAGGACTCATTCTTTGGCAATAAACATCATGAGCTGCATTTCATAGGGCTTTCCACCTCTCACTAGAGTGGATAAGCTTGGAGTTATTTCACCCACATTCTTCATCTTTTCATTGTAAGGAGAGAAATCAGTTGAGGGCCTCAAGAGCCTTCCATTGGAGAGGGAAGGGACCCAAGTCCTCTTTCTCCATTGTGTGTCTTTGTATTTCATAAATAAGATCAACTTATGTATTGGTGATATCGGTCCACTTGTATTTAATTTTCATTTCTTTTATATGCTCATAGTTTCATTTGGTTTTTGTTTAATTCTTGTTTATAACTTTGTAGTTTCTTTTCCTAACCTTTCCTTTCACAGCTGTCATGCCTAGCAGAGACCAACTGGGCATGTAAGTACTCTCAATTTGCTCAGCAAGTGACGAATAGAGTGCAAACAGATTGGCGACCATACTGGGGAATTGGTATCAAATCCTCCCTCATTTGAGCTTTATTTGCTTTCCTTTTGATTTCATTAACTTGCAGGTTCACAAACCGGCCTCTGCCGACCTGCTTACCAGTCAATTCAAGAGAAATTGGAGAGAAATCCATATGGATTTTTCTTCTCAGACTTTTGACTCAGGCATGCGGGTATTCCACCCCACAGGCGCGCGTCGGGTGCGCATGCGCTTTGTATCTCAGTTTTGTAAGTGCGCAGGTGCCATATGCGCCTCTGTCTACACAGGAGGACGTGCATTTGAACTAAAATTTGCATTGTAAGCTCTTGTATGTGGGGAAAATCATTTTTCCTTCTTAAGAATGATGATATGCATGCTCTAAATACTGCACCACTTAGACCCCTCAACTTATAAAGGGGACAATCAAACAAACATAGGCACTTAGGTGGATAAAAATTCATTTTCCCTTATTTACTTTTTGCCACATGGATGGCTTGCTTTGGTTTATAAATCTAAGTTGAACATCAATTCTAAATCACATCTAAACTCACATTTGGGACTAGAAGTTGCAATTAACAATCTTGAGTATGCTCTTCTCTTGCGCCATTGAGTGACCTTGAGAACCAGAAAAGGATTGCGAAAACAATCTCATCTCCCTTAAAAAAAAATCAAAAACTTTTAGGAGAGGACAAAGGATCTTTTTGAGACCCCTCTTAGTTTCATTTTTCAAACATATTCTAAATTTGTAAGGGCCCATACATGCCCACATGTCACAAAAGTAGGATAGTTGTTGCAATTTTGCTTTCTTAGATCAAAAAACTAGGAGAGTTTAAAAGTTTGTAATGGGCCCACACATGCCCACATGTTCAATCTAGGCTAGTTTCATGCTTTTCTAGATTAACTCACACATAGGGAGATAAAGGATAGTAACAGACCACAATGTCCACATGCTATTTTCCTAGGGCTTTTAAAATTCCGCAAGATTGTACCAATGAAATCTAGCTTATTTAGGTAATCAAACTCTTGTAAAGGACCAAGCGATGTCCACATGTTGCAAGGTGACATCTAAATAACTAAAATTTTGTACACTTTTCACTCACACACAAAAGCCACTTTATCACTCACATATCCTCATCTCGAAATGTGGTGGTCTAAGTAGGTTTCCTCTAAAGGGATTCTGAAAAACACCCCATCTTTTCTTGATTGGACTATCCACTCCCACTTTTAAATCAAACGAGGTTGGTTTTCACCCCCAGACTCACAAAACAATTCATCTAAAATCTTTCTAACAACTCACTAAGTTGTCCTCCACAGGAGGTGCCAGAAGAAAATTTTAGTCTAGGTAGGATTTCGGGGGTAGGCATCCAAATAACCCCCCGTTATCTGGTTCTCACAATTTCAAACATAGAAGTTGACAAATAGGGAACTTTCAAATCCTCCAAGTCCAGCGTTCCAATCACCATAAGGCAGGGAGATACCCGTGAAGGGTCGAAGACCGAGGTCCGGTTGTTCTGTGCGTCCCCCCTTGAGGCACCCACCTCTTGGACGGGATCCAGCCCGTGACCCATTTCTTAGGCCGAAAATCTAAATGTCGTGCTTGGACCGAGGTACCTAGTGACCAACTGTAGGACATCTACCCAGGTGGCGATTGTGGGCTGCAATCGCACCTTAATTGGATTTTGTGTGGCTATTGGGAAGTATCTCCAGCTCTTTCAAGATATTGCCCCCTCTACCCCTCATTATAACCAGTTATTTCATCCTTCACTAGTGTCTCTTCCGGTGACTTCAGACCCCACTGTTGAGAGCTATTGGAAGGTCTAGTGCTATTTGAGAGGAAGGACGTTACGTCTTCTAGGACACAAGCATTTTCTTTCTTTTTGATTCCCCCATGCGGACAAAAACCCTCTTACCCACATATATGTTTCTTTCTCATTTATGTATGATGCACATCTGATTACAGTTTGAATTTGGTATATATATTGTGTAAACATTCAGCAAAGACTCTCGGTTCTATATTTCTCTCACCACTTATTGCACACCTTTCATATAGTTAGTCTGGAATCATAGGGGAACCATAGAACCCCCGTCGTTCACGACGCTTTATCAATCTCTCACCTATCTTAGGGGGAGTATCTGGTCATACTCGTTCACACACTTCTGTGAGTGCTACCATCCTAGGTTCAGCTTTGCTTGGTTCTACCTTACTTGGGTCCACTTCCCAAGGTCATCTGTCCTCTAGCTCTCCTTTACACGGAAGCGGGGGACCCACTTCCTCTCAAGGAGGAAGCACCAACCCATCTAGTCCTCATCAAGGATCAGGTTCACAACATACAATGGCTGGAACTAACATTCCAACCCCACTACAGATGCCATACTTGGCCTCTCTCGACATTCTGGATCTCACCAAGCTCACTAATGATCCTATATTTCATGACACCACATGGCCTGCAATGCCAACCAAACTTCCCTCAGACATTCCAAAGTTTGAAGGAAAGGCAGGGGATGACCCCGCCAATCACGTCATGACTTTTCATCTATGGTGTTCTTCCAATAGCATCATGGAAGATTCCGTCAGACTGCGTCTTTTTCAACGCACACTTACTGGCCCATCAGCCAAATGGTATGTCGAAGAAAAATCAGGGTCCCACACGACCTTTGAATCCTTGGCCAAAGCCTTTTTAACTTTCTTCCAATTACCAATCCGACATGACAATGGTCTCGAACTACTGTCTAACTTCAAGCAGACCTCAGCCACCCACATCGCTGACCACATTCATGAGTGGCGTAGGCGACGTAGTTTGTGTAAAGCAGAAACCA
>JASDQU010104709.1:3803-26402 GCA_032191745.1 Picea mariana | reverse complement strand
CAATCCGACATGACAATGGTCTCGAACTACTGTCTAACTTCAAGCAGACCTCAGCCACCCACATCGCTGACCACATTCATGAGTGGCGTAGGCGACGTAGTTTGTGTAAAGCAGAAACCACCAAGCAACAGTGCCTTGACTGGTTTCTTAGGTCCCTTGTCGCTCTCCTTGGAAAAGATGTCGCTTCTACCTTCCCTCAATCTGAAGAGGAAGCCATCAGTAAAGCCCAACAATATGAACTTATTTACGCACAGTTAGGATACTTATACATAGTACTTCCTGATCTTCCAAAACCTGTGCCATTTGGCCAGGACAAACCTGGGATGTCTCATTCAGCAGACGGACTCATAGGCACCACCACGCACCATGGTCCACAACCCCAACCACCACCAATGTATGGGACACCTCAATACTCGTTGGTATATGGGGGCACTCCTTATTTTCCCCCACCCACTTATCAACAGCCATATCCTATGGCTATACCTCCACCCATCAGTGGACCACCACCGGCACCGCCCATACATCCACCTGTTCCCACAAACAGTGGTACTCCCTCAACATCATCTTATAGTACTAGTGAAAGCACGTATCCTTCCTATGTACCCTATGGATCGGTACCACCGCAAAATCCATACTTCCCCTTTCCCGGGCCTCCACAACCTATGGCTCCCCCACATCCAAATGCGGGGGTGAATTTTGTTCAACCTTCCGCTGCTCAACAGTACCATAATTTTGAACAATTAAATACAGCCAACCCAACTCATCCATCGAACAATAACAGGAGGAAAGGACGGAATAGGAACAACAAAAACCCCGGTCAAGGCGAGAATCAACCCCCACAACACCCACCATCTGGGGGCAACTAGAACCAAGGGAACCAGAACCCCCAAGGGGGAAATAACAACAAACGCCAAGGGCGGAGTAATGTTAAAACCATCCACCCTTGTGCTCTTTGTGGAGTGTACAGTCATTACACTCACCATTGCCCCCAGATTGCTGATTTCAAACGATTGAAAGACTCGGGTAGTATTCCCCCTACCCCTGCACAAACTGCCCCTCAGCAGGCACCACAACAGTATGTGCAACAACCCCCTCCCGCCGTACTTCAAAATCCTATTCCACATCAAGGTGTCATAAACACCCAGCAGGACACGCAACATCCCCCACATCAGGTGGGCCAATATCATAATCCCAACAATCCAGTAGAGCGAACAATTCTCCTCACCAGTGAGGAAGAAATTCTTTTGCAAACACGCAATTGTCAGTATCCTGCCACAGCTGAGTCTACTCCCATCTCTTCAGAGACAAACCCTACACCGACGGGACCCTCGTTGATGACCCCCCGCCCTTCGGCCGAACCACCATTACGCACCCCTCGCATCCCCTTACGCAGGAATGTTCACAATCCTCAGGCTAGGGCAGCACATAACTACAGCTTGGTAGATGACTTAGCGCAATCCTCGGCTGCCATGTCAGTTTTGGAAGTCCTCCAGACTTGTCCTACACAACGGAAATCACTACTTTCCTCCATGGGGGCCGTCGACCCGGACGATACTCGACTCATCACTTTTGACCTTGATAGCTGCGAACCACGTCTTCTCGCCGCAGTTGCTATTCAAATACCAGTCAAAATACGGAACATCACCGTCCATCAGTGTATCATCGATGAAGGGGAATCTACCTGTATCATGTCCAAAACAGTATGGCAGAAACTTGGTTCCCCGAACCTCTTCCCCTCCGCCATCACATTGCGAGCCTATGACGGACGACCATCATCCCCCGAAGGGCTCTTCCAAAATGTCCCTGTAGAACTTGGGGGAAAAACCATTCTCATTGACATTGAAGTTATCAACGCTCAACTCAATTACAATATCTTGTTTGGCCATACCTACATGTATGCTATGAAGGAAGTGGCATCATCAGTCTTTAGTACAATCATGTTCCCCCACAATGGAAAGATTGTGACCATTGAACAAGTCTCGCATTACGAGCCTAACCCATCTGCCAATCTCGATAACATTCTTCCTCTCATTCATTCAAACAAAGACGCATACCCCCTCGTAGAGATGGGTCCTGGGATTTTTAAAGATCCATCCTTGTTAGGGACATACGATGGAGCACCACCAATCCTTCCCCCTAATCAAGTATGCGTCGTATCCTCTAACACAACTCACACAGAGGATGCTCATCCTCCTCAGGAGGCTTCAGTCATTCCTGATGTCTCAACAGTCGTAGCACCCCTCCCACAGGAGCCTCCTGTGCACTCGTCGACCCCCACAGTCCACGAATCCACATCCCCTCAAGGGCCTAGTCCCATTTGCGACACAGTTCCCCGACCCCTCACTCAAATTCCGTTCTTTTACCCTCCACCCAGTATAGAAGATTTCCAGGTAGCTGCAATGCTCACACTACCCAATATGGTGTTAGCAATCCCAGTGTGGTACTTACATCCACCTAAGATGGTCCCTCGCCCACAGGCAGGACTCCCCATGACGATTCCTGTCCTTACTCCCAATTCCCCCATTACTCCCATACTCCCTACTCCCCCTGCTACAATCGGGGGCAGGAGAACGAAGAAGGAGCCCACAGCTTCACTTCCTCCATGCATCCCACCACCTTGCGTATCGTGTGACAAAGAGGGTCACCAAACCAACAACTGCCCATCACTACCGAAATTACGGAATTTGATTCCCCCCAATTCAACCCCCACACCACCCATTACTACTGCTACCACTCAACCTTCCAGTAGTAAAGGGTTGAAGAACAAATTCGTGTGTGCCATCTATTCTGAGTATGGCCATTACACCCATCATTGTCCCGCACTGCCTCGTTTTCGGTAGGCATTAGCCATCGTAAGCCGCGACTTTCAGAACAACCCACGCCCTGCTACATCATCCACAACACCTCTCACTGACATTCGCTATGTCACTACTTCCGTCAATGAACGCATGAGATGCCCTTTCTCTCTTTGCGATTCACTGGCTCATTTTACATACCAGTGTCCGATGATCGTCGGATATCGGCAACATCAATTGGCCTTGCTGCACCGACCCACAGCAGAGGTAATTGACCTTACTTCGCCACTGGCAGATCTACACGTCATTTCCCTCGAGCCCGAGGCACTCCCTACGCCTCCATGGTTCTTAGATGACGTATCTGAGGATTTACCCCGTAACCCACCCAACTCTCCTGCCCATTCCTCGACAGAGACTCTCCATCCCACTACTACGGGTACCCCTCAGTACCTCAATATATGGTTTATGTCGAGTGAACCCTCACCATCTCTTAGCGATACCCCCGCTGTTTCTTCAGTAGGGGGCACTCACACTGTCACAGAGATCACTCCTCACGATCCATTATATTCCTGTCGTTTCCAATGCGACGAAGAAATACTAGAAGAACTACAACACCTGGACTCTCCCTAGGACGCACTACATCATCATGCACTCTTCCTTCCGTAGGAAGCCCTCATGCCTCCTAGCCACAATCCCATTTACGCAGTCGAAACCAAAGACTTTATCCCATCAGGGGCTATCGATTGGTTCAAAAATCCCATTCCTGCACCTGACGCTTTTGAAGAAGGTAATCTGGCTAACATTTCCCCCACCATCAAAATCAACATTTCCATTAAGCCGGGCATTGTCGAAGAAATCATCATTGGAGATGCTTGCACTCCTCAGGAAATTGCCGCATATAAAGCCCTCTTCCAGTAATTTAGGGATATCTTCTCCTGGTCATACACGAAGATGCCTGGCCTCGACCCCTCTATCATCGAACATCACATTGACACCTGGCCTAACATCACACCCGTTCGCCAGAAACAACGACCGCTACACCCAGCTAAGGCCTCGGCTATTAAAGCCGAAATTGACAAATTACGTACGATCGGATTTATTTACCCCATCGCTTACACTTCATGGGTTTCCAACCCTATACCCATCGACAAAAAACATGGCACCATTCACATTTGGACCGACTTTCACGATCTCAATAATGCCTGTCCCAAGGACAATTTCCCAATGCCTTTCATAGATCAGAGTATCGACGACTGCGCCGGCCATGAGGCTCTTTCCTTTATGGATGGATTCTCCAGCTATAACTAAATTCAAATTCACCCAGCCGATCAATATAAAACTGCATTCATTACCCCGTGGGGTACGTTTTCATATCGTGTCATGCCCTTCGGCCTCAAAAACGCCGGCACAACTTTCCAACAGGCCATGACATACATATTTCATGATCTGACGACAATCATCCTCGCCTACTTGGACGACCTCACCGCTCGTTCTAAAAAATGCACCCAACACCTCGATGATTTACGAATCATCTTTCAACGGTGTCGTTAGTACAACATTCGCTTGAACCCTCTCAAGTGTGTGTTCTACATCACCGCAGGGCGCCTTCTTGGTTTTATCATTTCCCAAAGCAGTATTACCATAGATCCCCTCAAAGTTCAAGCCATCACCGAACTTCCTCCTCCTAGGAATTTACGACAACTACAGAGTTTACAGGGAAAAGCCAACTTCCTCAGGCGCTTTGTTCCTGATTACGCCATACACGCACATGGTTTCCTTCGTTTACTGCATCACGACATCCCTTTTCATTGGGACGATTATGCCCAACAGTCGTTTGACGATCTCAAAACAGCACTTTCAAATGCACCTTTTATTAGCGCACCTGATTACAATCGCGACTACATTCTCTACGTATCAGCATTCGCTGTATCAGTAGCCGGCGTCCTCGTCCAGCTCGGAGATGACAATCGTGAACACATCATTTACTACGTCAGTAAGAATCTCTCAGGACCACCCCTGAAGTATAAACATGAAGAGAAAATTTCTCTTGCAGTTGTCCTCGCAGTCCAGAAACTGCGCCATTACATTCTGCTTCGCACCACCAAGGTCGTCGCAGATTCCAACCCTATGCAATATTTTCTCAGCTGTCACCAAGTTAACAGCAAATTCGCTCACTGGATCATTATCCTGCAGGAATACGACCTCGAGTTCTCAACACCCAAGAGTAAGAAGGCCCTCGTTCTCACTGAACTTGTCACGGCCCTTCCCTCTGACACACCTAGTGCCCCCGTCAATACTGACTTTTCTGACAAACATCTATTTTACATCGCTTCAGATGATCCTTGGTATGGCGACCTCCTCGTCTACCTACGAACTCAAAATTTCGGTAACCACCTATCACGAGATGATCTTCGACGCATTCGCCATCAGTCCCCCCGCTATCTCGTCATCGGTGACATCCTATATCGGCGGGGCGTTGACACCATTCTTCGTCGTTGACTGACTATTGACGAGGCCGACAGAGTTTTAAATGACTACCACAGTGATGCATGTGGGGGCCATCTTTCAGGTATATCCACTTCTCAGAAGATTATCCGAGCCGGTTACTTTTGGCCTACCTTGTTTCACGATTGCATTCACGCCGTGAAACGTTGTGAGCAATGTCAGCTCTACGCCAACAAAGCCCACGCTCCCCCTACTCTTCTTCACCCTGTCATTACTGCAGGTCCCTTTTGTAAATAGGGCATTGACTTTATGACTTGTAATCCCCCCTCCAGCAATGGTCGCAAATACATTGTTGTCGCTGTCGATTACTTCACCAAATGGGCCGAAGCTATGCCCACCTTCAACAACACCGGTGACACTGCAACGCATTTTTTCTTCAACCACGTCATATCTCGGTTCGGAGTACCACTCCAACTAGTTTCCGATCATGGGAAACATTTTGAGAATGAGATCTTCGTCGAACTCTCCTCTCGGTTAGGCTTCTCTCATGAGTTTGCCTCACCATACTACCCTCAGTCCAATGGACAGGTCGAGGCAGTGAACAAAGTCCTCAAGACCATGTTACAGTGCACGGTGAATAAGCATAAAACCAATTGGCATCATATGTTATCCTCCACGCTATGGGCTTATCGCACGGCAGTGAAGACTGCCATGGGTTTCACGCCTTTTCACTTAGTCCATGGGGTCGAGGAAACTCTTCCCATCGAGTGTGAAATTCCCACCCTTCGCACCGCAATCAAGCTTTTACCTGACACTGCTCCAATGGAGTAGTTCTTGATGAACTTGGATTCTCTGGATGAGGATCGTCGATCCTCATTACAGAACAATGAGGCAGCTAAAAAATGATCCAAGGCTACCTTCGATTGCCATGTCAACCTTCGATCGTTTCACGAAGGCGACCTTGTCCTAGCCTATGATATTGCCCATGATACCTTTGGCCAAGGCAAATTTGAATCACTTTGGCATGGCCCTTACATCATCCAACATTGCCTCACCAAAGGTGCATACATCTTGGCCTCCCCCGAAGGCCTCACGCTCAAAGAACCCGTCAATGGGTTATACCTCAAGAAATTTTATGCTTAAACGTAGTCAAGCTACTTTAGGTTATTTTTTCTTTTCTATCATTTTTTAATATTTTTTTTCCACGACTAAACTATCCTTTGTGATATTGATAGATGAATCCTCCACCAGCTTACCAAATTGGTTACGCTGACGGTGCCAGCCGTTGGACACAAAATCTCGCTTCGGCTTCTTGGGCTCTCTACACCCCATCACATGAAATGTTGCATTCAAACGGCATATGTTTGGGGCCCGCAACCAACAACCAAGCCGAATATAATGCTGTCATTGGCCTCCTGACCGATGCCCAGTGTCATCATATTCGTCACCTTAGCGTCTTCCTCGACTCACAACTAGTCGTTCTCCAACTCAACAATGTGTACCGCGTACGCAATCCGTGCCTCTTTCGCAAATACCTGCAGGTTAGATTATTATCTCGACATTTTGATTCCATTACATTTACACATATTCCAAGAGAATTGAATCAAACAATATATGAAATAGATAACATGGTGCTAGATTGGCATATATCACATCAAACTACACATACATAAACATCTCATATATCCTGTCACATCATATAGAATAGAATAGCCATCATCATCATCAACACAAAAACATATGTAAACCACATTTGGATCTCAAAAACATGTATACTCATATATATATATATATATGTAGGGCCTCACCGGCCATCCGAATGTTTACATACAACAAAAAATATCCATCGGCTCGCAGGCCAGTGCCACATCACGGTACAAAAATCGGCTCACCAACCTATCAAAACTGTATACAAAATACATAATGCAATCAGGGTGCCTCTATCTCACCCCCAGCTGCCCCTCCCTCAGGAGGAGGTGGTGGCCCACCCCCACTGGCCCTAGGTGGTGGTGGTGGCACATCCGTAGGACCCTCCTTCCCTGGTGGCAGGCGTCCACTCGTCATGGCGGCGAGCATAGCTGCTCAGCGCATGAGCGACCGCCATGGTGGCGGTAACCCTATACACTACTCTAGGAACTCCTCATCCTGGATACGGATCCACATGCCCTCAGGCACGTCTCGAAATACCGTCTCAAAACGACGGTGTAAATCATCCAAGACTCCTCCGGCTGCCGTCGGAGGAGCATGTGATGGCCCCGCACCAGGGTCATCAAATCGGTGCCTCCTCGCCGGTCTCGCAGGATCTGCAGGTCGCCCCGCAACCTCATCCCGTCCGTGTCTCTCTCCATGTGGAGGCCTCACCTATGGCTGCACCAGCGGTCTGTACAACTCCACCTCGTGCCCACGACGTGCCAAATCTGCACATGCACAAAACAAGCAACAAACAATCATATCAGTGTCTATACATCATACCTATAACCTGGTATATCAAAATCACAACATAAATCAAAACATGAAAAAACCCAACATACCTTGTTGGTCGAACACCTCCCTAGGAGGCAATACCATATCCGGGTCCCCCCGGAAGTCCACCCCAGCATAGGGGAACTGCAGTATAACCTGCAACATCTGCCGCCATACTTGCACCGCCTACGCAGTAAAGTAGTGCCCGCCTTCGCCACCACCGTGGCGAACCAAAATCAGAGACCACTGCCTCAGGCGCGGCTCTCGTACCCCTGGTGCCTCGAGTAGCACCCTCGAGCACAGGATCGACACCCTCTCCAAGAAAAAGGCTACCAGAATGGAGCCAAATGCAAACGCCCCGGTGCCTGTAGACCGACAACGGTCCAGCTGCGCGATCATCCGTGCATGTAAGGTCAGACCCCAGGTGAACTGCTCATGGCCCACCACCACCCTCTCCATCAAAATCAGCTCACCACCACTAATACGTTGGGTCACTCGAGACCCATACACTCAAACTATCATCGCTACTATGCAACGATGCAGTAGGGAATCTATCCCACTGATGCTCACTGACGTCCCGATCATATAGTGCTCGCCTGAGAAATATCACTCGACGACGGTCTGCAGATCAGTGTCTCTCGGCAGCACAGGATCTACCGGCAATGGTGTCCCCCAGAAGGGGAGCCCAGTCAAGAAGTATACGTCCTCCAGCGCAGTGAAGGTGATCTTCTCTCCTCGCACGAAGAAGCAGTGTTGATCTGGACTCCACATCTCGATTAGAAAATGGAGCAAATACTCTTGTGCCCGTATCAATGGGCACTCAAAGAACTTTAGCAACCCACTGGTTGCTAAAGCCGCCCAAACTGCCACTCGAACTGCCGACGGTGCATTGGTCACAGCCTCTCGTAGCTGTGACTAGTCTCGCTCACGCCACTGCACATCCATGATCACTGCTCGCTACCTGCACACAGCCCAGAATCTTATATTAGCTTAGGCAATCATCCAATACATCAAAATAAGCTACATTCTTCACCCTGAAACCTTGCCTCAAAGGCACGGTTTTACCACCCACAGGCGTGCACACATACGCACCTGTTTACTGTACAGGCGTGCATCTGTGCACGCCTGTTATTCTCACAGGCGCGCTCGCGAGCACGCCTGTTCATGGTATAGGCACGCACTAGGGTGCACCTGTCATACTCCCAGGCACGCTCTGAAGCGCACCTATTCACCCCACAGGCGCGCACTCATGCGCGCCTGTCTACCTCACAGGTGCGCCCCTAGGGTGCGACTTCATTTCATAACCATGCATGCGAAGGCGCGCTTACTCAGTGGACAGGCACATGCGCATGCATGCCTTCCACTGAGTCCCCATGCATGTGGGCCCACACCCTATCAAAAACCCCCCAAAACCCTTGTACGACCCCCCGTACCTACCCTGCCCAAAAATTGGAAACATATTTCTATGCAGGATGATCAGAACACTAACCTGAAACTCGCACACCATCAATCAGACACCTCATGCTCCCGGAATCACTCAATCTCCTCTAGATCTATTCGGAAACTCACTGTAGCAGCAGGTACAAATGAGGTGGCAATGTGGGCCCTACAAATTATATATAGGGCTTTTTCCAAACTTCCACTCAACATTCCGGGAGCCCACGGTGTCCGTTTTTCAAACCGTCTTCAGCCACGGGATCAGCGTCCCTCCACCTACATCATGGCTATCCCTGGGCCACTTTTCATCCTGAGCCCCCGGGGTGCCCTTTCTTCATATCATGGCCAGGTACGCACGTGCATTGTCACATTTATCTAATACATGTTCATATTTGTTATTATCTTCATATATTGTTCACTTTGGGTATTTGGTTGTTCTGTGTGTAGGTACTTGATCATCATCTCTTCAAATCATTCCTTCAGGTATATACTCAGCACTGGCATGTAGTCTCTCCCGCTGTATTGCATTTACATTCCCAGTCACACCCCCTGATTTTGGCCTTTAGGATACCCATTTTCGGCTCTGTAGTACTCACACCTCTAGTTTGCATCTATGGTACTGGTACCTGGTAGCTTTCTTACCCACATGAGTTGTCTCATTCATAGCACCTTTTTTCACTTATGACACTCATGCTGTTCTTCATTACCCTTTAGGGATGGGAGTCCCAATAGTCTTTCATCATGTTGCAGATCAACCACATACTCCTTCTCCTCATTTTTCTAGCTTTCCCACATGCACTCCCAGATCATCACTTTTATGCTTCAGTTCTTTTTACCTGCACATCCGCAGGATCATGAACCCTCCATTTCATCCACCATCAGTTTGCCCATCTGTGAACCTATCTTCATTTCACCTACCTCATACAGAAACTCGCCAATGGGGCCCCCACCCTTCATCAATTTTCCAAGCAATTTCTGCCCTCCCTGGGGAACTCATTTCACACTGGGGCACCCGTTTCTGTATTTGTACATTTTTCCCAAAATTATTTATTATTTACTGTACAAATTCCTTTTTTTCAGTTATTTACTTTTGCCGTCACCGCTGGTGACCTGCTTTCCTTTTGGCCACATGCAACCCATGTCATCCTTGGTTGGAGCATTACTCCTCATTCAACCTCGCCGGCATCGTCTATATCTTCAGAGCACTACCCCAATCACTTACCATTTATCCTCTGAATTTGTTCACTTTGACCCATCTCTGGCACAACTTATCCTCGGTCTTTGCATCCCCCTGACACTCGACCTTGTCACACAGTTGCGGCCACTGTTTGTCCCATACATTCTCCAGCCAAGGGTATTCTTGAGTCTTCCCACTTCTTGACTTCGTCCATGTACCTCTGCCACTTCCTCACCACAGTAGATTCCATGAAGCCCTTTGCTTCTGGGAGTCGCATCCCCCTTTTTGTCGACATCAACACACTTTTCCAAAAGGGCGACAGTATCTTGATTCTCATTTCCCATTCAATGAGAGATCTTGGACAGCACAGGGGGAAACACCATTTCTCCCTGATGTCGTTGGCCCCCATAACATTCGACACCAACACTTTCTCATGTTACGGTGGGTCTTACTTTGCAACTATTGCAGTTATTATTATCAGTTGCCGAAGACCTCTGAGCTTGGCAGGGCCATCACTGCCCACATCATCGTCGCTGCTTGTTACTGCGATCATTGCCTACCATTCAGAGTATGTTCCTTTGCAGAATTGTCTTCTGTCTTTATCATTCCGCCCCTGAGGGCGCTGCAGTTGTCTACACCAACATTCCCATCATCTTTTCTCAAAGTTACATCATCCGAGCATGGGGCATGCTCGCCTCGTTTGTACACAGTTGTATATTGTTACACACCTTGTAGAAGGTCGGGATCTACAGGTTCCTTTATTCTCCAACGGATTGCTCCACATGTTCCCACTCTTGCTCTCCCTTACAACACCATTCTCATTAAAAGAAACATTGATGAATTTCGGCTATACGTTTTGCTCCTAACCTCATCCATCAGGGGGCATCTGTTATCACTGAAATTTCGTCCACGCAGGGCGACAAGAACTCCGTATCGTCAAAACAGGACTGAAGTCATTCATGGCACAGGATTAATTCCTCAGCATTGCAAAAGGGTCAAAAAACTATACAAATGACCAAAAAATTTGAAAGGTGCTTTACATGATCTGGGTGCGCACTCGTATGCTCGTAACAGAAACAGACAAAGCATGCATATGTGCAAAAGGTGCGGCTGTTGGGCGAAAAACCCACGCGCCTGCTAAACTGTGCATTTATTGAAATTGGTCGGCCTCCCAACCACTAATGGATTGGCTCCCAAGTCGATTTGACACCAAATCCAAGCTCAATCCTCATGGTGGGCTGGTCAAAGACCTAATTGTGCCCAAAAGAGCCCCTTTTCACATTCAAAAGAGGTTGCATAATAACCCAATGCTTGGCTATAAAAAGCCATGAATGACCACCATTTTCTCAAGGAATTCTTTGTATTGTTATGCTGCTGGGATTGCTAAGGACTCATTCTTTGGCAATAAACATCATGAGCTGCATTTCATAGGGCTTTCCACCTCTCACTAGAGTGGATAAGCTTGGAGTTCTTTCACCCACATTCTTCATCTTTTCATTGTAAGGAGAGCAATCAATTGAGGGCCTCAAGAGCCTTCCATTGGAGAGGGAAGGGACCCAAGTCCTCTTTCTCCATTGTGTGTCTTTGGATTTCATCAATAAGATCAACTTATGCATTGGTGATATCGGTCCACTTGTATTTATTTTTCATTTATTTTATATGCTCATAGTTTCATTTGGTTTTTGTTTAATTCTTGTTTATAACTTTGTAGTTTCTTTTTCTAACCTTTCCTTTCACAGTTGTCATGCCTAGCAAAGCCCAACTGGGCATGTAAGTACTCTCAATTTGCTTAGCAAGTGACGAATAGAGTGCAAACAATTATCCTACCAACTCAAATTACCAACCCGACCCAGGTCATTTAGATATTTATTTATACATTACAATAGCTCACCGATAGCCTTAGGCTGAAACCTAGGTGTCAAAACCCTAGATACCAAAACCCTAGGTGTCAAAAACCCTAGGTCAACTTGACCCATATTTTCAGGGCCTCGCCAGCCTGTCTTTCCTTCCTTATCACGTGGTGCTCCAAAGCATCCATCTGTGGCCTTTTCCACATGATTATTTTTCCATGCTCCTTCTTCCTTTCTTATATGTCATCCCCAATTTCATCATTCAATGGCTTTCTTTCTCGGGCCTCACTCCATCTCTTCTTCTCTTTTGCTCACTTTGACCCAATATAAGTCACTGTGTCTTCCATGAAGTTCAATTGCTCCCTTTTCTTCCTTGATCTTCGCATACTTCCATAACCAAGGGCCAACATGCCCCCAACACTCACCTGTGACTCATCCCAAGGCACTTTAGATCTGATCTTCCTATTTTACTTTGATTCCTGACTCTGCAGTGCAGCCTTTATTTTCTGCTTGATGCCTCCTCTTTTTCCCTTGTGCAGACTGTCTTTTCTATGTCTGGTACCCAGTTTCAACTTCACTTTGTACCTAGACCCTTTTCTTCATGCTTTCACTAAGAGATGCGAGGTAGCTGGTTGTCATAGTACAACTTCAGCTGACTCCCATTCACTAATCCTTCATTCCATTCTCCATTCAATGTTTTCAATTGTGTAACTCCTCCTTCGGAAACATAAAAAATCTCATATGGCCCTAGTCAATGCATTCTAAACTTCCTAGGATGTTTTATGAACTTGATTTCATAGACCAACACTAGGTCTCCTTATTTGAATTCCTTCTTCTTGATGTGCCTATCATGATAGGCCTTCTCTCTTTCCTTTTGAACCTGTTGATGGAATCCTGCAATGAATCTATATTCTTCCAATTTAACCAATTGTGCAAGCCTCTCTTGAATTATGCCAGGGTCATCCATACTTGTAAAGGTATCAATTTGTAAGCTTGGTACCAAGTATTCCATTGAAACAACAACTTCAAGACCATATACCAACTTGAAGGGGGTCTGTATTGTCAAATTCATGCAAGTGGTTCTATAGGCCCATAACACTATTGGTACTTTTAAATCCCAATCATATATGTTCACACAACAAATCTTGGTTAGTGTTGTTTCCAAAATCTTGTTGAATGCTTCAACTATCCCATTTTCTTGTGGATGGTACGGTGTGCTCTTCTGATGGTGGACTGCAAATTCTTCAATCAAGGCTTCAACTATCTTATTGATGAAATGTGTTCCTTGATCACTCATAAGGGTCTTTGGGCATCCAAACCTGGTTATGATGTCATCAAATATGAAGCACGCAACTATAGTTGCACTACAGTCCTTGAATTCTCTTGCTTTGGACCATCTGGTCAAGTACTCTATTGTTGTAATTATGTACCTTGCTCCTGTGCACTTTCCTAGTGGGTTTATAGGTACCATGAAGTCAATGGCCCACTTTTCGAATGCTTGTAGGTTCATTTGTGGTGCCAATGGAATTTCATCTCTTCTGGATGGTTTCCCAACTCTTTGGCATACATCGCAGGCTCTAGAATAGTCTTTAGCATCTCTTTGTAAGGTAGGCCACCAAACTGGCCAGCTCTAAGAACCTTCTACGCAGTTGCTTTTCCTACATAATGTCCTCCTGCTATGCCCTCATGAGCTTCTGTGAAAATCAGCAGTCGTTCTGCCTCCATAAAACACCTTCGCAATATCTCATCCGGTCCCATCTTGTATAGATGTCCAGATATAAGTGAGAAATCTACATCACGCACCACTAGTTGTTTCTTCTGAGGAATTGTGTACTCACTAGGTTCCATTCTTGTTGATAGGAACTGGACTATCTCTATGAATTGGTCATCAATATTTCTAATGGCCAATAGTTTTTCATCTGGCAGTGCATCTTCCAAATTAGTGGGATCTTCTCCATGTTCCAACCTTGATAAGTGGTCAAGACCTTTGTTCATTCTCCCTATCTTTAATATTATCTCAAAATCATATTCTTGAAATAGCAGTAGCCATCTACCTATCCTTCCCTCCAACACTGGCTTGTTGACTAGGTATTTCAGTGTGGAGTGATCAGTAAACATTTTAAAGTGTCTTCCCAACAAGTAGTGGCGACATTTCTATAGTGCATAAACCATAGCTAATCCCTCTCTTTCAGTAGTGGTATAATTAATCTCAGCTGTAGATAGCTTCCTGCTAGCAAAGGATAATGGGTGGTCAATATCTCCTTCTACTGGTTGTGCTAACACAACTCCTAAAGCAATGGAAGATACATTGACATGAACATGAAACTCCTTGGTCTAATCTAGGAAAACCAGAATGGGCGCAGTAACCATTTTCTTTTTCACTGTGTCGAAGCTCTGTTGGCATTCCTCTATCCAATTAAATTGGCAATCCTTCTTCAAGAATTTTTCTATGGGTGATGTAGTCTAGGCATATCGCTTAATGAAATTTATGTAATATCCTATGTGTCCCAACGCAGTGTACAGCTGTTTGACTGACATAGGAGGGGGTAGATCAACTATAATGGAGATCTTGGATGGATCTACCAACAATCCTTTCTTGCATAAAATGTGACCTAACAACACGCCAAATGGTGAAAACAAAATACATTTCTTCAGGTTCATAACAATTTGACACTGCCTGCATTTATCCAACATTATCCTTAGACATTCAATGTGATTTTTCAACAAACTAAACACAGTCCAGTCATCAAAATATGATTCTAGAAATTTATGAAAAAATTCTTTGAACGCTTCGACCACCACACTAGAAAATATGGTTGGGGCATTCTTCACTCTGAATGGCATCACTGTATATTGGTAGGATCCCCATTCTATTGCAAATGTGGTCTTATGGTGGTCTTCCTTGGCAATTCGGATCTGATGGTATCCTGAAAATCCATCTGTAAAAGAATATACTTCCTGGCCTCCCACATTATCTAACATTTCGTTAGTGAATGGTGTAGGGAAGGGGTTGTGCAAGAATCATTCAGCTTCCTAAGATCTACGCATATCCTGATCTCTCTTGTTTTCTTGTCTTGAACCACCATAGGGCTAATCCACTCTAACTCTTCGACAGGTTCTATAATCCTTGCTTCCAGCATTCTGTCAAGCTCAATCTTCACTTTCTCCTTGTATATGGGGTTTAGTCTGTAGGGTCTCTATTTGACTGGTCTTGCATCTGGTTTCAAAGGGATCCTCATCTCACCCATAGGACCTTTGATTCTCTTCATATTAGTGAACTTGGTTGGAAACAAGTCCTGGTAATCATGCAGTAATTCTGTAATTTTATCAATGGTAGCAGCCTCCCAATAATCTCCCATGTTTGCAAACTTTGGTGTGTGCTCTATTCCAATATTGACTTTCTTGATTTTGATTGGTTGTCCAATGAATGGCATCTCAACTCTTGGTCCTTCCAAATATCTCTAGCCCTCTGTTTCTATGATGTTCACCTTCTTCGGATCATCGTCTTCATCGACATTGATGTTGTAACAACCCTGCAATTTCTGGAGAGGCGCAGTTCATTCCTCCTCTTCCTGTTCTAAGGGAAGGATGGATACCTCCTCAAATACTTTCTATCTCATAATCTGTAATGTTTGATCTACTAATGGATATGGACTTTCAAATAAGAAGGTGGTTACAAAGTTCTGAGTCATACCTTGCCAATCTATAGTGATGAGGCGCAGCTCTGCTTGAAGGTACCAATTGATAGTTGTCGTGTCCAGTGTGTTGATGAATTTGTGTACCCACTGTTCTTGAGGGATGTGACTCTAGGCTTCCTCACAACTTTTCACATGGTACTTTGGGCAGCTTCGAGCTATGTAGCAAACTTCACAGCCTTCTACTTGTGCTGAGAACCACGCTGTCATCAAAGTACGACATTGTGTCTAGTCTGTGATTTTACTTTTGTGCATCCCCCACCATCTTGCTGGTGTGGATTTCAAGGCCTCATCCATTGCCAACAACCTCTATTGTGTTGGTACACTTTCTTCAAGGTCCTACAAGAAGGTTTCTAAAGGATTTAGACCATCAAAGGTGGGTAAGTTACTTATTGTTGTGCTGATCCAACGAACTTCTCTGGTTAATCTAGCACATCTCCTTGTAGAGACTTCATACATCTAGTTTTGACAGTTCTCCAGTGCTTCTTCTGATTCTAATGAGCATGTGTTTTCACTTCATCATCTTAGATTCCCATCGGTTGTAGGATTAATATAATCCTACTATCTGGATGATAGTTTATATATGTTTTCTAGTTCACATGCATGGTCTTCTTCTCTGATAGGCTCTGTGTATCATTGAACTTCATCTATATCTAAAGGTGCGATGACCCTAAGGACATCTTCTTCAAAAATTATATGTATTTTATTTAATTCAACAACAGTAGAGCTATTGAAGGCTCAATCAATTCCTAACAGCACAGGGTAAGGGAAATTGTCATCAACTATTTCAATTACCTTGAAATGTGCAAACATTCTCACTCCATTGATGTCCATAGGGACATGTTCCAATCTACCCAAAGGGCTTACAACTTGTTGATTAGCCATCCTAAGCCTGATAGGGGAATAGATCAACTTCGGTTTCCCCATCTGTGCCCAGTTTTGCTTCGTCGTGACATTGACCTCTCACCCTAAGTCAAGGACGACATACTCTATCTCATACTCTCCTATTTGAGCATTCAAATGTAATTCCTTATTTTTCCTTCTCTTCTTACCGATTTGGTGTACTTTCCTATTCAGTAAGGGATCTATCTTTCCTTGCTCATATTGTCTGATTAAATTCTGTAATTCTTGTACAACGCTTTCATCTCGAATCAACTTAATACAAGTATGTAAAATGTCCATGAGCTTGCTTACCTCTTTTCCTTCTCTTGGAGAAGAAGAATGATTAAATGCATGAGGAATTACATACGCTCTTACTTTTGGTTTTGTCTTCAATGAAGAACCATGGTCTCCTCTGAACTCTTCTCTTGCTTCCTCAAATATTTGTCTTTCTTTCTTTGCATCAAAACTTTCGGTCTTCTTTGTAGATTTCCTGATTCCTGAATCTTTTGTAGTCTTCCCTTGTGTCAGTCTGTCTTCTCCTATAACAGCGCCTCCTCTGGTTATAATATCAACTCTAGGGTCTTCTCTGTGAGGTTCAACATAGATCAGTTGCACTTGCGAGTTCTGTTAAGGTCCTCGTCTTTCCTGAAGCTTAGCTAGCACTACCGGACAATCTTCTATAACATGGTCAAACGAACTGCAGTACCTGCAAGTGGTACAAGGATTTTGAAAATCCCTTGCAAGGTGTCCTGGCTATGCATAGTTATAACAGATAATAGGTCCTCAGCCTCGACTCAATCCTCCTCCTCGTCTGCTTCCTCTGAATCCACCGTGAAGGTTGAAGTTTCCTCTTCCCAGAGAGTTATATTGTGTAGTGTTTCCTTCTTGTTGTACTTCACCTTGAATGTTATATATGTCTCTTGTCCTTTCATGCATGAGATCATAATCCCTACAATCCCTATCATCATGTCTTACAAACTTACAGAATGTGCAGTACAAATTTGGAGGTGTCTGAACATACATTTGCATATAATAACACTCACCATGGTTATGTCTATTTCTGCATACATCGCACCAAGGTAAGGTGACTTGCTTCAACTGGCTCAGAGATCCAGAAGATAAGTATTCATTGAATAGGGGAAAATGTTCCTTGTCATGGCCTTTTGATCTGCATCTGACACACTAGATGTCTTCTCTTTTATCTTTTCCCTCGTCTTTATTCATATCTTTGACCTGTAGAGACAAACTAGTTAGTTGACTCAGGATATGATTCATACCTAAGTTGGATTCTCCCATAGGGGTTGATTCTAGCTTCATGGCAATCTCCACCACCCCAGCCTGTGAAGCAATCTTCTATTGCATCAGGGGAACTCTGATGTGGGGTAGAAGGGAAGCAATGAACCATTCCTTTTTCTGTTCGTATGTGATTTGAAAAGTCAATCGGCCTGTTAAGGTCTTGAATCTCTGATCAAACTCCCACACAGGTTCATCCACCTTCTTCTTGATCTCTTTAAGATCTATGATACATTGGCATTTTGACTTAGGTTTCTTGAATTCTGTAGTCAACTTGTTCTTGATCTCATTCAATGGCTTAGGTTGTGCAAGTCCTTGGACAAGTTTCATGTACCAACTCAGTGCGCGGTCCCTTAGAGTGGTATTGAACTGAGTTCTTTTGACAACTTCATCTATGAAATTCTTAATGTTCCATATGGCTTCACATAGGAACCAGTGTTGATCATGATCTTCAAATCCATCTCCCCCAAATATAGGGAGTCTCATCTCATCTTCCATAGATCTTCCTAAGGTTCCTGACTAAATATGTGGTGGACTACTATTGACAGTTTTCTGGATGTTCTGGTGACTTGGATTACTCTCCTTGCTTAATACTGAATTAATAGGAAGGATAACAGTACTTACTTCGATGGTCTACTCAGTTTCTGAGGTTTCAGGTTCTCCTCGGTGAAGCTCTGCAGATTTTTCTTCCTCTACCCTAGGGGGTTCTAAATGTTCTTCGTCTATCAGATCTACCTCTTCTCCACTTTAGAAACCCTCCTCCCTGTAGTTCTTCTTAAACAAGTTTTCAAGGTGGACTTCTCAAAACACTCTCCCACTTCACATATGTCCAGCGTCTGTGTCACTGTCGCTATCCGAATTTTTGAACATTAGCCTTTCTTGATCAAACCAATCTATTGTATCCTCAATATGTTATTCTCATGCAATAGCATCTTGATTCTCAGCTTCAGAAAATGAAAAAAATTCCCTCGAGGTCCCTTGAAAAAATATCTCTCGGCTTCGCTATATGATTCTACTCTATCAACAACAAACTCTATGATGTACCCTCTAATGGTACTATCAAACTAGTGGTAAACTACTCATGATACAGTGTTATCAATTCTTTTGGCCTTCTTGATCAGCTCCAACGTCCAAACCACAGGAATTCTAGATCAGATCTTGAACTGGGTATCTTCTAATCTAGCTATTCACTCATATATCTCTTGGTGGATTCCTCCAAAGAAGATCTCGTGTATATCGGTAAAGATATATTTCTCCAAACATTCCTCTGAACTAAGATTAGGGTTCTTGTTCTAGGCTTTAGTGAAGTCCTTCTCTTGATATTCTATCTACTTCTGAATCTCTGTCTTCGATGGAAACCATCTTGACATTCCCTCAAGAAGGTTCATTTCCTGGCAATGAAACCATTTGTTGGCACAGGGGCAGACCAGGGTTCAGCTCTAAGAGTGCACAAACAAGACCTAACTAATGGCCCTTTTGGCAACACCTGCAAAGTAGATGCAGTCTCACCTGAAGCAGTTATGAGGGGGTTGTAGGACAGAGATGTCTACAACCAAGGGGAATATCAAGTGGATCTAACACAAGAACAACATAGCATTCATATATCACTTATCAACTTAGATCTATTCTGCACATCTACTTATCAAATCTAAAGAAGTAATGCAATCACAGTATATCAATGATAGAGACAGAAGATCAATCACACACAACACAAAATATATGTGGTTCACCCTCTCTCTAGGGATACATCTACAAAACTCTGTTATATTATATTTGAGTAAAGAATACAGTTATTATCTACACTCTTAGCTAGCATATATTCTCTCTTCTCCTTCTTTTCTCTCCCCTCCCTGTGCACCTAGCTGTAGGGTTGATCTTCGCACCCAACTGAAGATCTTACAATCCAAAAGGATCTTGTACTCATCACTTCTCTCTCTCTCACAATACTCCTCTCTCAACTAACTCAATACCAATAGCAACAATAACAACATTATCGTACCAACCCAAATTACCAACCCAACCCAATTCCTTTAGACCTTTATTTATACATTACAATAGCTCACCGACAACCTTAGGCCGAAACCTAGGTGTCAAAACCCTAGATTAACTTGACCCATATTTTTAGGGCTTCGCCAGCCTGTCTTTCCTTCCTTCTCGGGCGGTGCTCCAAAACATCCATCTCTGGATTTTTTCGCTTGTTGAGTTGTCCATGCTCCTTCTTCCTTACTTATATGTCATCCCCAATTTCCTCATCCAATGACTTGATTTCTCAAGCTTCACTCCATCTCTTCTGCTCTTTTTCTCACTTCGACCCAGTATCATTCACTGTGTCTTCCGCAGAGTTCACTTGCTCCCTTTTCTTCCTTGATCTTCGCATACTTCCATAACCAAGGGCCAATAGAGACTGAGACTAATCCTCTGGGAGGAAAGAGAAGCAACAGAGGATTCAAAGAAAAGGCCAAAGGGCCTGAAGGAAAAGAGGTTTCTCTGTCTGTAGCAACAACAATAGGATGAGGAGTGGTAAAGCCCGGGGTGGGAAAATCTTCAGACGTGATGGGTCTAAACCATGTTACAATTTTAGGAGAGAGAGGAGTGACAAGGGTTTCTCCCTCCAATCCCAGACTAGGAGGGGAAAACTCAACAGGAACACTCCCAAAATTTAAAGTTTGGGAAACTCCAACAGATGGTATAACAGGGGAATGAGAAGCAGAAATTGGCGTTTCTAAAAAAGGACAGTGGAAATTATCAAAAATACCTGGTTCAATAGTAGAAGTACCTTCTTGGAGGGCCTTTCCCTTTCTGAAAATTTTCTCTGGGTCAGCTTCAGGTGTTTCTAAAGGCATATATGGAGTAGACCTCATGTGTCTACTTCTAGAAGCCACAACTGAAATAGTGGAGTCACCTCTAGATTGCAGCAGAGGTAAGACCAATACCCATTAGTTTGTATGTCACAATGAATAAATTTAAGGGTGGTCTAATGGACATAGTCTCAAGATTATATTTCTTTAACTCAGAAAACTGGGTTGGCATACATAGACAAGTGAGGTCTTAGTCTAACTTCAGTCGGTGATTTGTTTCATAGTGGTGAGTAGGGGGAAGAACCTAAAGAAGACGAAGTGGTCTACTATGGATGTTTGGTCTTTCGGCAGCCAAAGGAGAAGAGAACTTGAAAGACAAGATATTTTTGGCTCAGAGCTACAAGGAACTAAATGAAATTATCATGAATTGAAATCAATCATACATCACAATTCAATAGTAATCTCCCGACTGGATCGTCTATGCCCAAGTCATTTAGTGTTGGAAGGAAAGCAACATAGGGAACTGATTAAAACCGATAGTGGTGTCACTGTGATCAAACATACATCACACAAACACAACTATCCTTGACTATATCGTCCATGCCTGAGTGTTCTAATACAGTCATTACAAAGAGATGAAAAGGAAATTGACTTTCATTAGACAAGAAGTCTCAAATACATAAAATAACTAGAAAACTAGATGCTTTTACTAAAGATTTACAATCGGGAGCTCCGCTCAACCATGTTAGGATATTTAGACACTTAGGAGTTAGTTAAGATCTACTTGGTCTAATATGTCGTTAGGTAAAAGTGTGTTTCTTTAGTATGCATTAGTATGCATTTGTAGTTAGGAAATCCGACGGTCACGATATGTTCCCGACATAGAGTGATCCGACGATTCATACTCTCCTCGATCTTAACGGCCATTGATCCGTGGCTTAACACCCGATTGGTCCATGATCTCTATTTAAAGAGAATGGAGGGTCATTTGCCGATGATCGATTGTGAGAAACTCTCTTGTAAAATCTCTCTGTAATCTTTTTCTTTGCATTAATAAACTGCTCCAAGTGGTCGCGTTGGCTGGGGCCGTGGATGTTTCCCCATAGGGGTTTTACCACGTGAAAACATCGATGTGTTGATCTTTGATCTAGTTATGTGAGTGGTTACTGAAGGTGTTCATCCTCTGTTGGAATACCTGTGTTGTCGAACATGGTATCAGAGCCTGTTTGAAGACCCGCTCCTGTTGTAGATCGAGATCGTGAAGCCGAGTTGCCTCATCTCCCTTTTCTGGAATTTCTGTACATTTTTGGTCTGAAAGGACTGTTCCATTACATCTGGAGCACGCTTTTCATTCAGTAACACTTTTCGTTTCACTCGAAAAGGTTTCCTTTTGCCCAAGATATGGCCATTACAGTCAGAATCCGGAGGTATAAAGTTTGAATACGCATTTTTAAATTTTTGCAAAGTTTTGATTTTATTTCGGTTTGTATTTTTTTTCTTCTAGGCTGCTACTCTTTTAGATCTGCGTATGCTCTTTTCCCCGCGCCTTGTGCGATCTCGGCAAATCAGAAACAGATAGGAAAAGGTGCATCTTCCAGGTAAGCTAACCGAGATCTAACCCTTGTTGTCATCGAGAAGCGAAATTTTTTTTCTTGTGTGAAAAGAGTTTTTTTGGAGCAAGCTCTCCAAGGCCGTCAACAACAACAACAACAACAACAACAACAACAACAACAACAACAACAACAACAACAACAACAACAACAA
>JASDQU010104708.1:361267-395013 GCA_032191745.1 Picea mariana | reverse complement strand
TACCACTGTAGAATATGCAGACTGAATGCTGGTAACTAGCTCCTGATGTGGGACATTGATGTTCTCTACAAAAGGTGGAGTAGAGTCATCAAATAAAATATGAAAGTGGTTGTCATCCCAAAAATGACAACTATCCATATACCAATCATCACAATCTGCCTCAAAATCATACCAAACATATATTTCTTGATTATATTAATTCCTGAGGCCCTCCATAAGAAATCTCTCATGCATGTTGTTCAATGAATCTTGAATACTACGAAAACTATCATTGAGGCCATATGTGAGGCTATTTGTGAGGTTGTTTGTGAGGCTGTTTGTGAGGCCATGTGCAAATGCATCCAATCTATCATCCAATTGGGCTTTGAATGATTCAAGGATTTCTTTCAAGGTTTGAGATGAAATAGCCATATGATCACCCTATGAACTCTTCGGTCCTGCAGCCTTCACGAAAAAACTCAAAAAATAAACCCAATAAGTTTCGGCAGAAAATCGCGGCTTTTTCTGGAAAAACTCTAAAAAATTGTTGAAGTTAAAATGCTCATAACTTCACTTTTCGGACTCCGTTTCGGCTGATTTTTTTTTTGAAATTGGATGAAATTGTGAGAGGAACTCAGATCTGTAATTTATTTGGGCAAATTCGGCCTCCAAATGTTACAGATATAAAAATAAATCGCACCGCCGTCCACAAAAAAACCCTGAAAAATTGCAAATTTTAAAACCTCAATATCTTGACCTTCTGGACTCCGTTTCGGACGTTTTTTTTTTTTAACTTGGGTGTTTTTCTGAGAGGAACTCAGATTTACAACCCTTTTCTACAAATTTTTCACATAAATATACTGAAAATTTCTGGAATGTAGCGGCCCTCTTTTTTCTTCTCCGAAAAAAAAAAAAATCTGCAAAAATAAAAAATATTTGCCCACAACTCCGGCCAAGGAAAGTGCTCTGATACCACTTGTTAAGAACCTGAATAGATTTACCAATATAATAACCAAAAATACTGAATACACAATAGATCAACAAAGCAATATAGAAGAAACCACACTTTATTATTACCAAACCCTTGAGGTAGGGCAACACCATACAATGGATCCTGTTATAGAAGGGATCCTCTCATGTTCACTTGCCTCTTCGAGGGGGAATCCTCCTATTGAGCTACCGCTCCAAATACAATACTTCTCTTCATATCTCATTACATTGCTTGAACCCCTTTATATAGTGCTACCATCACCTAAGAACATTCTAGAGGAAGAATCTTCTAGAAGTAGAACCTTCTAAGAAGTCCTCTTACATTTATTATATCTAACTACCATAGTGGGCCTTATTTAATAATATAGTGGACCTAGTCCACCTTACATTGAATGACCTCCACTATTATCACTATGGGCCCTTTGGACCCCCCCACTACCTCTCTCGCTACCTTACAAACGATGACAAGAAAATTAATAGTGGATCATTATATTCACGTTTATCTTATCCATGCTCATGTTTACCATGACTATCAAAAATTGCCCAAGTTGAGTGTTATGGGTGAACATCCATTATAATGAGGATAATTTCTATGTGCACAGGAGTACCATATGAAGTGCCATATGGAGTGCCATTTGGAAGACCGGATGGGCTACCATCTGGATGATCAGATGAAGCGTTATATGAAGGATCAGATGAGGTATGCATATATTGTAAATGACCACAATTGCAGGCAAAAAAGGATCGTTTGAATTGAAACACGTGTTCATTGGTAAGTTGATATGAATTGAATGGTATGTCATTAAAATTCAGATTGATAATTAAATTTAAAACTTTTAATGCGTTTTTATGATCAAATGTCTAAGTCGAAGACTTAGACATTGATCTAATTCACACATGATTGCAATTGCCTCCAAAGTACACCATTCGAAATTCAAATGTTGCACAATCATAGTCACACATGGAAATCATGTGTGATGAATTCGCTCACGAATTCAACCATTTTCCACCTTAATTGCATTAAAAATCAAGTGTTTTTCCCTAATTTTCATTCCACTCGTCCCCTGCTTGTTGTGTTGCGCTCACCCTTTCCCAATTTTGTTCTCCTTCTTATCCTCCACATTGTAACCATGCCTAAACACTATGAACCTTCCTCCTATGTCGAGATTCTGTCCATTCATGAATTCGCAGAGTGTAGAGATATTTTCCTTCGCGAGGGGTGGGGACCATTCTTGGCCTGTCTGCAAGGCCATGCGATGGTGTCTCACTACAATTCTCTCTTGGGTTTGATGGGAGGCTAGCGTGCGTAGGGTCTCCAGCCTTCTTGGTCTCTGAGGATTCAATTTCCTCAATCACGAAATTGCCACGGGTTGGAGATTGATGGTTCAAACAACATCAATTTCCATGGCCAAGCTACAAGAGAGTATTCAAGCCTGAATTTCAAAATGTTTCTGGAGCTAAAGGGTACTCCAAAGAATGGATCAAGGATGAATTGATGAATCCCCTTATCTTCATTACCAGGCTTATCACTTGTGAAGGTAGGTACTCTATCTTCAAAGCTTTCCATTTCCGTCTGTTATCTCATTTACAATTTAATAAGCCCCTAAATTTTCCTTTCTACTTCTTGAAAATTCTTGAGAAAATGTCTTCCCAAGTGCATAAAAACGTGGTCAATCCTGATAACAGTCTATTCCACCACAGCCTCATCAAATTTTTTGTCATAACTGAGTTGACAAAACAGGGAAAGACATGGAGATGAATTCCTCTATCAATTCTCAAACCCCCATATCACAGTCAAGACCAACAAGAGCACAAATGATTTAGGGACTATTGCTCCATCTAAGCCTCATTCTCCAAAGACTCCAAACCCTCCAACTCAAACTATCTCTCTATCTGAACAAAAGGCTAAGAAAATTGTTGATTCCCCTGCAGCCTCATCGAGAAATAAAACCAAAAATCATGTTGATAATTCTCCATTGCCCTCAACACATGTTGATCCTCAACCTAAGAAGTTACAAAATGCATTTTAGCAAGATTTTCCTTTAGTCCCTATGAATAGAAGAGGAGCCATCAGTTCAAAGGGGAATCTTTTCTAAGAAGTACCCGAAGTGCAAGTGGAAAGCCTAATGTAAAACCTCCAAGCACTTCGGATCCTATCCAATTATCTTTAGATCATGAAATCCCCCATAAAACACTCAGATAAGTTTCTGCAGAAGAATTTGAACCTGATAAAGAAGTAAAATCTGAACCTATTCCTTCTCACAATCACTCTGTTACTCCTACCTCCTAGATGCCTACATCAGTTTCCAAAGTTGATATACCTTCTACATCCATCAAGGGATCCAATCCCTCTTCTTTTGAACCATCTGATCACACCCCAATTATTGATAAATTACAACAAGAAAATGCTCAGTTGCTTCAATAGTTGGAAGAGAGAAAAACTATGGATAGGCATCTACATCATGACTACGCAGTATTGCAAGCAAAAGTGAATTATCTCCAATGATTGGTTGATCAAATGACCACCACCAATCACAGCCTCCGGACGCAATTGAAACATCATAAAAGGCCCAAGACAAAATCTCCAGGACAAGAGGGAGAAGCTTCTAAAGCCAATCCACCCCCTCCTTCACGAGTCTAGTTATGTCGGGTGATTCATTTTTGTTTGCAAAGGAACCTGCAAATCCTTAGGCATAGGGGTAATGTTGGGTTTGTGTTTTGATTGTTTTATTGCGATGATCAAATCCTTTTTGCATCGATATTACATATGTTATGCTTCATATTATCCATTTTGAAGGATTCTCAAATGTTTATATATCAATTCATCATGGATTCGCATCAGGTATGTATAATTGGTGTTTTTGTAATGGTTTTGTGATCAATTCAGTTCAGTTCAATGTTTATAAAGATCCAATGCATGGTTTGTTTACAACAGTGAAAAATCATAGTCTGATCCTCCATCTGGTACCTCGTCTGGCACTCCGTTCATCACTTGATCCGGCACTCCATCCGGCACACAATCCGGCACTTGGAGCGCATTGGAGCTGGCGGTTGGTACATTGGTGGCCTATGGTGGACRAATCAGTGATCTAGGTTTTGTGCCCCCTCGTGGCCTCCAACTACAGAGCTCGACACACCTCAGATTGCGCGATTGTAGTGATCATTGAGTGGCTCGCGAAATTTCTAGAAGATGTTGTTGTTCAGAGCTCACTTAAGGAGTTTGTTGTTTTTAGAGGAGGTCAACCCTTCCAGTGGTCAATCTCTCAAGTTGTAAATTATGTATAAATACCACTACCAGTAGCACGACTAAAGACATAATTTTTTAGAAGAATTTTATTGTGTAATACAGACATTATCTGCAACTTTGTTCAAGACTCTGTTTTTATGATTAATGACATAATTGCGTTGAGTTAAGCCTGTGTTTTATTGTTGGAGTGTAGCCATGACCTACTGGGGGGGGCACCAGTGGTCTGGGTGACTGTGTATATCAGTAGATATTGTGTGTTCATCTTGTTTCTTAGTTAGAATTCATAATTTTTTATTTATTCATGTATTTCTCAGTTTCAATTGTTGTGTATATGTCAATTATAATTTGTTAATCTAATTTGTTTTTCCTTAATTGCATATTGCTTGTAGGAGCTAGTTAATTATCGTATTGTGTCTTTTCCTTCTTAGCTATGAATCACCCTAGAGGATACTAATTTAGATAGTTGTATTGAAGTCTTAATTAGCTACTTTGGTTTTGGTAACTGAAACAGAGCATTAACTTAAACAAAGCATTAGTGTAAACAGAGTATTAGTTTAAGATTGTTTGCAAGCTTTGATAGATTAATTGTCTCAAGTTTGATACCTTTGATTGAGATAGATTAAATTACCATTTCAATTATTCTTTGTAGATCTATTTTGTTTATTGATGTTGCCTTAGTATGATAGGATAGAAATAGAATTTTGGATTATGATTTTTAAAAGCATTTTAGTTAAATTTGAAATATGATTTTTAATGATAGAATTAGTTCAGTTGAATTAGTTCAGTTTAAATCATGAAACCTCAGTTATGGATTTGAATTGTAATTTCTATTTGACATTGATCAAGAAATAGAAGTTTGCATAGAGTGAATTCGAAATAGGATTTTTAATCATGAGTTCATAGATTTGCTTGAAGTAGTGAATTTAAATAAGAGTGTTTTTAATCGTTGATGATTAATGTATAAAGTTTAAATATCACATGGATTTCCAAAATACTTAGTGTTGCTTCTATGGCAAATCTTTCTTTAGATTGCATTGTTCACACTTTCCATTTCTCTGTAGAAGTCATCATTGAATTAATTCCTCTTGAACTGTCATTAATAGTCAAATGCCATCGTGATGTTATTCGACACCGAAGACATAATCATGAATACTTTATTTCTTGTTACTGCAAGTTAGAAATAGTTTTCATCAATTATAATTTGAATACAGTCATAACACTTTTACTTTTGATTAAGTAGATTAAAATTTATACTTCGCGAAATAGAAATAGTCATGAGTTCTTTTTAAGAATAGAGTTCACTTGTCATAATAGTCTTGATAGATTACTTGTTTACTCGCTCATTTTCTCAAAGATAGATAGATCAAATAACTCAGAAATAGCTTACTTGATGTTGCTTACTTAAAAAGATTGAATAGATTAACTAGCTTTAAAATAGATTGCTATTTGCTTATTTAGAAATAGTCCATCAATTCATTGTTTGAAGTTGCTTAGGATAAATAGTTCATAATCCTAGAATTACTTAAATCTCATTAATAGAATTTGCTAATTAAATTGAAAAGAATCATCTCTTTAGAAAGTAGATTGATAGAGTGTTGATCCCTAGGTATATCATCTCCTTAGTTAAATAATACTTCCATTAGTTTTCCTGCCTTGGCTCATACAGTGCCACAACTCTAAGTTTACTTACCCCAGGTTGACAATTTAATTGAGGGAATTAGTGCATATAGAATACCCATCAATGACCTTTGGCAAATTGGGTTGAAAGGACAGCTTCCGGGAAAGGCAAAATGGTACTCCAAGGAGAAGGTAGAGGAAAATTTGTCTCGCCTCATCCAGTAAATATTTTGGGGACCAAAAGCATCCTTAAATGGGGAGGTATGATCTGGATTATATCATCATATATTTTTTCATCTATATTGGTACTTTCTAGGTGGAAAAAATTGGAGGAACCGGCTTGTAGGGCCATTTTAGTGCGAGGGCCAAGTTTGGAAAATTGGGATTTGGAACCTTCTGAATCCATTTTGAGGCATTAAATGGAATTTTTGGAGGTTACAATGTTTGAAACTTGCATCCATGCCCTTGAAGATGTTATAGACTCCAATAAATTTCCAATGGTGCAAACCATGCCCCAATCGAAACTCATATGAAAAAGTTATGCCTCCCATTTTAGTGGCAGGGCCAAGTTTAGAAAATTGGGATTATGAACTTTTCGAAGCCATTTTTAGGAATTCAATGTAATATTTTGGGGTTACAATGTTTGAAACTTGCACCCATGCCCTTAACGGTGTTCTAAACTCTAAAACCTTTCCAATGGTGCAAACCATGCCTCAATCGGAGCGTGTATGCAAAAGTTACGCCTCTCGCAAGTTGACCTATCATGTTGACCACCATCGTACAAGAATATGCCACATTAACCCCCATTACTCACACATATGGGCCTAGCCACATGTGTACTTTAAAGAATATTCTAGAAGGTCCAAAACCTTATCACAATTGAGGGTTGAAGAAGTCAAAACCCTACCTCTAGATGACTATCGGGCTATGTTAAATATTGGGATGCTAGGAGGAGAAGGGGTTCCATTCTTTTGCATTGTATCTTGTTACATAGCTAAGAAAAACATTTGAGAGTGGTATTTTGTGAGTATAATAGAGGAGGAAGATTTTGTAGTATTTGTTTAGGCTATAGTACCAAAACGTAACTCCATAGTGAGTTCGCATTCCTTTGTATGCGCATTTTATAACTGAAGCAAAGAGAGCAAAGCATAGGCCTCACCTTCTAGTTGGGATTTCTCCTGTATTGGGTTTCCCAAGTCAAATATTGTGTTCATCTATGTGGATGGTGTGTATTTGTGCCTCTTCTTTTGTTTTTATATTTCATTTGTTTCTTAAATTCAAACCATAAGCTAGAGATAATAAATCTAGGATCTAGGGAAATAAACTGCATAAATCTAAGATTCTGTAATATTATAATATTTTTTGTGACAAATTATTCAAATGGAATATCCACGACAATTTACAAATCACTCATGCTCTTTTAATCCTATCGTGGTTGTTTCTTATACTAGAAGAAATAACATAGAACCAATATTTGCTCAACTTGAGTAATTGGTTGGTTTAGACTCCACAGACAACCAACTTCAATCAAGAGAATGTACTAAGGAGTGTAGCATATGAAATTCTCATTTGGGTAATCACATACTCCTACCCACCATGAGGTGACGTGTGTGGTCCACTCTTGTGCGGTGTTCATGGGTGAACCACCAAATGATTCTATGGTACCTCTCAATTACTACTCTAATGTGATGGATCAACTTCCTGAAGCCCCTCTCAAATTAGCCTAGACATGGGACATCACTAGGATGTTTAGCACTTAGGCAGGTTTCGTAGGCCCCCCTTTCCCCTCAATCACTAGTTTGACTCACTTTGGCCCCCTTGAGGCATTATATAACTTCATGGATCTAGTTGGGCACGAAAACCCCTTGGTTGGGTCCATGACCACTTAAGATGCTTTAATTTGGGCACATGGCTACCCAAACCCATTTTGTATTTGCTATTTACAGAGTCAATTCGAGTTAAACTCTTTAAAACCTAACTAACCTTTTGGTGCTAACCATACCGTCTATTTCATTATGGTACAATGAATGTCAATCTGTAAGTCACATAATATAGGGTTTTTTGGGCCTCAAAACCCATGGTACTACTATTCCAAATCCATGTACATAGTGAAAAGACATGGTATGATGGTTCCAGATGAATTCGGTACCCCAATCGTTAATCCAACATTCTTTTATGCTTTGACGCCGTTCCTTTGCTTATTTATACCATCCAATTCATCTCTATAAAGCCTCTTTGATTCTCTTGCACTGAGTTTATCTTTGAAAATCCTAATTTCTAGGTATTGTTCACCTTAGAAATGGTCAACATGCATACAATTGGGAAAATTTTCCAACGAATCTACCTACCTAAATTTTTCAAGATGCCTTTGGAGCCCTAAGATGTTTTAGTATCACCTCAGTTTACAATCATTTATCCTAGATCATCCATTAGATGCTATAGGATATCCTCCTAGTGTGCACTAAGATCGGAATGATAGATCCATTACGGTCTATTGATGCAAGGTCCATCTGATGAGTCTATGATACCTAGACTTTCATGATGGAATTCATATTGTTATTGATGATTACTACTTCATATGAGATATATGTTCATTTGATTCATGGTTGCTTATGTTTTTATGAATGATGTGAATGGTTGGTTAGAGATATATGTTCATTTGATTCATGGTTGCTTATGTTTTCATGAATGATGTGAATGGTTGGTTGGAGAGGTGAAGTACAAATTTTATATCAGTTCTTTTATGATGATGATATGTAGCYATGATACTTACASATAGAGTGTTATGGTAGATGTTTACAACATTTATTTGTATGTTATCACATGTTAGCTCAAGTTGTGGCTGATCACTTGCAGATAGATTGGCTTGGTAGTATGTCTACGAATTTGTTCCAAGCCTTAAGGCCTACTCTCATATATACGTATGATATGGAAGYCGTAAGTAAAGAAAATCGTTACAAAGCAATCCCATAAGGGTCACACTACACACAGTGGATCAMATTGCAAAGTTTATACTAGTGATACATTGCAAAGTTATGAATATTTGCAAAAATCAAATCAATAGCAAACATTGCAATGAAAATACATTTGTAAATGTGGTTTTGAAATATTGAACTAGGGAAATGAATCATGATTTTTCCTACATATCCAATATTGGAGGTGAGACATGAAAAACCCTTTTGTCTCAAGCTTGTCTCCATATTTAATTTCATGGCTCAACTTACCCATATGTGTTGTGCATTGTGAGAGGTTGATTTGACGCCATTTGAGCAAGTAACATGTATTCCTTCTTTGCATGCAATGGTGTCTAGTTCTATCAGTCTAAGCACATTCAATTGTGGTATGGTTAAATGTATAATTGAAGTTATATGCTCAAGCTCGGTCATTTAGCTTTCAAATCTAAAGAGGAGCCAAATTTCAACAATTAATTTGAGTTTGCATTTAATTGTGGTGGTTGTGCGAAAGGGCACAATCTATTGGAAGTAGTTTGTGGTTAGAAAGGGAGCAATTTGGAAGGTAGTGGCTTCTATGGACAAAGCTAATCCATCAACTTCAAAGAGAAAAGCGAAAGAGGTAACCCTCGACTCATGAGAAAATTATTTCATTTTCCTTCATTTGTACGTGTGCTCTTAGAGTAATGGTGGTTTTGGATTTCATGAGAATGCGTTTAAACCTTATTAAATCTCTCCATTGATTATGACCCAATTTGTATTTCCTCCTACATTTAAATCCGTGTTCATTTCTCCCTTGATTTAGTTTTTATTTCACTTGGGTGACCACAATTTAGAGTTTGGGAGATCTCATTTCTTGTCCCATTATTTCGTTTTGTCCCCATTGCTAATTTTTCGGGGTAGATTGTGGTCAAAATTCCCCATTTTGTCTATTGTGGCAATGACTAAAGAATACCCCAACTCAATTTTTTTTTACCTTCCCTTTAATAAGTTGACCTTGGCATCAAGTTGAATTTGTTGGTAGCATTTACAACCTTAGTGTGACAAGATTTTGAGCAGATTCTTACTATTGATAAGGGTTTTACTCCATTGTTACTTGGCACTATATGGAGAGCTATAATTTTCACTAATCATGGTAGAATTTTCTCTTTAGGGTTTGAAGTGCAAGACATGATGGGTTTTGTTGCCCACTTGTGACAATTTGATGTAAAGAATGAGAGCCTCTTTATTGTAGGGTTATGGTGGTAGCGTAGTGATATATCTGTTGATTTTCATTAAGCTAGGCTCAAGCATGAATTTCATTCCAATTTTATCATTTTACTTGAACCATAGACAATTGCAGTTACACCATAAAAAATCTGTTGCAGTAACCAAGATCACAAGAACAAACACCATGCACAAGTACACAAGAAGTATCCTGGGAAACCCTTCTCAACAAGGGAAGAAAACCCAATCAATCATTTGTTACATTCTTCAAGAGAAAGACCTCCCACACCATAAACATAGCACACAAAAGGGTGTTCACAAAACCTAGAAGACTAGCGCCCAAGAGAGGTGCGCACTTCAGCCCAAGAACAAGTACTTGTTGAAATTTCCAAACTCACACTTGTGTTGTGTTTTCTCAATGGGGAAATTTATCTTTATTTATATTAGACTGGACATATCAAAAGTAGTGTCTATTGGCACAACAGGGCCGACCTCAATAACTCAAAATATAATTAATAATTACCATATTAATTATCTTTTACATTAATTATCTTTCACTTTATGGTGGGGCCGACCTGTACCCTCTACATCACAAATAGGGTTACAGGTAAGTTTGACTCTTGGACAATATAGCAAGGGATCTCATACACCCACTAGTTCTTAGCCACTAGGGGCACGTCCACATGTGCTCAGCCACAGGGACGTCCAAGTCTCTATCTCATTGCATCTCACATGAGAATCATCATAATACACACTCACTAGTGCTCAGCCACTAGGATCATGTCCACTTGTGCTCAGCCACAGGAATGTCCTACTCAGGAGATCTCTATTTCATTGCATCTCACAGGAGAATCATCTGGAGTATCACATCATCTCAACTCTCTACACAAAGGAGAACAGTACATTGTTTCATCTTTGTCTCAGAGAGAACGACACACCCAACTCATGGGATTCCTCACCCCACACAGGGGCACACAGTGGTCCATCTTCGTCTCATAGAGGAACCACACACCCAACTCATGGGCTCCATCTCAGGCCGACTCACTCAGTTTCTGTCTTGGAGGATGTCTCACCCAGTTGTAATCATCAACACTCCCTCTCAGCTAGGGAGGCATTCTCCATCAGGCCAAGTCTTGCACGAAAGTACTTGAACTTCGTCTTGGTTGTAGTCATGAACACTCCCTCTCAGGTAGGGAGGTATTCTCCACCAGGCCAAGTCTCTCACGGAAGTACTCGAACTTCATCTTGGCAAGCGGTTTGGTGAAGATATCTGCAATTTGCTCATGTGTAGGAAGGTATTGCATGTATATTTCTTTCCTTTACACCATGTCTCTGATATAATGATATTTTATCTCAATGTGTTTCGATCTATCATGAAACATTGGGTTCTCAGAGAGCTTCACACAACTCTAGTTATCACAATGAATAATGGTAGGATCCATCTAATGATCAAATAATTTGTCAGAAGCTTGTGAAGCCACACTGCTTCCCGGACTTCCACACTCAATGTTATATATTCTACTTCTGCAGTACTCAAAGGCCACAAAGCTATGTTTCCTACTGCACCAAGAAACCATGGCAGACCCCAAGGTAAAAACAACAATTGGATGTGCTCTTCCGGTCTACTATGCTCCCTACCCAATCTATATCGGCATATCTCTGCAAACTCAAGTCTACATTAGAGGCATATTTTAGGCCATATCCAACAGTACTTCATAGATATCTCAATACATGTTTTGTTGTTATCCAGTGAGTCTATCTCGGCTAACGCATGAACTGACTAAGCACATTCACTGCATAGCATATATCAGTTCTGGTGTTAACCAGATACATCAATGATCCAATCAGTTGTCGGTACACATGTGGATTAATCTCATCTGAATCGGAAGAAGCCTCATTCATCTTCTTCAAGTTCATCATGTCGAATATTTCCACTGTATATTTTCCTTGACTCGGGAAAAATATCATTAGTTCTTTGCCATACTTCTAGTCCCAAGAAGTAGTGCAACATACTCAGATCTTTCATCTCGAAAACATAAGCCAATGCTAGCTTGCATTCAGCAATAGGTCTTTCTGAACCAGTAAGGAATAAATCATCCACATATAGGACCAAGATCAAGCACTCATTGCCAACAATATGATAATATAGGTTTGGATAGGCAACACTCTTGTTGAAATCAAAACTCATCAAGAATCCATCCATCTTCTCGTACTCAGCACAAGGTGCCTTCTTTAGTCCATACAAGACTTTCTTCGACCTGTACACATGATTTCTCATCGTATGTCACGAATCCCTCTGGCTTCTTGATGTAAACTTCTTCCTCAATCTCACCATTGAGAAAGGTTGTCTTTACATCCATCTGATGTAGTTTCCAACTCATGGATGATAGTACAGATAGAAGTGTATCGGGATACTAGAGCAAATATCTCATCATAGTCAACTCCCTCTGCTTGTGAGAATCCTCTGGCTATAGATCTCGCTTTGTATTTCTCAATACTTCCATCAACTGCATGCTTGATCTTATAGATCCACTTGGAAATCACCAGAGACTTCCCTTCTGGTCTCTAAACAATATCCCATACATCATTCTTCAAGATAGACTAGTATTCTTTTGTCATGGAATCTTGCCATACCTGTTCACCTGTCGCTTCTTCGTGACAAGAAGGATCATAATCAATGATGTGGCTCATGGATGAAAGGTAGCTCGAAAATCTCTTTTCTCTCTCGGGATGTTCCTTGAGGGGCTTGTATGTCCCTCTACCTCCTACAGAGTTTGTCTAGAGTTGTCGAGCCCAAGCAGGCCTTTTATGCCCTATTGCAATATCTTTGGGCATATCAACTGGAGCAATTGGACCAGCTGGAACAACTGGATCAACTAGAATAATGTTTGTCTCCCTCTGAACTGTTGAAGGGGGAGAAGGTATTGTCTCAATGTCAATCTCCATCTGAGATTCTCTGGATCTTTGAAAGGTTATCTCTTCTTCAAAGACAACATATTTACTTATCTCAAACTATCTCTGACCAGGGATGTAGATCTGATCTGCCTTTGAAGATTCATTGTATCCCATAAATTCCTGAAGTGTTCAATCTCAGGCTTCACTCCGGTGAAGGCTTCTTCGGGAGTTATGTTTTTCAAAATCTAGTGAGGACTCTTGTTATGAACATATATTGTTGTCATGCATGCTTTTGCCCACAGAATCATAGGCAGATTCTGATCATGCATCATTGCAATGGTTGCATCAATGATGGTTTTGTTAATCCTCCTTCTCAAATAGTTTTGACTCCCTCTAAGTCAAGTGACTCCCTGTGAAGTCTGAAGTATAACCATCTTCACTTCTTGTTAACATGTCTGGAACAGGAAAACAAACTAAAGGAAACAAAACAAGAATGTCTCCTAAAGGAGAATAATGAATACATCTTTAGAATCAAAACAATTTAAGGATTGTTGTCACAGCTACAACACCTACTTGTAATGAAGAAAACTTTAGAAATGTAGGTTAGAGGCATGATAATTAAAGAAATCAAACCTAGAGTCTTCACTTCCAGTGTGTTGTTCCTCTGAATGCACTGAGATCCCTCTGGGTCCATGACTTCAACAAAGGTTCCTTCCTCCTGCAAGTACCCTCATGACAATGATACAAATAATATATACAAGTGCATACATGAGGGCGCTGATATGACTTCTCCAATGGCACATGGCTGATCTTTGTCCTCTGACATCTTCATGAAGAAGGTAGCCATGGTGTCACCATATTTTCATATTCTTCACAAACCCTTGTCAACTGGGCTAGAAAACCTAACGGCTAGGCTAGGCTAGGCTAGCAACCTTGGGTTTTGTTGGATTAATGAATGCCAAAAATAAGCCTTAAGAGAGTCACAGGAACACTGGTGAGCTAAAAAACTCCTTCAATGAGTTGCAGAAATCCTAAAAACAAAAATCTACAGAAAATTGTGAAACCCTAGAAACCCTAGGGCCAAAAATCCAAAATGCTCGGAAATGCAATCTGATACTTGTTGGAGGTGCGCTGAAGGAGGTCATACACTCATGTACAAATTTTAGCCCCAACGTCCAAGTTTAAGGTGTTGGAACACCTCAGAAAATGAGGGTCGTACGAAATTGCAGTAAACCCTCGAGGGTCGTATGAAACTGTAGAAGAAAAGGATGGCTAGATTTAAATGCTTGTGCAATGGGTTCTTCAAGACCTACGCTCTGATACCATGTTGATTTTTCATTAAGCTAGGCTCAAGCATGAAGTTCATTCCAATTTTATCATTTTACTTGAACCATAGACAATTGCAGTTACACCATAAACAATTTGTTGTAGTAACCATGATCATAAGAAGAAACACCATGCACAAGTACACAAGAAATATCCTGGGAACCCCTTCTCAACAAGGGAAGAAAACCCAACCAACCCTTTGCTATATTCTTCAAGAGAAAGACCTCCCACACCATAAACCTGGCACACAAAAGGGTGCTCACAAACCCTAGAAGACTATCACCCAAGAGAGGTGCGCACAAGAACAAGTACTTGTTGAAATTTCCAAACTCACACTTGTGTTGTGTTTTCTCAATGGGGAAATTTCCCTTTATTTATATTAGACTGAACATATCAAAAGTAGTGTCTATTGGCACAACAAGGCCGACCTCAATAACTCAAAATATAATTAATAATTACCATATTAATTATCTTTTACATTAATTATCTTTCACTTTATGGTGGGGCCGACCTGTACCCTTTACATCACAAATAGGGTTATAAGTAAGTCTGACTCTTGGACAATATAGCAAGGGATCTCATACACCCACTAGTGCTCAGCCACTAGGGGAACGTCCACATGTGCTCAACCACAGGGACGTCCAAGTCGCTATCTCACTGGGTCTCACAGGAGAATCATCAGAATACACACTCACTAGTGCTCAGCCACAGGAACGTCCTACTCAACAAATATCTATCTCACTGTGTCTCACAGGAGAATCATCTAAAGTATTGTATCATCTCAACTCTTTGCATAGAGGAGAACAGTACATTGTTTCATCTTCGTCTCAAAAGAACGACACACCCAACTCATGGGCTTCCTCACCCCACACAGGGGCACACAACGTTCCATCTTCGTGTCAGAGAGGAACCACACACCCATCTCATGGGCACACCCAACTCATGGGCTTCCTCACCCCACATAGGGGCACACAATGTTCCTTCTCCGTCTCAGAGAGGAACAACACACCCATCTCATGGGCACATCCAACTCATGGGATCTCTCTCAGGCCGACTCACTCAGTCTGTGTCTTGGAGGATGTCTCATACAGCTGTAATCATCAACAATATGATGGTAGCCTATGAGCACAAAAAAGAAATTATTCTACCACGATTTCTTCAAAGCACCAACCATGTCAACATGTAGCACTTAAAACACATAGGACCAAAGCTAGAACAAAGTGCAAAATGTGTCTCCATCCATCAAAACTGAAGCATATCCATCGATCACAATGTAGAAAGAGCGCCTCTACATGTGAAATAAAACGATGTGTTGTTCTTAGTGAAACATAAGATGTGCACAATGACCACTAGACAACACATAAGAACATGTAATCATTAGCATGAAGAATAGAAAATTATCCATATCACTCCTCCATAACAAACCTCAATGTTAATTCCATTGCCCCTCTTATGACTCTCGATGTCATTAAGAGATGGGCCCCCTTCTCATATGTCAATTTATCCATGATTTTGAATGAATAAGGCCGAATTGAAAATTTTGAGCGGGGAATCATAGCTCAACAAGAATCACAACACTTTGCAATTAGATTACATTGCCCAAAATTTGGGTCAACAACTACAAGAGTGTATGGCTTGGCCGTCAACGTAAATCCATTTTAACATTGTATCCATTAAGCATCCACAAGATCACAAAGAAATTGAGACACGAATCTTTCAATGCTTAAAAATTCTCTAATTCTTTCCTAAATTTTAGGTTATTCATTTTTTTATAAATATTTTGAATGATAAGTCACATATCTCATTCATATTGCCCTATAATTTTTTTAAATAGTATAGTGAGTCGACTTATGCCACATATCCAATCAACATTAAGCATGGACATTACACACTTCCCTCCGTTGGGTTGTAGAATGCACCTCAATTCTCTTAATGTGATGGTTTCCGTAAGATTGACAAATTGCCAATAACTCGTCAATTGCAGCATTTAACTTCCAAACTTCCTTGCATGCAAACATTCAAGCAATCAAAAAGATGAGCAATGACTAGTGAATAATAACCACTAACTTCCAAGCTTTCTTGTGTTCATTATTTTAGAAGAATATTGTAATCAGTAAAATTGACAAATAGCCAATAATATTTATTTAGACAAACTTATTAAAAATTTACAATTATAAGTAACTTATTTCTTAATATGATAAGAAACCAAATAAACTTCACATTATTCTTTCAACTTAATGATATTGAAAAGAGCACACAATAATCTTTAAAAAAGTCAACAAAGCATAATAATCAACCATATCTCAATATAGAAACCAATCATGGTATACATTTAGTTTTAATATATAAATCAAAATTTACATCTGATGCATCTGAAGCCTATTTATTTACATAATTTTAGAAAAATAATGCAATGTCAATGATACGCTAATGATGACCTTTACCTGCTTTCTTGATTTCATAATCTTAGAAAAACAATGCAATGTGTAAAATTGACAAATTGTAATTATCTCTCGCTAATAGCTGCGTTTAACTTCCAAGTCTTCACACATTCAGGGAATATATCATTGTCTCACATGGCGTATTTTGGCATGATTTTAGAGCAATAATGCAATGAGTTAAATTGACAATTGTCAATGACTCATTAATAGTACCTTTAAAGTTCTAGACTTTCTTGCATGCAAGGACTTTATTTCATTGAAACGAAGATAAAGAGCATTTTTGAATGTGCTGAAATATAAATATATAGAGTGGTGTTGTCTAAATATTCTACTTTTTGAATTTTTTCACTGATATTTGAGGAAATAAGTCTTGGTGAAATTGTCATTTTTTGTTAATTAAATTGCATTTTTGAATGCATAAATGGATTCAGCACCCTCAAAAAACTCTGAGACATTCGAATTTTACAGACTCAACCACTCAAATCTGCAGTTCCAACAATTTCTGACTGGATTTTGGACAAAAATTATCAGAAAATCGTTGATGTCTTTAGCATTGGACAAGTACTTCCACATAGGCTTGGTGTTTAGCATGTGGAAGTCGTCTGTAATACGTAATGCCTCTCAGAACATTCGTAAATTCATTTTATGAGTTAATTATTAAAGTGAATGACCTTTTAATTAATGTGAGATTAATTAAGTTAAATGCCTAAGTTTTTGGAATTATCATAGCCATTAGATCTAATGTGAGGGTGAGATCTAATCTCAGACCTTAATCACTTTAGGAGATCTAAGGTTTTGGATTTAGGGTTAACTCGACATTATAAAAGGCAGCCTAAGTGAGAGGATGAGACACATAGAAAGTACATTGGAGCAAAGGAGTCTTTGCTCATGTGCTTGTGTCACACAGAATGAGTGAGTGAGATCTCATTGATTGGGTGGAGAAGGACTTTCATCAAAGTGTGTAGAGGCAAGAGCCAAGAAAAGGATCAAGGGAACAGCAAGGGAGGTAGCAGCGACCAAGATAGAAGAACAGATCATGAGGTGATAGGCTAAGCTATTTGTTGCATTGTATTTTCCTCAAATGGACCATTATCCCAAGACGGAAACCCAAGATTTTATAAATAAAATCAACTAAGATCTGGTTTTCCCTTTAGAGTTTTTCCAAGGGTGTTTACCCGACCACCAGCATGTGACTTTTAGAGTCATGTTGATGGAATTGGTTGAAGTTGTTAATTTATATTGCATAGTATTGAGTTCTATCACACCCATGGATGAATAAGTCAATACAGAGGGTGATGGGGAGCTTGTATGTGGAGAATGTCCAAGGTGGTAACATACAACAGAAAGGTAATCTTTTTCCATTAGATGGGCACTTGTGGAGAATGCACTTGAACCTTTACAAACATTTTGTATAAATTTTGCCAACCCAAAAACTAAGATGTTTACCCAACTAAAAGCCAAAAAAACCCAGAAGTCTACGCGTCTTGTAGAATGATTTACGTAAGAGAATACTTCATGCTTTTTCGGTCATGATGATCTTTACAGTTATCCAAGTGATCGTTTCCAGTGACAAACACTTCATCTCATATAGGCTGACCTTCAAATACTATTTTATTGATTTGATGACATTAGTGTTACCCACATATGCACATACCTACAGAGACATTTCTTCCATAAGTTGATCATAGAATGTGCCCCTCATACGTGGATCATAGAATGTGCCCCTCAGTGCAATTCCTCTTGCCATTTTCAACTTCGAAAAGATTGCAAAAACATCACTTTTGGTTGCTATGCAATAACACACTGCATAGCCACCCACACTTTGTTTGACAAAATAGGGTATTTCCACACAGAACGAATACCTTGAGCAATTATTTACACAACTAGAAAGAAAAAATAGTATACCAGTGTTTTTACGTGGTTGAAACTCTAAGAGAAAAACAGTCCATGACCCCAGCAAACGTAGCCACTTGAGGCAATATATTAATGCAAAGGAAAATTTTGTACATAAGAGTTTTTCACAACCGATCTTCAACAAATGACCCTCCATGCTCTTTAGATAGAGACCATGGACCAATCAGGTGTTAAACCAAGGATCAATATAGCCGTTAGTATCGAGAAGAATATGAGCCCTTGGATCACTTTATGTCTAGAACATATCATGACTGTCAAATTACATAAGTACAAATGTATACTAAGGCATACTAAAGAAACAAACTTTTACCTGAAGACACATTAAACCAAGTTGATCTTAACAAAGTCCTAAGTGTTTTAATATTCTAACTCCCTTAAATTAACATGCTCGGCCATTTTAATATCCATATTTAACTATGCATAGGATATAATCTTTCAAGTATTAAGATATAACCACAGAAGCATAGATCCCAGCATCTAGTTGTTGTCCCTGGATGATATTAAGATATTGCACAACTGACTAAATCGAATTAAAATGGTTCATAGAAATCAAAAAATTGCATTTGTGTGTATAGTATTGAAGACAAAGCACAATAAGGGAACTAAATCAATACACTATAATTGTTTTTATGTATTATAATTTGTAGAGAAAAGGGAGAGTAGACATGTTTTTCACAAACCAAAAACTGTGTTGAGTGCTCTACTCAACAAATAATTGTACAAACGCAAATACATAAAGCTATGACTCAAGATAGACACACTATCTTAGCACACTAACAAATTGTTAAGAGAATATTTCAACCACACTAAAATAGGAGGTAACTAGTTGGAGAGAATCTCTCATATCCAACTAAATCTAACCACCTCCTAAAACATAGAAACAAACTTCTCACGTAGAGACAAATTCACAATGACCAATAATAATAACAATCACAACCGTTAATATGATCACACATAAGACAAGTAGGAGTTACTCATTCCAACAATCCCCCATTAATGCGTACTTGTCTTAATCTTTGTCAAGTCGGTGCTTCCATCAGGATCAAGTCCTTTGCAACAAATGCTCCACCATATCGCAGAACCTACTGATCAACAAAATCTTTATCTGGTCCAACCTAGAACTTACATCTCATACCTCATTCATGCAGACATCACCAAACTATCAAAGTCCATATAAAGGAACAACCATCCACTAAAATACATGGGCACCTAACCGCTACAACCGTTGGTCTAATAGGATGTCCTTAGGGTACATGGTTCATTCAACTTCTTGAAGAACTCCCCTTGAATGTACAAAAAACTTCTGGTTTCTAGGCTTAACACACCTCCCACAATCTACAACCAGCATAGTCCACTCATAGAGCATCCATCCAACACATTTCCAACTCCTCCAAATGTTTAAAACTCCATAATAGAGGTTCTACACTATACCGAACAAGTTATCAAAATCATCAGAGATACCTGGCAAAGGGGTATGCATGCCTATTCAGGTCTTACAGCGATATGCCCTTTACATGTTACATACATCGATACAGGTACATATAATTAGTATACTCCATCTCATGGAGACACCAAGTACAAGATTTTATAGTATCTCTTAGGTACCACTACAATACTTCTCCCAAGTAAAAACTCTACGTAAGATACAAGATCAAAAAATTTCAAGGACCAATACATTGGATTTATACATAACATCATAGACTTGTTATAGATACAAGTTTGAGAACACAACTCACAAACTTTACTTTGTTTATCCATCATCATCCAATCTCCACTGCTACAACAAGAACTATCACCAATGTCTTTGAGCTAAACTCTAAAACCTCTCTGCTACATCCAAAACATATTTGTCCTTCTTACTGCAATCTCCCATTCCAACTCAAAACTGAGTCTTCCATTATCACTTAGCTTCTCCAGCGAGAACAATGCAACTCCACTATATCTTCAACTGCCACAATAACCAACCAATGGTTATTCACTATAGCAAATCGCTTCCATCTCTAAGCCAATGTGTCCATGCTCCTCCATTCACTTGTAGAATTGTCATCTCGAACAATCATACTAGATGGAAACCAACCGTACCTTTGGGTCGAACATTGGTATCACACAAATTGACTGGAAATCTGTTGTGCTCTAGGGCCTGACATCAACCTAACTATAAAGATTGAACAATTGACTATCCTATGGACATATTTCCATCTAACGAGACATCTAAGTACCCAAACACGGTGCTCGCCAATTATCTAGGAAAATAGTCTGGATATGGGATGTATCCAAGTCAATCTTACATTCTTTATGCACCTGCCAATGAGAAATTATAGTGCAACATTCATCAAACAGTATTTCATCAAGGAACAATTATAAGAAACAAAAACCTAAATTTCCCTTCCAGCTATAACACACCTTACCAAGCTAACTCGGAAATGATTTTTACAATACATGGTATTGCCACAAGGGGCTACAAAACATCAACAATAGATGATGATACATATGACAAGAATACCTTCTTCCTCCTCTACCATCACGCACATACTTGATGTCTTTGTCTGGATCTTCCATGTCTTTGTTCATGTCTTTGTATTGGATCTCCATACTTTCCTATCATTTGTTAGAGTTGCAAATTCTAATAAAATAACTTTTCTATCATATTGAGGTCGCAAAGCTCAATATGTGTGCTCACTTCAATAAATCCAAGACATATAACAAAGATAAACTATGACCATTACAAAGATTTCGATGATATTTTTACCACCACCATTGTAGTTCTACACCAACATGTACAAGCAGCATTTGGTCCAATGATCTAACCATGCTCCCGCCATGCATCCATTCCAACACACGAGCACCCACATGTGAACACATCAACTACTCACATCTGTCGCCTAACCCAATTGTACATTATCTCCCACAAACTTTGCCTCTAGCACAACTGTTCTTATGCAGGCTTCCTATCTTCCTATGTAGTGGAGTGAAAAACTACATCGAATAGATTGTAGTCCTTCCTACTTGTGGGACTCCATTGTCCACAATCCATTCCCACTACGAAGAAGGCATAGGCCTCTATATGCCATGACTGAATTTTGTTTTCGATGTTCTGGGACACAATCTCAATAAACCAACTAAACTGGTCGAACATAATTGTAGTCTAGAGGTACCCACCTCCTCCTCTGGGGTAATCAGAGATGGTACCCAAGTTGAATACTCCCTGGATTTTGAAATAGTCCGCTAGTTTTAGGGTTGTATTAGGAGGCATGAAGGAGAGCCATTAACTGCATATCGTTGCTTTTTGTTGATGATGGGAACCGAGTTGGCCAAGGTGACAGTGCACAAAGGCTTTATGAGTTTGTAATGATAAGAGCCATGTGTATTGGGACGAGCTGCATTGGCCGTCAAATTCCATCTAATGGATCTCGCTTGGCTGAGAGACCAGTCGATCTAAATAGTAGGACTTGGTGGAAGTGGGCCAGAGGTCGATTGCTTAGAGTTGTTGTAGCACAAAAGAGCGACTCCATATAACATAAAATTTGTGAAGCACGTGGATGAAACTATGTAGTAGACTTTGGGAACCTAGTTTGTAATTATGAGTATCGAACAAGACTAACCCACATGGAGATCCAAGAAGTCATAGACGTTTTGAATTGTGTGGGTTCCTCCAACTTCCACCAGCTTCATGTTGTGGCCCTAAATCCTGAAGTTTAACGACGTTGACAGTCCCACATTCAAAATCTGGAGCCTGTAAGTTCTCCCTGGGTCGGCCTTGAATGTAGAAAGCTCCTTGCCCCGAATGGCATGAAATATGCACCATTCAACATCAGATCTCCATCCGATCTCCATTTTCACTGCTTCCATTCAGTCATATTCTGATTTACCCACTTCACTCGCCAAAACACACATGCTTCAACGTGAAGACACCACCAAATGGTGCATTACATCAAAATGATGGACAACTCATAACCACATACACCACCGACAAATTGTGGCTCACACAATGCTAAGGACATTGTAGCAAACATTCAAGAAACAATATACTCTCACCTACACTAATTCTATTCCTACAACAGATGTGCTACCCATAGGCTTTCATTTCTTTGGGCCCTCCCACTAGGGAGTCAAGCCCAGTCCCGCTCTCATACCATGTAGAGAAATGGGAGAGTAGACATGTTTTCCACAAACCAAAAGCTGTGTTGAGTGTTCTATTCAACAAATAATTGTATAGATATAAATAAATAAAGCTCTGTCTCAAAATAGACACACTACCAAACTGTTAAGAGAATATCTCAACCACCCACTAAAATAGGAGCTAACTAGTTGGAGAGAATTTCTCATATCCAACTAGATTTAACAACCTCCTAAAACATAGAAACGAACTTCTCACGTAGAGACAAACTCTACCTCACAATGACCAATAATAATAACAATCACAACCTTCAATATGATCACACATCAAACTAGTTGTAGGAGTTACTCATTCCAACATAATTCAGTAACAATTATAGTACTTCACATAAACTTTTTCAATCATACACTTTACATAAACTTTTTCAATCATACACTGTTTACTCTTCCAATGAAAGACCCTGGCCATCTTTCACGGAGCTGGTACTTAAATCAACAATTTCCTCCAGCAGATTAACAACAGATTGCCTTACGTCATCTGGAATGGGTACCTCATTTTTCTCAGCATCCAAACCATATGCACAGAGCAATCTAATAACATCGTTCAATCTAAGCTGTTTCACGGACGGAGTATTGCAAATGTCCTCCAGATCACTAGGAGCGCAATCCTAACCATATTCAAATGGAGAATCAGAATCGTAGACTAAAAAATTGATGTGACAAAGTACTGCAGTATAATCAATGCCTAAAAAATAAGAAAAATCCAAGCAAATGAAAATTTAATGATATAAAGTGCCAACAGAGACAATATTAAATTGGAGGCAGAAATTCTAAGAAAAATAGACTACAAAATTCAACTTACAATATCCTCCTCGCTACTGATGAAAGAGCGCAACCTTCTTACAGCAGCAATAACTCTGGTTTCAAGACTTGGACAGCAAAAAAGTGCAGCTTTTCTTAGATCACTCGTAGACAACAACCTGCAAAAGAGCAATACGCTTAAATCTATACAACAGAAATAAATTAAACTCACAGCACTGTTCACCAGAAACAATGCAGCCAAACATATATGTCAGTAGCTGTTATACTAGAAACATCTTAGGCTTCCTACAAATAATTCCTTTATGAAAATCGTTTTTCCTTAGTTTCTCTCAAAATTATGATCAGAAATGTATAGGCCATAGCATTTCTGGAGATGTTTACAAGTGAAAAGTTGGAATGTAAGAGATCATAAAACAAATAACCATTAGCCAGCCTTTTAGATCATTAGTAATGCTTCTCAAGCCAAAGGGTCATCTAGGATAAAGTAAGCTGCAATAGCTTTGCCAGATAACTATATTTATTAGCCACTATAACATGCCTTCGATGCAAAGCTCAGATTCTGAAAAACCAAAAAACCCAAAGGACACTAAATATTGTAGGTAATCTCTCTCTCTCATGTTTACGAGAACAAGTTTAAAAGGATAGTATACTGTAAAAGATGGATTGAAACAAAATAATAAATTATGGATTCGGGAGGTATTCTGTGATAGATAGGTTGAAATGTCTCAAACAAGTGGACAATTTTTAAGTATTTGTGCCTACACCACTTCTGATGTGTGCATTGTAGCATAATCTCATGGAAATACATGGAAAATACCATATAGTCAGAAGCCAAAACATTAAATACCATTAATAGCCCACACATCTGCTTCATGCTTAAGCAAGGAATTGCTTTAAAACCAAGGCTTGGAACCCAGCACCATAAACATGTCCTCATTTCTGAGATTCACAAGCTAACCTGTGAAATTAATAAATTTGCGGTCAGAGATTCCTTGTCTACACTACCCACTTGACCTTAGAATAATCAACTTTAATACTATTATACTGATGTATTGGTGGACATGACTTTCAGGCTCGCATTGTACGTACCTTACACATATGACCATTGCCAATATAGGCAATGCATGAATATAACAATTTCTGACACAAATGCAATCGCATTTTCTGGTGTGTACTATCCAGAAGTAGGAATTTGAGAAGCCATAAAACAATTTCAGCTTTTGCTTATTTGTCAACTAAGAATAAAAAGTCATTCCCTGATATGTGTACCATCCAGAAATAAGAAATGGTGAGGCCATAATGAACCTGTAGAAAGTAAATTGCTAGTTGCAAAAAGTTGCAGTGTCAGACATACATGTTCCATTTGTAAGAGAGAGAATGAGGAGCAGGTGTGTGAAGATTCATCTAGTATTTTTGTTCATACCACAATTATGGTGTAGTAACAAAATTATTGTGTAATTCTCACAGGCACAAACTCGGTGCTAAGATATTGTTTTGGTTTTTATGTTACCCTAACAATGTGCAACACCTTACACTTTGTATTTGCAAATGTAAGTCCACACATTAAAGTACCAAACCAGGGTCTTTGGTGAAGCACTTACATTCCAATAAATTGGCATACGTGCCCCATGGGGAAGTAAGCTTGCAACGCAACAGTTAAATAAATGGTGGGGACGTAAGCTTGCAACACAACAGTAAAATAAGCTTGCAATGCAACAGTAAAATAAATGGTAGGTACGTAAGCTTGCAACACAACAGCAAAATAAAAGGCAGTTGAATGATATCAATGCAACCTTAGGGTTTATGGGGTTTCAAAATGTAGAACTAAGAAGTAAAGTAAATACCTAAAAGAAAACCAAGCCACAAATGCGAGAAATAAATGGAATAAAAAAATCAGAACAAGGCACCAGAAAATCTGCAAGATCAATGAAGAGAGTAGGATGCAAAATTACAGAATGCATGCACCTGGGGCAAGGAAGTATGAGTATCCTTATATGTAAAGAACAAGTGAAGATGCCACCTGATGCCAGAACACGTACTAAATCAAGCTGCAGTAGTGATGATTTTCCTAGGGTTGCATCTGAGAATGATGGTAGATACCCAAGTAGAAAACAACAATACGAAAGCACAACAGAGGTTATGGATATGGTTGAATGTGTGGTGTTGTACTGCTGACAGAGGTTGTGGATATGGCTGAATGGATGGTGTTGTACTGCTGACATGCACAACTTCCCAGGCAATGGATCACTATTGACATGTACATGCCACCTATATTTCCAAGATTCATGGGAGAGGTACGAGAACACCATTTTTGAAAACAACATTCATCAGGGTGCAAGATGCATCACATAAATATAAATATGTAATATGTAAAATTTTAACAAACAAAATTTAGAAACTGTAAAACCGTAAAACTTAAAACAAAAATAGCATGCCCACACCACTTCTGATGTTTTTATGTCAGTTGTATTCCGAGTTTTGAGCTTTATTTAGTTTGCATGTACTAAGATAGAGGGTGCAGTTCCCTAGGTAGAATGGAGCGCTCTTGCATGAGGATTTTTAAGCTAAAGTAAAGGGTGCAGATCTTTAGGAGGGTGCTCCTTAACTTGGCACAGTTATCCATGCAAGCTGAGTGCAATAGTAGTTAGGATTAAGACTGCCAGTAGTGGCACTGTTGTGCATGCATCTATATTCATTGCATCCCTCTTCTTTCCTAGTCTATAAAGGAGAAGCAGGGCACACCTCTTTGGATATAGAGAGTTTTAAGTTTTTAGCTGTAGTTTTTCATCTTCTGTCTTCAGATTTAATAAAATTAAAGAAGCTGTTTTAAGTCCATAATGTTGAAATATTGTAACTGCAAAGAGTATTCTATTTATTATTGAGTCATTATTGATTAGATCAATCCCCTTTTGTGAATTGATCATGTCGGGTTTTGTAAATGACCAAATCCCCTTTTGCGGATTGGTCAAACCCTAATTATATCATGCAAATTAAGAAGTCGGCATGTGGCCTAAATAAAGTGGTTTTAACCACTAAGTGAAGAAATCGGCCCTGCCCAGTGAAGAGACACCTCCCTAGCACCTGCCAGCCAATATAAATAAGAGAGGCTAGCGCCTCATTCATTCACTCACTCATTCCACTCAACAAGTGTGCAAGTTTGGAGATAGTTGCAGTTGGGAGAAGAAGGAAGAGAGAAGCGCATTGCTCAGTGTTGGATATTCTCTAGTGTTTTGGTTTATTGTCTTGGCATTGTATTGGCTATCTATATTAAGGAAGTTTTAGCTGGGTTTTCTCCCCCGTAAGGGTTTCCCAGGATAAATGTTGTGTATCTTGTGATTGTGTTTCTCTTAGTGATCCTACCTATGCTATTGTTATCTAGTAAATCGAAAAGAAACTTAATAGCTGCTCTAAAATTAACATGGTATCAAAGCTAAGCTGAAGAGAGCACCTTTCACTAGATAAGCAAAAACGTCATTGTTGTCATACAAGAAAATTAGGGTTTTTTTATTGAAGAGGAATTTCAACCTAAAACTCATCAAGGAAATGTGCCCTAGTCTAGCAAGCTCATTGGCAGCTTGAGCGCACTTTTCCAGTGGATAGAACTCCCAGAAAGTGAAACCCTAGTTTTCACCGATACCAGAAAACCAGGAAACCAGAACCAGTACCAAAAGTACTAGTCTAGAATTGCGCAAGCTCAGTTTCAAGGGGTAAAAGTTGGATTTTCAGAAAACTGACTGCACCAGGCTACTCGCCTCAGCCAAGCGTACCTCCTGGTAAGTTCAAATCTAAATTCTAAGCACTTTCATTTTTTGGTCATTTTCCCAACTTCAGGTCAAGATGTCTGCAAGCACCAAGCTTGTTGACAAGTTAAGGTATCGATAACTTTCATGCCTGGAAGTATAGATTGCACTCATTCTTGAAGAGAATGACCTAGCAAGATTCATCAAAGAAAATGTACCAGAACCCACAGATGCTACAGCTAAAGCAAAGTACCAAAAGGACATGATTAGGGCCAAAAGAATCATTGCAGACTCTATCAAAGATCACTTGATTCCTTAAGTGGCATCTAAAGATACCCCAAAAGAAATGTTTGATGCCCTAACCAAATTGTATGAAGGAAGAAACATTAACCGGAAGATGAACTTGAGAACTCAACTCAAGAATACAAAGATGCAGAAAGGATAAACAGTTCATGAATATTTCTCTAGAATCTCTCAATTCAAGGAACAGCTAGAAGCAATTGGAGATACCCTAGATGAAAATGAACTCATAATGACAGCTCTTAATGGTCTCACAAGACCTTGCAATGCACTCATCCAAACCATTTGTGCCAGAAAGGAAAAACTACAATTTGACAGTCTTTGGGAAGAATGTGTTCAAGAAGAAGCAAGAGTAGCTAACCGAGAAGCAATACTATAAAGGGATGGTGATCAACCTTTAGCTACTCATACTAAAGGAGGAAAGAGAAGTCCTCACTTCAAGAAAGAGACCCACCCACATAAGGAGTCTCACTCCCCAAATAAATTCATCCATAAAGAATCTCACCCTCCAAGGAGATTCCAGAAGTTTCAGAAAGGTCAAAGAAGAGAAAAGGATTTCTCATCCTACCAATGTTACCATTGTGACAAGATGGGACATATTGCTAAGAATTGTCTAGCTAGAAGAGAAGAATACAAAAAGAGGAACAAAAGGCACCATGCCCATATTGTTGAAGATGAAGAGCCACCCACGAAGATGATTAAAGAAAAGATTGAAGACTATGTCTTAATCGCTGCCCTCGCAGGATCAGTGTCACCTGGTGAGGATACGTGGCTCATAGATAGTGGTGCTTCCAACAACATGACAAGCCAGAGAGACATTCTCTCTAGCCTTACAGAAAAGAATTTTCCCTAGAAAGTTACACTTGGAGATGATTATCAGCACCCCATCAAAGTAGGAGAGTCCAATTATAAACTTGATTCAGGGACCCCAATGAAGATGAAGGATGTATTATATGTACCGGGTTTGACGAAGAACTTGCTTTCTATCTTAGCCTTAGATAAGAAAGGCTTCAGGGTTGCATTTATAGATGGTGAAGTCCTCATGTGGCCTAAAGGAAAAACCATAGAAGATGCAATTGTTATTGGAACAGAAGAAGGTGGCATGTATAAATTAAAAGGTCACTCAGATGCAACCTTGATTCAGTCCAATGAGAGTCCATGTGAACTTTGGCATAGAAGACTAGCTCACATCAACTACAAGGCCTTACCATATGTGAGCAAGGCAGTTACAGGTCTACCAGATTTCAAGGTTGATCATGAAGGTGTGTGCAAGGGATGTACACAAGGAAAGAACATCAAGAATCCTTTCCCGAAGAGCGATAGTAAAGCAGGAGGAGTCTTGGAGCTCATCCACTCAGAGATGTATATGGCCCAATGCCATCCACCTCTCTTAGTGGGTATGTATACTACGTATCATTTATTGATGACTATTCTCGCAAGACTTGGGTTTACTTCTTAAAATCAAAAGATGAAGTGTTTGGGAAATTCAAGGAATTCAAAGCCTTGATAGAGAATCTTACTGAAAGAAAAATCAAGATACTCAAGTCAGATAATGGAGGAGAATACACCTCAAAAGAGTTTGTAAGCTTTTGCAAAGATGTAGGGATTAAGAGGGAGCTCACCACTCCCTACAATCCTCAACAAAATGGTGTAGCAGAAAGAAAGAATACAACTATAATGGAAGCAGTGAAGACTATGATAAATGATCAAGATCTTCCAATGTACTTATGGGCAGAAGCAGCAAGAACAACAATGTATGTACAAAACAGATTATCCCATAGTGCACTTGGGTTCAAAACCCCCAAAGAAATGTTCTTCGGAAAGAAGCCAGAAGTAAGCCATCTCAAAATATTTGGTTGTCCAGTGTTTGTACACATTCGGAAAGAAAAGAGAACCAAGTTGGACCCTTCAGGAAAGAAGGGAATATTTGTTGGATACTGTGAGGTCTCTAAGGCCTTTAGAATTTGCATCCCAGGTTACCATCATATTGAGATCAGCAGAGATGTAACCTTTGATCAAGATGAAACACTCAAGAAATCAAGGAGATGCCAGCTTGAAGAAGTATATGAAGAAGAACCTGTAGCTCCCAGAGTTGCAGAACCAGTAAGGGAAGCCACAGTTTCCCCCGATGATGAGATTCATGAAGATCATGATATGATAGAATCTCAAGAACCTCCCCAGATGACAATATCTCACAAGAGAAAGCCAGCTTGGGCAAGGGAACTTATTCAAGATGGAGAGAAGTATGGTGCCCCCGAAGGAACCATGAGACAAGTTAAGAAACCTAAGCCATTCTCCAGTTGGCTTTGATGTGTGATCTCATAGAGAAGGAGCCTACTTGCTTTGAAGAAGCCATTCAGAAGAAATAATGAGCAGATGCCATGACAGAAGAATATCAATCCATTATAAAGAATGATGTATAGGAAATAGTTCCCAGACCGAAGAGAAAAGATGTGGTATCCTCCAAAGGGCTATACAAGATAAAACATGTTGTTGATGGAAGTATTGAGAAATATTAAGCAAGGTTTGTAGCTCGTGGTTTTTCTCATAAGGAAGGCATTGACTATGAAGAGATGTTTGCTCCTGTAGCCAGATACACTTCTATCAGAACCATCATAGCCCTTGCAGCTAAGATGAAGTGGGAGTTACACTAGATGGATGTGAAAATAGCCTTCTTGAATGGTGTCATTGAAGAAGAAGTGTATATAGAACAACCTCAAGGATTTGAAGTTGAAAACAGAAAGACACATGTCTGCAGGTTGAAGAAGGCTTTGTACGGATTGAAGCAAGCTCCTAGAGCTTGGTATGGAAGAATTGACAGTTTCCTGACGAGCTTGGGCTTTACCAAGAGTAAAGTTGATTCTAGCATTTACTTCAAGGTTATGAATGATGAGCCTGTTATATTGTTGTTGTATGCGGATGACTTATTCTTAACTGGAAAAGAAAAGCTCATCACTGATTGTAAGAAGAAGCTCGCTACAGAATTTGAGATGAAAGACCTAGGCCTAATGCACTATTTCTTAGGTCTTGAGGTTTGGCAGAGCCCAGAGAAGATCTTCCTTAACCAAGGGAAGTATGCAGTTGAAATATTGAAGAGGTTTGATATGTTGGACTGTAAATCCATGAATACACCCATTAAAACAAAGTTGAAGCTCCTGGTTGATATTTCGTCGGAATTGATTGATGCTACGCTATACAGACAAATCATTGGATCGTTGATGTATCTGACGAACACCAGGTCAGATATATGTTTTGTTGTGAACACCTTGAGTCAGTATCTGGTAGAGCCCAGACGTGTTCACCTTGTTGCTGCAAAACATGTGATGAGATACCTTAAGGGTACATTGGACTTTGGTCTCTGCTACAATGGAGATCAAGATTTCAGACTGATTAGATATATCGATTCAGATTGGGCTAGAAGTGTTTCTGATAGAAAGAGCACTTCAGGATGTTGTTTCAGTCTGGGATCAGCCATGATTTCATGGCAGAGTAGGAAGCAATCCAGTATTGCTCTCAATACAGCAGAAGTAGAATACATTGTTGCATGTTCCGCCAGTTGTGAAGCCATATGGCTACGGAAGTTGTTGATAGGTCTATTTGATCTGGAGAAGGAAGTGTTGATATTATGGTAGCTGCGGAAGGTATTTACCTCTACGTGTAAACCTGACGAGGAGAGAATACTCCGGGAAGCAAGAAGAAACCCTAATGAGTTGGCTAATAACCCTAGAAGACTTGTCGGCTCAAGAAGATAATTTATATTAGGTTATTAGCCTCCAAGAGAAGAAGTCGGCCAGAAATAATAATATATACTGAACAAACAGATACCCAGANGTTGGCTAATAACCCTAGAAGACTTGTCGGCTCAAGAAGATAATTTATATTAGGTTATTAGCCTCCAAGAGAAGAAGTCGGCCAGAAATAATAATATATACTGAACAAACAGATACCCAAAATGAGAAGTCGGCCCAGACAGTTAGCCAGAATTAGTATAAATATAGGAGGCCAGTTCTCATTCTAGCAGGCAGTCTCAGAATTGCAGAGCAGCACTTGTGCGCACTGCAGTTGCCCAGTTTTTGCGCAGGTTTGGAGGAGAGTTGTCGTTGCAGTTGCTGCAGCTAGCAGTTACGCTTGGACTATCTCTTGGCTAGGGTTTGGAACATCTGATCAGCTCTTGTTGGTGCGCTATCCTTGGGGAAAGGTGCGCTACCCTTTGATTGGCTATCTAGCCTAGGGTTTGCTTCCGGAGTGATTCTCTGTCAAGGTTAAGGTGCTCGGAGGGTGGCTTCGGCCTATGGTTGGGTGACAAGGGTATTGTCAATGGTAAAACGAGCACATCCATTATATTCTAACAGGCTATGGGCCCACACCTCCTTCATTCAGTCTAAACGTTGGAAGGAAACATAGCCGCTAGGATATTGAGCTCACTGAGGAACTGCTGCTAGGGTTACTAGCAGAAGCAGCTTCCAAGAAACTGCAGCTAGGGTTACTAGCAGGTGCAGTTGCAGAAACCCTAATCCTCTTGTTGAGGCACCTTAAATGAAGGGATTGACATAATCTCCGGATAGATCAGTGCGCCCTAGCCTAGCGCATCTCCTGGTACTCTCAGAAAGCCAAGACATGAAGTTTGAGCTTTTGGTCAAATCTAGGGTTGACCAAGTCAACGCAGCCATGACTTACTCTATGAAGTCAGAGAACAAGTTAGATGGAGCTTCTAACTTCAGAGCGTGGAAGACAAGGATTGATCTCATCCTTGCCAAGAATAAAGTGTTGGATATCGTGAAAGGAAAGATCGTGAAACCAGAGTTTGAAGAAGGGAAAGAGAAGGAACCGCAGAATGTTGCAGCTACGAAGAAGTTCAAAGACGGTGACATCAATGCTATGAGTATCATAGTGGAATCTATAAAAGACCACTTGATACCCTACATCTCCCATCTTGACTCATCGAAGAAGATGTACGATGCCCTAACAAATCTCTTCTCGGTCCAAAACATTGGACAAGTTATGAGTCTGAAGAATGAGCTCCGTGACATGAAGATGAATGATGAGGACAGCATAACATCATATTTTGTGAGAATCTCTCAGTTAAGAGATCAACTACAAGCTATTGAAGAGATCATCTCAAAGAAGGAATTGGAAAACATAGTACTCAATGGTCTTCCCAAGACGTGGGATGCATTTGCCGCAAGCATGAACACAAAGAAGGAGTATCCAACATTTGAAGAACTTTGGACTTGTTGTGCTCAAGAAGAATCAAGGATCAGTGCAAAAGAGAAACCCCAAAAGAAGTACGATGATCAAGCCTTCACAGCAAGATTCAAGAATTTCAGGAACAAAAGGAAGTTTGGTTCAAGGAGGAAGCCAAATCAAGAGAAAGACATTTCAGAAGTACAATGCTTCAACTATCGAAAGTATGGTCACTACAAGAATCGTTGTCCCGAGCTAAGGAAAAGGAAGGAAAAACACGAAGCATCAGTTGTCGAAGAAAAGGAACAACCTACAAAGAAGACTAAGCAGGATGAAAGAGACTTCTTTTTTCTAAACGTAACAATACTCTTCTTATTTCTTGCACATATCTTGTTTGTATCGTCTCTGTACATATCCTGTATATCTATCCCTTGAAAGATAATGTATTCCAAGAAGAACTATACCTATGGAAGAACAACAAGATAAGGATTGATATCATTAGATAATACACATGAAAGGATGAAATACGCTGAATCAATCATGAAGAGACTCAGAAGAAGCAAAGACAGAAAGAAGTCAGAGAAAGACTTATAACGTTTTTTTTGTAGAAGACAACAAGACGGAAGCGTGGACTTTGTTAGACAAAGAGAGCCAATTATATATTGCAGAAGACAAAAAGGATGCAGACAGAAGCATGGACTCTGTTAGACGGAGAGAGCCGATTATATGCACTCATACATGAAGCAAGGATTAGGAGGGAGCTAATCCTATGATCCATTGAAGATGATGAAGTATATATCCATGGTAGTAGCCATGAAAGATAGTACGTGTTCAGTTCAACCTCAGAAGAAGTCTTCTTCGAAGAGAAGCCTTAAAAGATCCCTGGTTGTCCATCCACATCCGTGATCCTATGATGAAAGAAAGAAATGGAATCTTTAGGGCATGGAATCTATAAGAAACTCCATGGACCCAAGAGCTAAAGAAAAACATCAGGAAGAACATGAAGATTCCAAGAAAG
>JASDQU010104708.1:338277-361167 GCA_032191745.1 Picea mariana | reverse complement strand
ATAGAAGAAGACAACTTGGTGGAGAACCTCCAGTGCACAGCAGAAGCGTGGTGAAGATTTTCTATAACAAAGATATTGTATCAAGATGATTACTCAGTAGATCAGATCTCATTATGACAGAAGAAGTGCCACATGGATATGTTCCAGTTTTCCAACAATGATATACTCTATTGATTAGAGCTACATGAAGCCTTCAGAGAAAACCAGTGTTCCAGACCAAAGTACATTTGAAATCAAGCATTACATTATCCGTAATGAAGTCCAGAAAGGAGAAAGTCGTTCTCCAATACATATCTCCACAGATGAGCAGATAAGCAGACATTTTGGTAAAAGATGAAAGAGTTTGCGTACTCAAGTTGGAGCTCGTGGAAACGACTTCCTTATTGAAAAAGGAAGAGATGACTCCCAGGTTGGGAGAGAGCACTAAAATTATTATTGAAGACATTCATTGAAAAATAGTCCAGCTTGGACAGATTCTTTCCTGTTCGGAAAGTGGATTGAGATTTCTGACGGACAGCAATTTCCCATTGTGGTTAACATGGGGAATGGTCCAGATTGTTGATGTATCATAGACAGCAACTTCCCATTGTGGTTAACATGGGGAGTGGTCTAGGGCAGTCTCTCTTCTTGAGGGTTACTCAAGAAGACTGGCCCGCCTCGTCGAACAGCGATTTATCATTGTGGTTAACATGAGGAATGGTCTGTTTTGAAGGTTGGTACAAGCAGTCTTTTCCTCTTGTGGTAACAAAGGAAATGGTCCGGACAGTCATTCCTTAGGGTTTATACATTCTCTCCAAGATGCACTTTGATTAGTGTAGGAGGAATGGCCCAGGATGGGGAATGGTCCAGGCTCAACAATCAGGGACAGACATTCCTTAGGGTTTATACATTCTCTCCAGGGTGCACTTTTATTAGTGTAGGAAGAATGGCCTAGGGTGGGGAATGGTCCAGGTTCAGAAGACAGAACAGTTATTCTTCCTTGCTTGAGAAGAATAGTCCAGATATCTCATTGTTCTACTCTGAGGGCAGATATTCTTTCAGATCTCACAGATGTGAGTGAAAGATTGGCCCAAATGATTCAGTTTATATCATAACATTGTTTCTGTGCAGGTTGATATTAGATGATTGTTATGAAGACTGTATGACAGTAGATGTATACTACTGTGGTGGATGTGTTCCACTATTCGTGACTATACGTTGTTGATCAAGTACTTGTGTGTTACTTGGTGTGGTAGTGTACCACTGGATTGTAGTTATGTACTATTATGGATAGACACAATTGTGTTCTATTTTGTTTCGATTGCCTTGAAGACTATCAGCAGTATTGGAAATGATTATCAGTTAGATGGATAATCAAAGGACAGAGATTTCCCAGACGGAAAATGGTTCAGAGCATTTACTCTTCTAGATTAGAAGAATGGCTCTTATATCACTCTGTGGAGTGAGCATCATGTCTAATTACTCAGATAGAGTATGGTTTCGAGAGATGATGCAGCTGATGACACTGATGATGATGGTGCTCATGATCTAGTCTATACAACTATGTTGATGCTACCGGGTGAATGGTATGTTTTTGTGCTCAAGACCATTACCTGTAGTACCTCCCTAGCTAGGAGGGAGTGTTGATATTATGGTAGTTGCGGGAGGTATTTACCTCCACGTGTAAACCTGACGAGGATAGAATACTCCAGGAAGCAAAAAGAAACCCTAATGAGTTGGCTAATAACCCTAGAAGACTTGTCGGCTCAAGAAGATAATTTATATTAGGTCATTAGCCTCCAAGAGAAGAAGTCGGCCAGAAATAATAATATATACTGAACAGACAAATACCCAGAATGAGAAGTCGACCCGGGCAGTTAGCTAGAATTAGTATAAATACAGAAGGCCAGTTCTCATTCTGGCAGGCAGTCTCAGAATTGCAGAGCAGCATTTGTGCGCACTGCAGTTGCCCAGTTTCTGCGTAGGTTTGGAGGAGAGCTACCGTTGCAGCTGCTGCAGCTAGCAGTTGCGCTTGGACTATCTCTTGGCTAGGGTTTGGAACATCTAATCAGCTCTTGTTGGTGCGCTATCCTTGGGGAAAGGTGCGCTACCCTTTGATTGGCTATCCAGCCTAGGGTTTGCTTCCGGAGTGATTCTCTGTCAAGGTTAAGGTGCTCGGAGGGTGGCTTCGGCCTATGGTTGGGTGACAAGGGTATTGTCAATGGTAAAACGAGCACATCCATTATATTCTAACAGGAAGTAACCGTGATTCTATGTGATAACCAAAGTTGCATAAAGATGACAGAGAACCATGTGTTCCATGACAAGTCGAAGCACATAGAAATCCGGTATCACTACATTCATAATATGGTGCAAAGGGGAGCCATAAAGCTCCAATATGTTGGCACAGATGAGCAAGTTGTAGATGTGTTGACCAAGCCTCTGTCTCGTGTAAAGTTTGAGCACTTTCGAGACAAGCTTGGTATAGTCCGAAAGGACCTCCCTCGGAAGGGGGAGTGATGTTGATGATACTATGGTATCCTAACCAATAGCAGGTAGCTCAATTAGGATTTTATATCCTAGGGAACTGATCATCCTTGGACAGATCCCGAAGGTCCAGTAAGGACGGTCTGTTAGAGTACATGTTCATGTATATGCTAGCTATGGTCAGTAGTGGTAGCTCCGTTAGGATTTTTATAATCCTAAGGAATCTTATGCTTCCTGGGCAGATTCCGAAGGTCCAGTAAAGACGGTTTGTCAGAGTACCACGTGGTAGCTCCGTTAGGATTTTATATCCTAGGAAATCTTATGATTCCTGGGCAGCTCCTTAGGGGCTGTCAAAGTACCACAAAATGTTGTAACACCTGCCTCATTCTGTTGCCCCATGATGATGATGATGTTGTTGCTCCAGCCTTCGTGTTGTAATGATGTTGTTGCTCCAGCCTTTGTGTTGTGATGATGATGTTGTTATTGATGTTATTGATGATGATGATGTATTAGTGTTATACCAATCCATGTTGATGCAAATGATGATGATGCTACTCCAACTCCATGCTGTGAATGGTGATGAGAAAAACTTCCGATGATTTATAGATATGCTAGTCAGTGTTTCAAGATGCTATTGATGTTGCTGCCCTCTCTCTCTCCTGGCGATGTTGTAGAATACCCTTCTTGTTAAGGGGGAGTGTTGAAATATTGTAACTGCAAAGAGTATTCTATTTATTATTGAGTCATTATTGATTAGATCAATCTCCTTTTGTGGATTGATCATGTCGGGTTTTGTAAATGACCAAATCCCCTTTTGCGGATTGGTCAAACCCTAATTATATCATGCAAATTAAGAAGCCAGCCCCAGGCCTAATTAAAGTGGTTTTAACCACTAAGTGAAGAAGTCGGCCCTGCCCAGTGAAGAGACACCTCCCTAGCGCCTGCCAACTAATATAAATAAGAGAGGCTAGCGCCTCATTCATTCACTCACTCATTCCACTCAACAAGTGCGCAAGTTTAGAGATAGCTGCAGTTGGAAGAAGAAGGAAGAGAGAGGCGCATTGCTCAATGTTGGATATTCTCTAGTGTTTTGGTTTATTGTCTTGGCATTGTATTGGCTATCTATATTAAGGAAGTTTTTGCTGCGTTTTCTCTCCCATGAGGGTTTCCTAGGATAAATGTTGTGTATTTTGTGATTGTGTTTCTCTCAGTGATCCTACCTATGCTATTGTTATCTAGTAAATTGAAAAGAAACTTAATAGCTGCTCTAAAATTAACACATAAGAATCAATTTGCTGGTTTATTTTACAGCAGAACGTGTTTGTAGGTTAGAGTCCTCCCTAGCACAAATTTTGATACCTGTTTTTCAGCATTAACAACCTACAGGCTGTAGGTCAGTTTTAGAGTACAACATCTGCTCACCATGATCTGATTTTTGACATGGTATCAGAGCGTGTTTGCTGAAACCTTCCGGGAATCTGTATATGGATATAGAGAGTTTAAGTTTAAGCTGTAGGTTTTTCATCTTCAGTCTTCGGAGTTAATAAAATTACAGATGCTGTTTTGAGTTCTGTAAGAATCAGTTTGCTGTTTTATTTTACAGAAGCACATGTTTGTAGGTTAGAGTACTCCCTAGCAGAAATTTTGGTAGGTGTTTTTCAGCATTAATGATCTATAGAAATGTTGCATGGAGCGGGAGCAGAGCGGGAGAGTCGGGAGCATCATTTTTCAAAAATCCTTGGGAGCGGAAAGTCTCGGGAGCGTTTTTTGTATATATATATAGTGTTTATATTCAAAAAAAAATGCATAAAGACAAATTAGCTGCAGAATAAATGATATTATGAAAACATGCACATTTGTACATTAATATAGATAGAAATTGACATCCATGGACCATAGTACATCAAAGATTAATCATTCAAAATTCAAATTTCAAGGCTCAAGCATAAACTTATATGATGACCATGAACTTATGAAATGAAAGCCATATTGATATAATAGAAAGTAGACCATAAACTTATGAAACGAAATCAGTTATCCAACAACTGTCAACAATAACATGAGTCATGAACAAATAGTTATATTTACAAAATAGGCCATCTATACTGGTAAACTGAAGTATGAAGACGGAAAGGTCCAAAACAAGAAAGTTTGAACTGAGATAGTTGCTAAATACTATGAATCTATCATCTAGATTCTATACTATGTAGACTATGACATATAAAGTAATGAAAAAGGAGAAGCATCAAACAGCTATCCCAGCCTCCTTCCACCACCACGATTGCTGCGTGGGCCTCCTTGTGGTAGTAGTGGAGCCTCCTGAGATGGACGAAACTGTGCAGAAGTAGATGTAGATGGCCGCAGCGAAAGTGAAGATGAAGCCCCTTGCGTTGTAGCTGGATTCCTGGACATGGGGAACACTGCAATGGATGGGGGTCAGAACTCAACATGATCATCATCATTAAAAAGAGCATTCTCCAATTGCTCTAAAAGCAATACTCCATCCTCCAAATTATCATCCTCTAGATTGTTGTCCCAATGTTTCAAGTTTTTATCCACATCTTTGATTCCTCATAGTAATGGGACAACAATCGCAAGTTGTAATGAACATAAACCAAGCTCTATGCCCAACCTACATTCAACCTGTTTCTTTTGACACTATGGATGAAACTGTAGGTGCACCAACACCTCTTTGCAGAAGAAGTGTTCACCACTTGTGAAAGCACCCGTGTTGCCAAACGTTGCAGTTGTGGGCAATGTTGCCAAAGCGCGGAGCGAAGCGGGAGCGTTTTTAGGAAGCGGAGCGTCGGGAGTGTCATTTTCAAAAAATGCTCAAGAGCGAAGCACATATATATATATATATATATATATATATATATATATATATATATATATATATTGCGTTTATATTAAAAAAACATGCAGAAAGACAAACTAGTTGCAAAATGTATGAAAAAATGCATATTTGTACATTGTAACATTAAAATGGCATCCATAGTAGTAAGTAATAGTACATCAATGATTAATCATTCGAGCATCAACCATCTAGAATCTAGCAATTACAAACTTACAAACCAGCATACAAATTTTTAAGCCATATAATAGAAAGTAGACCATTAAGTTATGGAGTGAAATCAGTCATCTAGCAACTGTCAACAATAACATGAGTCATGACCAAATAGTTATGATTACAAAATAGGCCATCTGCACTGAATTATGAAGATCGAAAGGTCAAAAACAATAAAGTTTAAACTGTGCTAGACTCTAGAGTCTAGTTGCTAAATGCTATGAATCTATCATCTATAGACTAACATGTACAGTAATGAAGCGCCCCATGGAGCTTCCTGTCACTAAACCATTTTGTAACTCTCCAAGTCACATTTTTTTGCAACATCTTTGAAGTACAAGATTGGTTTCTTGGGTTAATTGTGCTAATCAATTTAAGGTAATTCGCACTTCCAATCTAATCTATAATGACTTAGCTTAATTGACTTTAGGGTTTCCCCCTAGGCTAGGGTAGTTTCCTAAGTCCTTAGTCTGAAGTCATAGAAACAGTGCCAGTGTAAGATCCATAGAGAGCAACTCTATAACATACGATGAGAGCAACTCTATAACAGCATTTAGTACAAATTTTTAGCACAGTCCACAGTGTTCGATTACCAGATTTAAGTCATAGAATCAGAGCCAAGGTAAAGTTCCACAAATGTTGTTAAAGAAATAGAAGAATAGAGCTATAGGCTAGCAAGATTCATTAGGAAGCACCCATTTTGCACCCCAGAGCAAGCTTCCGAAATACGGAAGCGGGCTTCCAGAGAAGTTTCCATAGAGGATTCGCTCGGAGCAGGGTTTCGAGGGTGGAGGGGGGGGGGGCGCTTCCGGTAACACTGGTTGTGGGGTAGCACCACCATGCATGTTCCACCACTCGAGGGAACTCAGATTCCCTCGATCTCTAATTGCATGGTTGGTCCCAAAGGAACCATTGCTAAGGATGTAATGGCTCAATTGTCTCCTTATGTTGGCACAGTCCTCCTCGTTCGGAACCAATTTTTCTAATGCTTTCATCTAACCTGCTTGAACCTCTGGATCTTGGTGTGGTCTTCTCTTGGTCCCACCACCAGGTGTTGGTGATGAAATCCATGATGCATGACAGTATATAGGTGTTAGCACATATGCTAAGGCATGTAGTGGAATATTTAGCATTTCCCACCATTTTTCCACCATTACACGAATTTGATTATAGAGGTTGACATCTCTAGGCTCAACAATGTCTTTAATCTACCCTAGCATGCTATCCATTTGCTCATACACCTCCCCAATGATTGGCTGATCTGAATCTACAAACTTGATCATGTGATAAATTGGCTTTGTGATTTGCAAAACATACCGAACCTGTGACCAAAACTGACTGTCAAGAACTATATCCTTCAATACATCGACACCTTCTCTATCACTGGTCAATTCATCCCATGCATCACTCATCACCATAGCACCCAAAGATTGTCTCACCTTCAATAGGCACCTAAATGTGAGGTAATAGGTAGCAAATCTAGTGTTTGCAATCTTAAGTAATTGCAACCTAGAGTGAGTGTTGTAGAAGTAATTGACCCTTGTATGCCCGGTGACAAATTTGATGAGTTGATTCCCTCTCTTGTACAACTTATTAATCCATCTACATTCTCTATGCTTGACAATATCATGCATCAAAAAGTCCAAGGTGTGCACCAAACACCCAGACCAAAAGATGTGTGGATGAACTCGCTCAATGATTTTACATGCTCCCTTACAGTTTGCTTCATTATCAGTGATTACTTGAATCACATTAGAAGGACCAACATCATTAATTTTTTCAAGAGGAGATCTGAAATGTTTTAAGAAGATGCAATGATTGAAGAGGAGTCGTGTGCTGCAAGAAAAATTGCACCAATAGCAGAAACACCAAGAACATTGATCAAATGTTGGTTTCTAACATTTGTCCAACCATCCGATACAATGGATACCCCGTTGTCCCCCCATTCATCTGTAAATCGTGTTAGAGCTCTTTGAATTTTTATTTTTTCCCTGTCGAGTAACACAGTTCTAGCTTTCTCATAATTGGGGCTCTTGTATCCTTTGGGGGCTTCATTGATTCCCTTGACAAGATCATGCCAATAGGAGGAGTGAAGCACATTGAATGGGATACCACAAGCATAGAGAAACCGGACCACTTTTGCATCCACCTCATCCCTACCTCCAATATCAAGGAAATCTGCTATTGTTCTTCTAGATCCAAAGGTTCCAGAACCATGAGGAGAGGGAGATGTGTTGCCACCAAATCGAGATGAGGCATCGGATTGAAGCTTTTGTTTTTTACCACACTTCTTTTATGCAACTTCCTCTATCTTTATGTATTTTTGTCTTTCTTCCATGGACATATTAGGGCAAACATTGATCCCAATGGACCCCTTATTGTAATCACTCTCCATTACACCACAAAGATGCCTCCTCACAAGGGCATATGAACCGGTATAAGCTTTTCCTTTATGGAAATTATGAGGACATAAAAATTTAGTGGTTCCACTACCTCTTCCATCCTCAAGTTTTGTTACACATCCCCACAAGGGTCTCAATGCATCTTTGTCATTTTTTTTGCCCTCTTCATTGTCCTCTTCCTCCTCTTCAAGTTCAAACCCTTCATTAGCTTCATATTGTGGGTCATGATCATCAAGAGAATCACCACTATCCTCTTCTTCCCTTTGATGCCTCCTCCCCATCAACACCATGAGAACCAAAAAAGGAATGAAAAACCAAAAGAAGACCATTTTCCTCAAGTTTTAGATGAACAACCTACAATAAAATGAGGGAGAAGAAGGAATGCGAAAGAGTAGGAGATGAGGACAAAAACATAAACAAAGTTAACCCAAGGAAATGAGAAAGTTGGGGTTTGGGCTTACCTATTTAGCTCTCGAAACTTGAATGTTGAAACTTGAGATAGATGGTTGCCTTTGCTCTCTCCTCTAAGCTCCTCTTTGCTCACTCTTCCAAACTCTCCTTTGCTCTCTCCTCCAAGCTCTCACAAATTTGCACTCTCCTTCAATCTCTCCTTTGCTCTCTTCTCCTCTCCAAGCTCAAGCAAACATAGATGAAAGAATGAGGAGAATGGAGGAGGAAGAGCTCCTCTATTCTCCTCATTCCTTTCTCCTAAAACCTAAGCCTAGGTAGGTCCCACTCCCACTCAAGAATTACAAAAAAAATTGTATTTTTTTGGAGTCCGTGGGTCCTACGCGGGAGCATCTGATCACCCATCGGGAGCGCATGGGGAGCAAGGTCGGGAGGGGGTTTGGAGAGCGCTCCAAAAATTCCGGAGCGTGGCGCTCTCAAAATTTCAGGGAGCGTACTAAATCGTTCCGGAGCGTGCTCCAAAATTTTTGGAACGCTCACAGAGTTGCTCCATCGACGCTCCAACTCAAAGCGTGCTCCCAGGGTTGCTCCATCGACGCTCCAACTCAAAGCGCGCTCCTGGGCTTAAGAGCGGGGGAGGGGGCGCACTCCCTGCAACACTGATCTATAGGCTATATTTTAGTTTTTGAGTACAAAATCTGCTCACCATAATCTGATTTTTCACATGGTATCAAAGCGTGTTCCCTAAAACTTTTCGGGAATCCGTGTATGGATAGTAGGGCTGCTACATGTGAGAATGAGTTGTTAGGAGGTTTCGGGGGTCATATGCCTGTGATATGTGCTTGAGAAAAGCATGGTGGACCTATGTGTTGAATTTTTAATGATTGCTCAAGCACATGTAGCTTCTTTTCAATTTAGCATGAACTTGAACCATAAACAATGCAGCAACACAATAGTTGCATTAACCAAGATCACAAGAAGAATAACCATGCACAAGACACAAGAAGTTATCCTGGGAAAACCCTTCTCAACCAAGGGAAAAACCTAGCAACCCTTTACTATATTGCCAAGAGAAGAACCTTCACACCATAAACCCTAGCGCACACAAGAGGGTGCTCTATGACCAAGAAAGCTAGCGCATAAGTAGAAGAGCGCACTAAATTTCAGATCTCCACAATGTGTTATGAGAGAAATGAGATATGATCCACAATGGGGATGTATCTCTCTTATAGATACATGATCTAACTCATCAAATAGATGTGTCTATTGGCACAATAGGGCTGACTTGTACAACTCAATAATATAATTAATCTTTTACACAATATTAATTATCTTTACACAGTAGAGCCGACTTGTACCCTTTACAATACAAATTAGGGTTTCACAATAGTCTTACTCTTTGACAATATAGCAATATAGCAAGGGGTCTCACACACATCCTCTAGTGCTCTTCCACTAGGGACAAGTCCACATGTGCTCAACCACAAGGGATGTCACTCTCAAGAGATTAACTCAACTAAATCCATAGGAGTACGAACTGGGGAGCCATCTCAAGTCAACTCCACTAAGTCTATAGGAGTACAACAGAAGACCTTCTCAAGTCATCTCAACTCAGTCCATAGGAGCACGACAAGAGACCAACACACGTCATCTCAACTCAGTTCAGAGGAGTATGACTCACCTATCACATAGGCGTTCTCACAGATCATTTCAACTCAGTCCAGAGGAGTACGATCTGGAGAATGTCTCATGAAGCTGCAATCATCAACACTATGATAGGTTGTTGATATGTTTTGTCTATCATGGTATTCCAATGCAGCAGTATGACTACATTCAGTGTCAGATACAAAGACAAATTAGAAGGTCCTCTAACTTTGTTCCGTGGAAGTGTTAGGTACAGATGATAGAGGAGTATGATCTACGGAACTTCGTTGAGAAACTAGTTGTAGAGCCTATCGATCCTATGTTGTTGGTGGAACATAAGAAGGAGATGGCCAAGACAAAAAGAGTCATCCTTGCCTCTGTGAAGGACCATTTGATCTCTCACATTGCTGGGAACACCATGGGAAAGGACATGTTTGATGCTCTAGTCACTCTATATCAAAGTGAAAACATCAAACAAAAGATGATGTCGCAGAATAAACATAGAGCCACACGGATGAGCAAGACAGATACCATAGTTGCCTATTTGATGAAGATTACTGAACTCCGTGACCAGCTGGTAGCAATTGGAGAGGAGGTCAAAGGTGAAGAGTTAGCAACCATAGCATTAGATGGGTTCTCTTCCTCTTGGCAGCCTTTTGTCCATGGGGTTTGCGCCCGGGAAAAGCTTCTCACCTTTGAGAAGCTATGGGAGGACTTCATCCAGGAGGAGACAAGACTAGAGAGTGTTACAGGTATGGAGGAGTAGAGTCTTTCCCTTATTAGCAAGATGAAGAGGGGCAGCAAGAAAGGAGGACTTGGAAAAGATCAGAAAGGGAAGAAAGAGGATTCAGATTCCTCTAACCAAGGAAAAAAGGACTTAGAGTCACATCGAATGTTTCAAGTGTCAAACGTTTGGGCACTATGCTTCTTAGTGTCATGGGGAGGGGAAGGGAAAACAACAGCAATAAAGTAGTTTGCAGGGAATGCAAAAGCATCAACTGGAGTGGATGAGCTTTCATCCAATCTTAAGACACTTCTCCATGGTCTCATGTCTGTCATCTAACACAATGTCTATTGTTGGCTAGTATGTAAACAATGGGACCTCCAAACATATGACCTCTAACAAGTGAGCCTTCAACAAACTTCAAGAGCAAGAAGCAGGCATGCAACTAGAGCTTGGCTATGATGTCACGTAATGGTAGGAGTGGGATCCATCTCATTCCAGATGCCATCAAGTGATCCTTGAGTTTACTAGTGTTTTGTATGTACCTAGCTTAACTAAAAATCTCCTTTCAATATCAACGATGACAAATCTAGGATATATGGTTGAGTTTGATGATCAACATGTCCTCATCCAAAAAAGATGCCCAAATCTTGGTCAAGTGTTAGTCATTAGTATTCGAGAGGGTGGTCTATACAAGTTGCAAGGGGATCTTGTGAGAACCCTAGTACAAGACAGTGACAACTTGCGAAAGCTTTGGCACAAGAAGCTAGGTCACTTGCACTATGGAGCATTGTCAATCTTGAAAAACGTGGTATAGGAATCATCAAACTTCAATGTTGAGAAGAAAAGAGTGTGTAAGGGCTATGCACTCAACAAGCATGTGAAAGCAGTTTTTCCCAGCAATAAGCATACGTCAAGAGAGATTATTGACCTTATCCACTCAGAGGTATGAAGACCCATGTCTTCAACTTCCTTATCAAGTAACATTTATTATGTGTTTTTTATCAATAATTTCCCTAGGAAGTCTTCGATTTACTTCATCAAGACCAAGGATGAGGTCTTCAAAAAGTTTCAATAGTTTAAGGCTCCTGAAGAAAAATTGATTAGAAAGAAGGTTAAGGTATTAAGGTCTAACAATGGAGGGGACTATACCTTCAAGGAGTTTGACACCTTTTGCAAGGAAGCAAGAATCAACAAGGCATTGACAGTGCCCTACAACCCTTAGCAAAATGGGGCTGCAATGTGGAAGAAGAAGTCCACCATAGAGACAACCAAATTTATGATCCAAATATAGATCTGCCCATATGTCTCTGGGAAGAAGCATGTCTTACAGTTGTCTATATTCTAAACAGGTGTCCTCTTGGAGTTTTGAAGGACAAGACACCATAGGAGGCATTCACAAGTGAGAAGCATCAAGTAGCACATCTTCATGTTTTCTATTGTCTTGTTTACATTCATATTTCTAATATAATATAAAAATATAAAATTTTAAAAATAAAAATAATAATGATAAAATCTCAACAATAACAATTCATCCCATGCAAATTCATCAGTAAAATACTAAATACTACTAAATTAGTAAATTGAAAATTCAAATTTGTAAATGATATAAACTATTAAACATGATTCAAATTTCAAATTCAATAATGAAATACATTGATTCATAAATCATAAATGAAAGTTGAACAAAAATAGTAAAATATTGATACATTGATTTAAATTCATCATTCATCATTCTAGAATCTAATTAGTAATAAGCAAAATAGTAGATACTAAAGTCTGAAATAGTAAATTGGATACTCAAACTCAAAAATAGTAAATAGTATTTTTTGCTTTTTAAATATAATTTTTTGTTTTTTAAGCCTTATTAGGCAAAAATTCGAGGGGGGGCGTCCAGGAGTCCCCTTTTCGTGGGGGACGTCCAGAAGTCCCCCTTTTCAAGGGAGGACGCCCAGAAGTCCCCCTTTCGAGGAGACTCCTCCCCCACCTTGAGGAGTCACGTCTCCCCAAAAAGGGGACATGGGGAAACGTTCCCGCAGGAGTCCCCCCATCCTGGGTGCGTGGGAAACATGGGGGGCGCGACCCCCACCTTGGGAGACGTGTCCCCGTGGAACATGGGTTGTCCCAAAAAGGAGTTGACTATGAGGAGACTTTTTCTCTTGTTGCCAAGTACACCTCCATCAGATTCATTATGTCTTTAGCATCGATGTTTGGTTGGCATTTATATTAAATGGATGTGAAGACAACATTTCTTAATGGTTTGATTGAGGAGGATGTGTATATAAATCAGCCAAAAGGCTTTGAGGTGCATAGGCATGAGTACTAGTTTCCGAAATGAGAGCACTTGGAAACATGACCCTCCCAAAATGGGTGCATCGAGCAGAACACAATAAATAAAAAATACAAATATATATATATATATATATATATATATATATATATATATATACACACACACACATGCATAGTTTTTTTTAAATAACACATTATCTTGAAAAAATTAAGAATGACACAAATAAATGACATTTTAGAAGGAAACCTATGTCTATATTAACTCCCATAGATGATTACATGATGCAAAATCCAAAATTAGCCCTCATAGATGAGGTTATACATCCAACACCAGCCTTTATATATGATGTGATATGCACTGAAATAAAACATGAGCTAAAGACACATACAATTGCGTATCCATCTCATCTTCATCATCATCAACAAATATAAAACAAGATGCCTATTCATCAAGTCCAGAGCATGGATTGGAAGAAGAGGAAGCTCCACTTCCACTTGAATCACCACCAATATCAAGAGGAGCAAGAGAGGTTGTTACTAAAGTGCTTTCTTATATGAAAAGATAGGTTGTTAGGGTTTCTAGAGATTTCTATTTTTCCAAATTAATCTAAAAATCAATTAAGTAGGTTCAAAAACTTATTGGATGTCTTCATTAACCATTGATTAAGTTATTTTAGGCTGCCTATGGGTCCCACACCCATCATGGGTGCTTGAGTGGGCCTGTAAACTTTCAAAAATGCACCTAAAATGCCACTATAAATAGCTGAAATGCGTTGGAAACACTGTCAATCGTACTGTACAACATTGCCAGATTGTGAAATGTCGTACAGTACAACGAGAGATGTTTCCAAATTGTGACACATCATATAGTACAACAGGTGGCGCTTCCAAAGCGTTTCATACCCATTTCAGCATTTCCCAACGTTTTAGGAACTAAAACATTGCATGGGTAGGCCTTTCCTGCAATAGAGTTGAAATATGACATGATATGATACAATAAAATAATGATGTGATGCGGACGAATATGGCCAACATACAAACATAATATGACTAAAATATGATCAATAAAGGATTAAAAGTATTTTTCATATATATGAGTATCCATATTTGGTTGTATGTTCATATCTAAAGACCAAAAACAAGCATGTGTTGGTAACCATAATCAAAATCCATCTATTAAACCATATTACACTTGTACTCTAAGTCGCATGGTTCAGGTTCAACAATGAGTAGGTTCGATTAGAATTCGAATTTTTCGATGAGGTTCGAATGAGGTTTGCCACGAGGTTCGTCTATATGCATTTTTCAATATATATATATATATATATATATATATATAGAGAGAGAGAGAGAGAGAGAGAGAGAGAGATTAACTTTAAAATCCCCTTGAGGCTTGGCCGCTTAGATACAGTCTACAAAGTCAGACTACAATGGTGATTGGCTCATGGATACAAATCTTGTGGGCCATGGCATAGGCTACAGGCTACAGCTTAAGCTATGGGTTGTGGAAAATTCCCTATAGGCTTGCCATAGCAAAGCAACAGGAGTGCAGAATACAACAAAAGAAGTCTTTGTGGGTCGTGGGCCATTGACCTAGCAAGTATACAGTCTATCTGGCAATGGTAATGGGAGGTCAAATTCGCACTCAGCAAAGAGTTGAGACTACAGTTGACATCGAGTGGTTGCATGATTGAGGGTTACAGTTCGTAGGATTGAGGGTCAGTAGCAATGGAGAGAGGGTCGACGACATGAGCAGTGGAGGTGGGTCTGCTGAGTGAGGAGTGAACAAAAGAGTGTGGAGAGGATTCTAAGTCAACGGCTCTAGGGTTAGAAAAATATTTTTTATAATTTATAAAAACTGAAAAAAAAAAACAATAAAAAACCTAAATTTGCCTTCAAGTTCGAATTTGACTTAAGGTTCACCTTCCAAGTTTGAATTTGACTTAAGGTTCACCTTCCAAGTTCAAATTCAACTTGAGGTTCGACGAACCTAGGAAATTTCTTTAGGTTCGTCGAATTTCGAACCTCGAGGTTGAAGTTTGGCGAACCTTGTGAGATAGCTTGTGCTATGGTAAATCAGTTTGAAACTAAAGTATTGTGTCATACCTCTTCCAAAGGGAAACCAACATCAATAATTAAAGGATAAACCAACTATAACATTAATAAAAAGATCACCACACAATGGTAGCTGTCAAGCCAAGCATTGGGCGGAAAAGATAACTCCACATCGATTTATTTCATTAGCAGATAAGTGCATATATACATGAGTAGATGACTCTTGGTATTCCCCAACGGGTGATCGTTCCTATCACCTATGACACTTTGTATTTACATTACTGTTACATGTAACGCAACCTTAAAGGGATTACGTGTCCAACATTCCCCCCCTTAAACCGAAGGGGTGTGTGTGAGTCCAAGCATCATTCTGAACTTCTCAATTTTTTCTCTTCCAAGCGCTTTGGTAAAGATGTCTGCAATTTGCTCATTTGTGGAACAATGTCTTAATTGAATAGTCTTGGCCTCTACATGATATCGAATCAGGTGATACTTTTTGTTGATGTGCTTGGTTCGATCATGGAATCTGGGATTCTTAGCCAACTTGATTGCGGAAGTATTGTCAACTAGAAGAGGAGTAGAATTCACTTGTTTCTCCTGCAAATCTTCAAGTATTTTCGTGAGCCACACAATCTCCTTTGTTGCTTCTGCAGTTGCCACATATTCTACCTCTGTTGTGGAATCTGCTGGAACCGATTGTTTGCGTGATCTCCAAGAGACAACTGCTAATCCAAGACTCATGAGATAGCCTGAAGTTGATACTCCATTTTCCTTATCTCCATCAAAGTCTGAATCAAAATATCCGATCAGGTTGAAGTCATCTACCTTAAAGTACTTGAGTCCAAAATCTTGAGTTCCTTTCAAGTATTTTAGAACTCTCTTTGAAGTAGACCAATGTCCTTCACAAGGCTTCTGCATGAACCTGGAAAGAATGCCAACAACAAATGACATGTCTGGTCTGGTGGTAGTAAGATAGATAAGACTTCCCACAAGCTATCTATACTTGGTTGCATCCTCAAATTCATTCCCTTCTTTTGATGTGAGCTTCAAGTTTTGTTCCATTGGAGTAGAAACAGGATTGCACTCAGCCATGACAAACTTGTTCAACAGTTCTCCAACGTACTTCTTCTGGGAGATGAATATTTACTTTGGATTTTGAATCACTTCAATACCCAAATAGTAGTGAAGATGTCCCAAATCTGTCATCTCAAAGCCTTTCTTCAACTCTTTCTTTATGGATGCAATGTAGTTCTCATTGTTCCCTGTTATGAATAGATCATCCACATATACTACAAGATATACAACAGTTTTTGCAACTTTCTTGACAAACAAAATTTCATCGTCAAGATTGAAATGCTTGAAATTCAATTTCAGAAGATGTTTGGTTAGCTTTTCATACCATGCTCGTGGTGCTTGTTCCAAGCCATACAAGGATTTGATGAGCTTGCATACCTTATGTTCTTGCCCCTTCACAACAAAGCCTTATGGTTGAGACATGAACACATTCTCTTTCGAGTCTCCATTCAAGAAAGCAATCTTCACGTCTATTTGATGAATTTTCCATCCATTTTGTCCTGCCATGGAAAATAGAGTGCGGATGGTAGCCCATTTTGTTGTGGAGGCAAAAGTCTCCTCATAATCAACACCTTTTTTCTTTGAAAATCGTTTTGCCACGAGCCTTGCTTTGTGCTTGTCAAGTGAGCCATCTAATTTGTACTTGTTCTTGAATACCCACTTGCATCCAATCGGTTTGGTTCCATATGGAGGGTCCACCACCTTCGATGTCCCATTCTTGATGAGAGCATCATATTCCTTCTGCATGGCTTCTTTCCATTCATCATGAGAAGTGGCTTCTTTAAAGGAAGTCAATTCATGGTTAGTAGATAAATTTAACTCGCAATCATATGAAACATCCATATCATCACCTGAGTTTGAATTATCTACATTACCTCCATCTTGTTTTGAGGAAAATATGGTTCCTATCTTTTCGATCTCATCGAGATGAACACTTTCAAGCGTTTTTCTAAACCATTTTGGTGGACCTTTCTGAGATGGTCCAAGTTGCTTGGCTGGTTGAGATGGTGTTGAGTTCTCATCAAGTCTCAGCTTTTCAATCCTCTTGATCACATCATCCAACTGAACTTCAGGTTTTGATGAAGTGGCAGGAACTTCTTCATGTGGGGGAGATGGCGCTACACAAGGAGATTCCAAAGATTGACCCAAGATAGGGATCCCCCCTTCAAGATGTGGAATCTCATCATCGAATTCATGATATGTCTTTACACAAGTGAATCTGTCTAGGCAATCAAGCTGTCTCTCAACAATTTCATCTTTCTTGGTGGATTCAAGAAAGATCACATCTCTAGAAAGGATGAACTTCTTGTTTGTCTCAATGTAAAGACGATACCCCTTGGTGGTAGTTGAGTACCCCAAGAAGATGCACTTCCAACTCCTTGCATCAAGCTTGCATCTTTGCTCCTTAGAAATCAAGGCATAGCGGGTGGAACCAAAGACCCTGAGATGCCTCACCAAGGAATGTGGCCATACCACATTTCATATGGAGTCTTGTTTTTGACAGCATGAGATGGACACTTGTTTTAAGCATAAACTGCACATAGAACTGCATCAGCCCAAAACATCGATTTAACATTCTTGAAAAACATCATGGAACGAACCATATTTAGAAGTGTCATGTTCATTTTTTCAGCCACACCATTCTTTTGGGGATTGTATGGAACTGCGGTTTGATGTTTGATCCCATGTTGGCGAAGGTAGATTTCAAATTCATTAGATGTATATTCTCTTCCATTATCGGTGCGAAGAGAGCCAATATGAGATTGAGCTTCATTTTGAATCCATACATAAAAAAAATTAAACGTTTCAAAAGCTTGTGATTTATTTTTCAGCAAGTATACCCAACACATCCTGGTGTAATCATCAATTGAAGGACATTATATATTTATTTCCATATGCAAAAGGAACAGGCATAGGGCCCGCACAAATCGGAATGAATCAGTTCAAGATTTCTACATGCTCTCGAAGTAGAACCATGAAAAGGATGTTTGTTATGCTTTCCAAGGATACAAGCATCACATTGTTTCAGTTTTCAAGGAATGGTAAGAAGACCAGAAACACCATTCTTTCTCAATAAACAAATATTGTCATAATTAATATGACCAAATCTAGCATGCCACAAAAGACTAGATGACATTATACCTTCACCGTGATCAAAGAGGTATGCAGCATTATGTGTATGAGCTGATGTCCCATTCAACTTCAATAGTCTTCCATCTTCCATTCCGGTCATAACAAGCATGTTCTCAGAATCCTTTCGTACTTCAACTTTGCCACCGATCATGTGAACAGAGTGGCCTTGCTATCTAATAAGCACAAGGGGCAGCAAGCTACTTTTCAGCTTAGGAAGATAGAGTACATTGTGCAGAAGAAAATACGGGTGTCCAGGCGACTTAAGCCTGATGGTGCCCATTCCCAAGGGTTTAAGCTGGACTTATCTGCAAAATACATTATGCCATCTACATTGTCATTGAAGTCTTCAAAAAATCTCTTCGAAATGTCATGTGAGAGGTTGTGCCTGTGTCAAGAAGCCATGTATCTTTCCAAGGACCATATGTAGTGTTAAATAAATCTTTTGTTACTCCTATATTGCAATGAGCAACAATGTAATGGGCAAATTCAGGTGGATTACCTTTTGTTGTTTCTGTAGGTTTACCTTTGTCCTCTTTCTTATTTTGTCTGTCTTCTTTGATCTTGTCCCATGGAAATCTGCAGTCATTTGCTTTATGTGACCCATTCTTTTTGCATTGGGTACAATGGAGATTGGATCTATCACCTTAGTTGTGTCTTCCCCCTGCCTCTGAAACTCCTTTTTCCACATCCACATCCTCTTCTATTGCTTTCTCCTCTAGAAGAATCAGGTGGTTTACTCTTGTCTTTCTGAGTAAGGTAAACGGTTTCGCCAATTGAAGAAGTTGGCTTCTTTCCAAAGGCTTTCTCACGATCTACATTTTTATTTACCAATTTTTGAAATGTCATGGATTTCATCTGATCACTTGCTTGCAGCGATTCAAGGTAGTGAGAATACGTAGGGTAGAGGGCCTTAATGAAGGCCATGAGAGGGAGGTTAATATTCGCTCCAGTGGCTTCAATGCCATGCATTATGGCTATGATTTCTGAAGCAAGAGCCATAGGGTCATCATTCTTCAACTCTAGATTCAACATTAGTTGTATGAGTTCAAGCTCAGAATGTCTGTCATGCAATTCATTTAATCTTTTCAAGGCGCCATAGGAATCACTAATGGAAGCAATGATGGCTCACATCTTCACTTACTGTCGTTGAGATTATTGCATATGCCTTCTAGTCTTTATCTTCCCATATTTCACGTTCTTTGTCTGTGGTCGGAATGACTGGTTTCTTGCCAGGTTTGCTACTCTGAGACAATTCTTAGTCTTCTTCTTCTGAATCTGCTTCTTCTTCAGTTTTGTTGCTCTAAGGGACTGCTTTTGCTTTGCAAATCCCTTTCCATAGGTTGTTGAAGATCAGTGTGCTCTTGATCTTCCTGTACCATTCTCTATAGTTCTCCTTGCCAGTCAGCACCACATCGACAATGAAGATGAGAGAATGCACTATCTTCTGTTGTCTTCACACACACGTTAGCAAGCGAAAAATACAGTGAGGCTGCACCATGAAGTTATCTTGCTACTACACCAAGAATGCAAAGAATGCAATGTAATTGTATTAATAATACCAGACAGGTCTAAGCATAGTACACTTGAACTCAAATCGCTCTAATCATCAGCACTAATGTAATAGCTATCAAATTTAATGGATGTAATAGCTATCAAATGAATGGACATCATGTTGCCATACATATCAAATCTATGAAGTCGCCCATATTTATCCAATAGTTATCAAATGAATGAATACAGATACCAGATGTCCAAATAACAAATACCCAAGCGGTACTCTCCACATATGATACCACAAGCAGCCAGAGTAAATACTCAGCCAAGTCGTGGGTGAACTTCCAACGAATGGACTTCAGGTTCAGGCGACAGATTGACTCTTCTCCACACGTCCCAAGCGATCGGTGTACGTCCCAAGCGATTTTTGCAGGTGGTTTTGCATGAAAGAACAACCCACTTAGAGATATTCTCTGTATTTTACTGTTCAGGTAGGCCGTGAATGTAATTTTGTATATTAGGTCGTCGTAATTCAATTTTTTTTAGGCTTCGAGACTAGCAAATTTAGGTCTCGCTAGTGGCTTCAGTTCTTTGATTACTATTCACATGATATCAGATTGTTGTTGGGACGGGGCTTGTGGATTTTGCAGATGCTCAAATGTGAAAGAGTCGTCGGGAAAAAAGGTTTGGAGGTGGAGAGGACGGAGCGATAAATGCAAAGGTCAAAATGAAAGGACGTGAGGTTGTTTCGAGGGCGAATTTCACGTAGAAGAGTTTGCACACAAACTAGGTTTAGGGTTTCGAGTGTCGACCAAAAACTTCAACCAATGTGAGGGCATGAGAGAGGCACTCAATGTGTTGGAGAGAGGTGCACTTAGACAGAGAATAACCAGAGAGAAAGTGCGTGGGACAGGCGGACTGGAATGACTAGAGATCAGAGATTCGATCAGGACTGAGGAGAGGTATTTTTTGCACCGTAGGGGAAAGGAAACGTTGGGAGAAATTATGGAGTTAGTGTTGGCTCTGATACCACTATCAGGCCAAGCATTGGGCAGAAAAAATAACTCCACATTGATATATTTCATTAGCTAGATAGGTGCATATATACATGAGTAGATGACCCTTGGTCTTCCCCAACAGGTGACTGTTCCTATCACCTATGACGTTTTGTATTTACACTACCGTTACATGTAATGCAACCCCTAAAGGGATTACGTGTCCAACGGTAGTGATTTACTCTCAAGGTACACATGTAAAAGCCACACTTACATTACTTACTATTTCTATGTGCTTCATAAATTGAAGATAGATGCTTGTGGTAAATGCATCATCATGATTCATAAGCCTCAAATTCAATCTCTGGCCTTAGAATTGGTGATTGCAGTAAATGGATCATCGTAAGCCTTAAATTCAATCCTTGGCCTTAGAATTGGTGACCATCTTTTTCTTTGGGAAAAAAAAATGGGTGACCATCAACATGGATAGCCTTCTCCTCCATAATAATATAAAGATACTTAACGGCATCATATGAGTAATCAATGTAATTGGGCCATGTAGGAGATTGGTATAAATAGCATCATGTGAGTATCGAATGTAACTAAGTCATATGAATGACCTAAATAAACTATGCTATACTATGTTGCATGGAAAACTAATAAAAATGCCATCGTCCAAGTATCTACTATAATTGAGTCATACGAGTTACTAAACTACTCACCATAAGTGATGATAGACATGTGATGTAAACTACTCGCTACGAGTGATGATAGACATGTGCAATTTGTGAAACCATTGATTAATGCACAAGGACCATGTGAGTTTCGACCATAATAGGAATGGTAATGAATATCAAATAGTGTTGAGCACATGAATTTTAGTTACATGATGAATGACCATGTGAGTTTTAGCCACGTCGAAACTCTATTGTTGATCATGCTTTATAGCCTCACAAGATATCCCAAAATGTATAACCAACCTCCCTTGGAATCTAAGTAGCTATGTTGCATGCTAACATGTTTTCCTTATATAGGGAACACCTTTCATGTGCATTCAAAATCCCATCATAATATCAAAATATAATGAACAACGAAGGTTGTTGTTGGGTATTGATCGACTCTAATGCTTATTATTGAAAGATTTTCAACAACTCCCATTAACTGCCTATTTTGTGTACCGATTTAGCGAGATAATTAAGTTTAATAGCTTTCTAAAAAACAAATTCAAAGGAAATAACTAAAATATTTCTTTGAGAAAATATACATCAAAATAAATGTTGAAAAAACAAATCTAGTAATTTAACAAATTCAGAGACATGATTGCGAGAACCTGAACAACAATCCAAGTCAGAAAAAATATAAAAGAAAAAAAAAAATCATCAGGGGGTTGAATCAATGGTAAATCAGGGGTGGTGATATTCCCCATTAAGATTCAGTTCCCGGCACATGCTTTCCCTATCATGGGTGTTAGAATTTGGGTAAAATTGCAAGCAGTAGATTCTTTTTAAAAAATTCAAAGCTTAAAACAATTAGATCTGTTACTCAGACAGAGAAAGGACACATGGAGAGTAGGTCTATGAAGGATAGCAACATCTTCTGATCACATATGAACATAAACTCAGATCTAAACTCAGACAACAGATCTAAACTTAGAGTGTATAGAACTAACCTTCAAACACATAGATCTAAACTCAGAACAAATACATAGGTCTAAACTTAGAATATATATGTATATATCTCAGATCTAAGACAGCAGTGAACAGATCTGAATGCAACAGTGTATCTATGGAACTAAACACATATTTCTGATCCAACAATTTTATCTATTCACTTCACAACTGATATATCTTGAGATCTACATAAAGTATAAACAATTCTGTAGTTAGATCAGATCCAAATCAAAAGGGAGATAAGTAATGAGCATACCTGATATAGCAACCTACTTCTGAAGAGAGCACAACAAACACAATAGGTATAAATCCTGTTTGTATGCTCAGACAAAGGTTCAGTCCATAGATCTATAAAGGATCACTATACCACAGAATGAAAGAACTTTTCTTGCCACCAAGCTTAAGGGCCACAGGGATAAGACGCAAAACCAATCAGAGGTAAATAAGAAAAGCCCAAAACCCTCAC
>JASDQU010104708.1:317986-338177 GCA_032191745.1 Picea mariana | reverse complement strand
GGTTACTAACCTAGGGTCTTTATCAATATTTGTCCCAGACCACATATTCCAGGAGTGCACTGGGTGCCCTAGATCTCGTCTAGGGTCTTAGCCATCCTCCAGGAGAATGGCTCTCGCTGCTGCATGTAAATTTAACAATGGGCCATCTCACCTGTGCAAACAGCCTTCTTAATGCATTTCCCAGGGACTGTTTTCCATATCATGAGCCATCTCACCTGTGCAAACAGCCTTCTTAATGCAGTTCCCAGGGACTGTTTTTCATATCATGAACCATCCCACCTGTGCAAACAAGCTTCTTAATGCAGTTAGGGCCAGTTGCAAACCCTAAGCAACTTGGGCAGGATACATATTTCCCGCATAAGAGGATCTTTCTAGAGTGTTGTAAGCCGTCTACATTTCATTTCATGGTAATACTTCCACATTGGGGAAGGGCAATGCTTGAAACAGTTGTAAAAAGAAGCATCCTGTCCAAAAGACGATAATAATAATAATAATAAATAAAAGAAATAATAGTTGAGCAATTATTCAGAATTTGTACGGGATGATTAAAAACCATTGGTATCGCTAACCATACGATCGTAATGAATGAATAAGGAAAGGAATTTGTATGGGATGATTAAAAACCATTGGTATCACTAAGGTTTCATACGATAGTAATGAATGAATAATGAATGGAAATTAGAATTCCCTATCAAGTACCTCGATGAATAGAGTATCACAAAAAGAAATGCCTACAAACAAGCCAATCAGCTTAAAACAAACCAGTAAGTGAAAAGGCATACTTACTCTGAAATTTCAGCATTGTCCTTGGCAAAACTGATAGCTGCAAGCCTGATAAACCTATAGAGTTCCCCTGTTGTGTGACCTTGAAGATTTACCGGTCCATCTTCAAAATCCACTGCCTTGCTTAGATATCCTCTTACATTCAAATGCTCCACAAACTGGACCCACTCTGGCCATAGATGCTCCAAAGAACCCGAATCCCCTTCGGTCTTCTTCTTTATTATCGGCATCTTCTGCTCATTTTTAACACCTTCCTTCTTTTTTTTCACGTTTTTCTTCTTCTGCTCAGATTTTACACTTTCCTTCGGGATGGACAATTCCTCAGTAATACTATCAATTTTCCCTCTTAAGCTTCTTTTGAGCTCGAGAAATACCTGGGCTATCTGATCCTTAGCGGTCTCCGGGAGTGCATTTTTGTTATTGAGTTTCGTTAATGTATTGTCCAAATCATCTACATTATCCTTCAATACATTGATCAGTCTCCACTGAGATTCGAGCATACTCTTCAATTTTTTGACCTGTTCTTCTGGCGGAAGATCGCTCAGGCCTTCAAAATCCAACTTCAGTCTTTTACTCTCCGACTTTTTATCAAGGCCAATAGCTTCTTTGAAGAATAAAGCAACGGTCTTGCTCTGCGAGCTTTCAGGCTCTGCCTGAGATGAAATTCCCACCTCGGAACCGTCTTTGAAATCCTTTCCTTCGTTTATTTCCTTTCCATCGAGCTTAGAAAAATCTTCATGAGACTCGGAGGGCAGTTGAGGATCGGCGGAAAAGTACCTGAATCCCGTGAGTAAATGGAAAGGAACAATTACCCTGGGAAGAACGCCATTGCCGCTGAAACCCAAATCATTTTCTGACGAAAACCCTTGAGATATCTGCAGATTACGTGAAATAAAGGAGCCAATTTTCCCATGCCTTATGCATGTATTCAGGCGCCGAAGAAGAAACAGGCTTTGCTGAGCTCTGCGTGCAGGCGAGCTGCTTTGAGCGAACATTTTGAATAAAATTCGATGGAAACCCCTAATATAATCGGGGGGTTTTCAGTATCATGGAACGACGGAACCTTAGGGATTACAGTGCGGCCTCTACCAGTCCCATGCAGTCCCATGCTTGGCGTTTGATAGATGCCTGCAAGTCCGTGGAAGGCATATATTGAGGTGAGGTTTAAGGAGGAACGAGGATCAGGGTTTAAAGTAGCCAAGTAGTAGTGAGGGTTTATAGCGGAGTCGCATTAGCCTTAAAAGTGGTGCTAAGCTTCAAAAAACAATTGTGAAGCTAGAAAAAGGAATTTTGTAGTAAAATTGTGGACATATGTAAGGGATGATCTTGTAGGAGTAAAAGTTTTTGGTACACAATTTTTTTACCCATCTCCCTCCTCTAATTACCTCATGTCAAAGATGTCATAGCAAGGCATGACACAAATACTAAGTAGGGGAAAGGAAACATCGAAGTGAATTGGTGTGGTTAATTTGTTTAGAGACTATGAGATTTTGTTTTTGGGAGGATTTAAAGTGATGTAGCTAGCGATTTAGATCTCCATTCTTAGATGCATTTGATGAAGCCTATAGAACCTTTGTGTGAAATTGGATGAATCAACATATTTGGATATGCAACTACAAAAGAAACAAACTGATCATGGAAACAAATTGATTTCCTTCTATAATCTTTCATGCCACCAGTAAAGTGAATTGATTTCCTTCTATAAAGTTTTGGGCTAGCGATTTAAATCCCCATTCTCAGTTGCATTTAATGAAGCCTATACAACATTTGTGTGAAATTGGGTTGCAACTACAAAAGAAACAAACTAATCATGAAAACTAATTGATTTCCTTCTGTAAACCTTCATGCCACCACTAAAGTGAATTTATTTCCTTCTATAACCCTTCATGCCACCACTAAAGCGTTTGAATTTAGCTTACATATATAATTGGTCTAGTGATTGTGGTCATGGAGGACAAAAGACAACACTAATTAGACTTATTGCAAGCTTCATTTGTGACAATCCAGTTTGATCAACCTCTACTTTCTCATTTTCTACCTCTAACACTCTTGTCTTTGCCTTTGCTACATGTGGTTCTGTCATAATGACACTATCTGACACTTTATACGTTTCCTTGAGCCATCTAGATGGTTCGCTCCAAAGACTGAAATTTCGTAAATTTTTCTTTAGTGAGAAAAGAAGGGAAATAGGTTAGAAGAAAAGGGAATAAAAGCTAATTCCACAATATGAATTGAATGTTCTTTACATATGTTAGAGCTTCTAGCACCAAAAGAAATAACTTGATTTAAAATGGGTAATGTGTAAAAGTGAGCGGTTATATTTCATAATAAACTAAATTCAGCATTTATTTTTACCAACTTCATTTATGAAATGGATCAGCGAATGGTTATATTTCAAAATGGATATAAGAGAAAACTCAAGCCATTAAATGCAATGGCTCATGTAAGATATATCAATGATGTTTGGACTTCCTTTTTAAATTATTAAGTGTTAACAATCTCAAGGTAAAAGGTTTTAGGATTCTCATATTTATCATAGAGTAAAGAAAAGCACAAATTATTGGTAAAAGCTTTTAAATGTGATTCATAATGACATGTAAATATTTGTAATGTGTGTTGGCTTTCCTTTGGTGAACGGTCGACTCTCGCACCTACAAATCCCACACAACGCTAGAAAATAATTGAAATTATGAAATTGTTCAAGGGATTGAAGTATTGAAGTATTTCATATTTTGGTAAGTGAGTGTGATGGTTGTCAACAACACGTAAACCATTTAAAAAAAAACATCCACACCTGTCAATCCAGGTACAATTTCTCTACGTTTTTCAAAGTGATCTCCAATCTTGCAATTTACGTGGATAGAATCATCCACAATAAAGATTCACATCTCCTTACAATCATCACCTAACTTTCTCCACTATCCTACCTAGCAATTTCCATTAATAGCATCGTCTCTTTAAAGCTTCAGATGTATAATTTCCACCGGAGGTTCTTCATGTTTTTGAAACTCATACTGATTAATCTCTAACTTAGTAACTTACCTAAAAGTTTCACATCTCATTACAATCTTCAGCGCGACTACATAAAATTCTCACATCTCCTTGCAATTTTCTTGGATAACATCGCCCATTTAAAGCTTCATATCTCATTAAATTATTCTCCTAGTTTCTCCATGCTTTCCAAACTCACATTATTATATTATATCAGGAGGAAGATATTGGTATAATGTGCACTTTCTTTGGGATAATAAAGTGTGTTTTATGGACGTGTCCATCTGCTAAAAACAAGTGAGTTTGAGTTCAAGCTACATTATTAGTCGTGTTCACTTTCAACAACATAGGTTCTTTGTTATAAATGATGTTGCAATTAGAATTGGTTTCCTTTGTGACACACCATGGGAGCCATCGTGCTATATATATGTCGAGACCACCATGTTATATGTAAGTCACGAAGTAAGAGAACTTTGGATTGATCTCTACTAGAATGCATAGAAGTTAAACATTGTTTTCTGAATTAGAAAATGTGTTTGTAGATGGTTGTTAATAGGGCAAACATCCATAGAAATCTTAAAAAACAAACTAAGGTACTACATGATATCCTGAAAGAGCTAGCAAGTGTTAATTTGAAAGAAGATAAAGTCAATAGTTTTGTAGAAAACAACAACTGCAAGATTCATAAGGTGCAAATCCAGATATCAAATATGTGAATGGCCATTAAAATTTAAAAATGAACTGCATATACATAAAGATAGACTTGGTCCAGGGGAACGATTCACGTGACTCTAGATGGTGATGACGACGACTAAAATTGTGGAGGATGGAATTAAGAATGCATATATACATTGAGATTTAGACTCTGTAAAGCTTAGAAAAAAATGAATATTCTGAAATGTTTTATGGCCACCTAAATGGTCTCGAGTGCACTTCTGAGAAAAAGTCTTTAAAGGGAGGTTGATCCATAGTGAAGGTTTAGGATACTTTTTGAGTTCAAACGGAAGTAGAGCCACTAGATTTTCTCAGTGGGTTCTCGACATACAATCTGCAATCCACACTCGATGGCAAGGGTCAAGGTTCAAACCCGTCAACGTTGTGGCGGAAAAATCAAATAAGCCACTGTCAAATAAGCAATCGGGAGCCTTGCGGACGAAGAATCAAGTGTGAGCAGGGAACACGACGTGTTAGTGTTGTCGATTCAGCCAAGCCGCTTTGGCTATGGCTTCAACCGAGACGAGGTAGCCCCGTTGTTGCTTTAAAGGGGAAAATCCATCATGTGTTGAACCATTGCTTGGAAACCAACGGGTTCATCCCTCATAATCGTGATCAACGCCCTATTTTCCCTTCACGATCGCCTCTTGTTGATGGTCGTCAAATGTATAGATAAGGAACAATAATACCGACAGACTTCCTTACATTCAAATGACACATAGATGACATGGCGAGTGGACACGTAGCATGGTTTCATAGGCCATGGACATACAACGAAGGCCTGAGGGGAACTTCTCCATAAAAGAATGCCTTGCCACATGTTCAAGCTGGTCAATGGTCGCTCTGAATAACTATGAAGGGTGAATGCATTTATGACTTCGAGTTTACCAGATGAAGGCGTGGAGCTGACAAGCATAAACATCGATCTTGTTTTGCCTTCTTCCACCAGACTTGTCTATGTCGTCGACGGGATCAATGAATGTAGCAACCATATCGTGGTTGTAGAGGCTTATAACGTAGAGGAAGACAAGTGGGAAATTATGCCCCCTATGATCCAACAACACGACAGGGGATGCATGGTGTTTTCATGGAAGGTAGATTCATGGTGTTAAGCGAAGGTAAATTTGACAGAAGTGAAGAAGCTTTCGATCATGAGAGCAAGAATGTGGAGAAAGTGGGAAGACGTGGAGATTCAGGGGAGATATATGGAGAAGTTGTGTGACTGCTTCTCCTTCTGGGGTGTTTGTACATGTTTAGTGAACAACATGTAACGAATTATGATGTTGAGAGAGGTCTTTTTGATGTCCTGAAGACTTGCAGCATGCACAACAAAAAAAATGAAGATAGATACATATATATGAACACCTTAAATATATCTTTAGTAATAGAAGTAACATCACTTAACCCATCTTTAGTAATAGAAGGAGAGTTCCTTGATAGGTCTTCGTCATCTATTAGAAGCATATAACATAATGCCACATATCTTAATATTGAATTGCAGGGAATACAACAGGTTTGGATGTCTTACAAATATTGAATGAATCGACTGTTGCGGCAGTCTCGGGAGCATCTTCAAGAAGGCTCCCTCCTCCATTTCATCTAGATCGTTCTCTCTCTCAGCTCCTTCGTCTGTGGTGGATGAACAAGGTCGCTATTAGGCAAATGAACATAGCAGGAACAACCGAGCTCACCGTGATCCCGACTATGCTTCTGATGCTCAGCGAATTGTTAGATGCCAAGGTTCTATTCCGAGGTATGTTATTGAGGACCTCGAGGTAGGCCTTGTATGTCTGGTTTGGCGTTGATTTCATGCTGGAAAGTGGCCTGCCACCTATTTGCATTGTTTTCTTTAATGTTTTCCCACCTATTTACATTGTTTTCGTGATTGTTTCCAGGTTCATGGGTAGCATAATAGAAAAGAAAATCGACCTTTCAAAATAGGGCATTACTGTGGGATCTCCTCTGTGTCGGGTATAACTACGAGAAAAGTGGCCTCCAAATAAATGTATCAGGGTTCATTTATTTTTTAAATCTACATAGCAACCTACATATTCTTCACTCTATCACTTATGCATTGTCTTTAATGCTCTATATCATGAATCTTCTCTAGAATGTCAATTTTTCATTAGACTCTCCCTGTTTTATTATAGTGTAACCCTTATGATTTCATCATTTTCCCCTGCACAAGAATCACATGTGCATAATGCCAATGAGAGCCTTTCGATTCACTGCACTCAGGGACGAAATGAGTTGGATTTGAAAGGAAGATCGATGGCTGCATCTACAAGCACATTGGAGCACTCTCAAACTCACAACCTTGTGCTTGTGCCAAGGATTAATCATAAATGAGCCAATGCTTTCCCTTTGATTCTTCCGTTTTACTTTTAATCATAGGAGGTGATGGATTTTCTAAGAAGTTCAAAGCTTGTGTTGTGTTCGACCAAGAAGAAGATTGAAGGAAGGATGGGTGAGATACCTTGAATTTTTTTATTGAGAGATATGGTGGTAAGGATCTAGTTTTGATTGAATCCCACAACTTATGGATTAGGTTGGTTGTGATTACAACCATGTAGGTATTTATTTATTTGGTGGTGTAATGTCCCCATTTTGGGACATTATAACATTACAACATTTAAGAGTGTTATGCTTACTCGAGTAGCCAGATAGGGGTGACACAGATTTTGGGAGATATTAAGGGGTTTATTTGGGCCCGACTTGCATCGTTCATCATCAGGATCCATTCCGCACAGCTGGGCTTTGGTTCCGTTGCATTCCGATGATTTCCGTAATTTTGRGTTATTATGGGTCACATCTTAATTAAATTCACTAATAAGGTCATAATGGGCATATTACTAGGATAAACCTCTTAGTGTAATAGCTCATTGGAATTGGGAGGAAGAGCATCACAGGATAAGATGATGAGAAGTGACTTTCAGTGGCCGGAGAAGCCATCAGGATGGATAAATCATTTTTTAGAGGTAAAATGGTTAATTAATTAATTAATTAATTAAGTGATTTAATCAAGGAATAATAAAATAAAGTAAAAGTCACTTGGAGGGAAAAGGTCAACAACGAATTAGGGTTTTGGGAAGCTATAAAGGAAGGGTAAAGCAACCTAATTCATTATGAATTGTTATGATTTGATGTTGAGAGTTCCCAGAGGAGGAAGAGAGTCGACCTTGTTGTTTTGTGGATTTCTGGAGGAAACCACCACCATTGATCGATTTTAGTGTTGAGAGACACACCCTAGCCCATCGGAGATACCAGCTAGGTATTTCACTGAGCTATTCAGGAGAATCCAGTACAGTGTGCGCAGCTCAGCCAGTGAGGGCGCAAGTCAGATTTAGGGTTTGAGCAGTTGCACGAGGACAGAGCTCTGATTACATTTTCCTTCCGACCCAGTTGAGATCCAGCCAAGGCGCTTAGATTGAGCTACTTCCCATCAGATTCCGACGGTGGAATCATTCAGAGTGCACCATCTAGCCATTTAGGGCGCAGCGCTTCCGGACAAACATTTGGGGGTTGCATGCAGAGTATCAGAGCAGATCCAGGCAAATCCTTCCGACCCAGTTCCACATTTGGCGAGACGATCGTTTTGAGCCCTATAGCAGAAGATTCCATTGGTGGAATCCTATGGGGCGCATCCAGTGTCCCAGGAGGTGCGCAAACCCCCCAGGGGTCCAGATCCAGTGCCTCAGAGACCAGATTCGAGATCCAACACTCATCCATTTCAGTCTAGAGGCCAGGGCACTTCTATTGGAGTAGTTTCCAGTGCATTACGACGGTCTATCCTTCCAGACGAGTTTTCCAGCTGGTAGCGGTTACCATACGTCTTCAGAATCGCATATTTTTGCCGATCTATCCGTGCATACATCAGATCTGCTATCATCTTCTGATCACGAGTATTTTTATGCTACTTGCTTGTATTCCAGTGATGATCCATGAGATCTAGCTGACGTTTATATTCTATATTTCCAGTATGTTATTGTATTTCCATGCTTTAGCCATATAATACATGATATTGGGCAGTTGATGTTCTTTACTTCTGCATGCGTCCTTAATATGTTGTTTAAACCATAAATATGCCACATGCACATGCAATAACCCACATGAACATGCAATAACCATCAAGATCTCAAACATACAACAAAAACACATCCAGAAACCCCCAGAGTATCAGATCTGCAAGACAGAACAATAGATCAGTAGCAAATATCTTGATCAACGAGATCAAGGATATTACAGTGGTATCAAAGCTTTAGTCCTACCAGCTTGTGACTAAAGTCGATGAGTTCAGCGGGTGACCCAGAAGGCAGAGAGGATGTGGGGAGATAGATATGAGCGATCAGAGGGCAGTGGTAAGGCTCCCATGGAACTCGAGGCAGTCTTCATGCAGGTTACAATGATATGATAGCTAATCAGCGGACTATGTCTCAGTCCTTGGCTCAAGTGTCTGAGAGATTGGCTATCGTGGACATTCCAGGCACACAAGCCCCACATGCAGCACAAGGGAACTCGGGGGCATGCAGTAGACCCCAGACACCTACTCGCACATACACATCTTCGAGTAGGATTCCCAGACCATGGTTCCCTAGTTTTCAAAGAGAACCCCCAATAGTAGCACAACAGTCGTTAGCACGGAGGTTGCCCACTCAGGTGGAAGACATTGCAGAGTACAGGAGGGAGTATGCAACGTTGGGCCATGACTTCCATCATGACCGACACTGGTCGAGTACTGTGGACTTATAAGCATGCACCATCCTAGAGAACCTCAGAGAGGAGGACAACAACAACAACAGGGGCGTAACATAGATTTCATCCGGAAAGTTGGTAAACTCACCATACCTTCTTTTGACGGATCATCCAAATGCACTGCCAAAGCTGGGGTACAAAAGCTAGACATGTACTACAAGCTCAACCAGATGACTGAGACGGAGGTTAGTGACACTTGCGCATTTGAGGGACAGTTGGATGGACACGATGATAGTGCATGTCCTTCATCTTCCTCGCCAGGCAATGTTGAGGATTCAATACTTCAACATAGCGGTGACACTTGTGAGGATTCATATGTGTTGGCACTTAGACATGATGAGATTAGGAGGTTGGATGACCTACCTATGGGTGTATACATGGCTTCCAGAAAGTCATGTATGGAGGATGATGAGCTTCATATGATGAGCGAGCCATATTTTTCATCTTCTCAGTCACCTATGCTAGCCACGACACATGAGGATATCGGTGGCATTCCTGGTATGGTAGCGGAGCCTTTTGTGGGGATTGTACATAAGGGACATATGGATCTACAGACCCAAAAGGAGAGGTATGGCTTGGAAATAGTTGACCTTACACATACCTATCAGTATGAGGAGAGTGAGCCACCACTCTTGGTGATTCCATTGATGGACCAGGTTGTGGAGACCGACAACTTGTTGGGACACTTACTCCTAGGATCGATCTACAGTGATGAGGATGCACTCCTTATTGGTCGAGATGACCATAGCACGTGTCTGGACACATCTATATGGGATCCAAGCGCAAATGATATTAGTAGGATGAGTGCACAGGAGGATACAACTGCCCATACAGGATATGGTGCGATTCGGATAGGGGTCACAGTTGGTGATGGCATGCAGTGGCATATAGGAGGACTCGGTAGCACAGGGGACAATGGGCAGTTCAATGCCTTATATTTTGAGGAGTGTGTTGTTGGGGATTCCATTGTTGACACTAGTAGTGAGGGGCATGAGGTAGAACCTCAGTGGGACTATGATCATGAGTCACGATACTGGACAAGACAATTGAGAGTCAGTAAGGACATGATCATGGCAGCAACTCGATGCATTGATGATACACATGCATTGGTGGCAGGTTGTTGTTGGAGGGCCTCGATGGCACATGATAGTTCAGATAGGGGACTTGCCATTGATGACTTCCATACACTCATGGAGAGAGTGACTGTGATGAGGGTCGACTACCAACAGTTATTGATGGAGATTACCTATTCGAGATTGGTGAGATGTATCACAGGGCACTAAGGGAGCAGGAGCTTGAGGTGGAACGACTCACTCATGAGTTGGTGAGCACACAAGGATTCTTGGAAGGCACACAGACAACCCTTCAAGAATCAGAGTCCAGATTAGATGAGCTCCTTGAGGAGACTGGTCAGAGATACACTATATCTATCTTGGCAGAGAGTCAGATATGTTCCTCAGTTACATTGTTGGAGGATGTCCGGGTGTCGCAAGGGCCACCATTCATGGGTAGTTCTGAGACAATCGGTCATACACATACACATGAGGATTCCAGAGCCAGGGGCAGTTACAAGGACACTTTCATTTGTGTTCTAGGATTGGTTGATATCCACACAGAGGTTGATCTGGTAATACACCTTAGACATATGATGATGAGAGAGATGTACAGTGAGATTCATGGGGATGCATTGGATGGTAGGGAAAAGACACACTTAGTGGAGCATCGAGATTCCTCTCCCTTGCAGCAACACATAGTTCTGGGAGATCACCTTCACAGTAGCAACAACTATCTTAGTGATGATGGAGGGAGAGTGATTGACCAATAGTTTGTGGAGTTATCTACTGTTGTACTCGATAGTTGGAGTTTAGGCGATTATTCACCACGGGTGCTAGTGAATGAGCTTTTTGTCCAATCCTAGGGATTGACCAAAGCATATGATACTTTCCAGTCCTACAGTTGGGTGCAGATATTTATGATAGCCTTTCCCGACACTTTTATCATTGACAACAACACAGGGGGAGCTAGACAGTGGCAGGGGACATCAAGAGTTGGTAGGATGAGACCACCTGACAGGAGCATCTTGATTGCATACAATAGGATATGGGTGGATCATCGGGGGCAGACAATTGAGGTCCTAGGCATGATGGAGAGTATCCTAGGCCATGGGACAGAGGATATCTCAGAGGTTGCTACATATTCAAACTCTCATTGGGATGAGGGTGGAGGGATTTCGATAGTTACCAGTAGGACACATCAACAGTTAGTGGGGATTGGAAGTGATGAGCTTCCAAATTTGACATGGGATCCTGGAGTCCATTGGGTCGATAGTTTATTTCATCTTATGATGATCCATGCGTGGAGGGTCCAGTATGGATACTTTGAGTAGACAATCATGATTAGAGTAGAGCAACATAAACATGATGGTCCCTGCCAGAGACTAGCATGGGACCCTGGGATTACAGGACTGGGCATTTCATTGACTAATGGAGACGAATGGACGTTTGCAGGGGGAAGTCACTTTGATTTTCCATTGAGTTTCATTATTGGGGAGAGCATGTCACTGGTTGGTGATTTGTTGAGGCCTTGTAGTACCTCACTATGGCAGCAACATGTTCAGTCGGTGGGGGCCGTGTTGAGTTTGGTATGGTCTGGTAGGATAGACCCATTTCGGGTTGAGGCCATGTGTTATTTGCAGGAGACTCATGGTGTTGATATGCTACATAACTATACTCCACAGGGCATTGCAGTTCACATTATGATATGGGAACTCCATGGATTGGAGTGCTTGGTAGTTCAACGTTTGATGGAGTTGAGTTTCGAGTAGAGTGGTTTCTCAAGGAGTTGACTGAGATTATTTGTCCATTGATCATTCTACTCATCAGGAGCATGTGGGTGTCATGCGTGGTGAGCACTTGGAGAGACCACATCTTGAGGGGAGTCTACCTTGTGTCACATAGGTGGATATGGGACCCCGGTATCATATGTAGTTAGATTCGGTTATTGCTCGAGGACAAGCAATATTCTGGCATGAAGGACTGTAATGTCCCCATTTTGGCACATTATAACATTACAACATTTCAGAGTGTTATGCCTACCCGAGTAGCCAGATAGGGGTGATAGAGAGTTCGGAAGATATTGAGGGGTTTATTTGGGCCCAACTTGCATTGTTCATCATCAAGATCCATTCCACACAACTGGGCTTTGGTTCCGTTGCATTCCGACGATTTCCGTAATTTTGAGTTATTATGGGTCACATCTTAATTAAATTCACTAAGAAGGTCGTAATGAGCATATTACTCAGATAAACCTCTTAGTGTAATAGCTCATCGGAATTGGGAGGAAGAGCATCACAGGATAAGATGATGAGAAGTGACTTTCAGTGGCTGGAGAAGCCATCAGGATGGATAAATCACTTTTTAGAGGTAAAATGGTTAACTAATTAATTAATTAAGTGATTTAATCAAGGAATAATAAAATAAAGTAAAAGTCACTTGGAGGGAAAAGGTCAACAACGAATTAGGGTTTCGGGAAGCTATAAAGGAAGGCTAAAGCAACCTAATTCATTATGAATTGTTATGATTTGATGTTGAGAGTTCCCAGAGGAGGAAGAGAGTCGACCTTGTTGTTTTGTGGATTTCTGGAGGAAACCACCACCATTGATCGGTTTCGGTGTTGAGAGACACACCCTAGCCCATCGAAGATACCAGCCAGGTATTTCACCAAGCTATTCAGGAGAATCCAGTACAGTGTGCGCAGCTCAGCCAGTGAGGGCGCAAGTCAGATTTAGGGTTTGAGCAGTTGCACAAGGACAGAGCTCTGATTACATTTTCCTTCCGACCCAGTTGAGATCCAGCCAGGGCGCTTAGATTGAGCTACTTCTCATCAGATTCCGACGGTGGAATCATTCAGAGCGCACCATCTAGCCATTTAGGGCGTAGCTCTTCCGGACAAACATTTGGGGGTTGCATGCAGAGTATCAGAGCAGATCTGGGCAAATCCTTCTGACCCAGTTCCGCATTTGGCGAGACGATCGTTTTGAGCCCTATAGCAGAAGATTCCATTGGTGGAATCCTTTGGGGCGCATCCAGTGTCCCAGGAGGCGTGCAAACCCCCCAGGGGTCCAGATCCAGTGCCTCGGAGACTAGATCTGAGATTCGACACTCCTCCATTTCAGTCTAGAGGCCAGGGCACTTCTATTGGAGCAATTTCCAGCGCATTACGACGGTCTATCCTTCCGGACGAGTTTTCTAGCTGGTAGCGGTTACCATACTTCTCCAGAATCGCATATTTTTGCCGATCTATCAGTGCATGCATCGGATCTGCTATCATCTTCTGATCACGGGTATTTTTATGCTACTTGCTTGTATTCCAGTGATGATCCATGAGATCTAGCTAACGTTTATATTCTATATTTCCAGTGTGCTATTGTATTTTCATGCTTGAGCCATATAAATACATGATATTGGGCAATTGATGTTCTTTACTTCTGCATGCGTCCTTAATATGTTGTTTAAACCATAAATATGCCACATGCACATGCAATAACCCACATGCACATGCAATAACCATCAAGATCTCAAACATACAACTGAAATGCATCTAGAAACCCCCAATGTATCAGATTTGCAAGACAAAACAATAGATCAGTAGCAAATATCTTGATCAACAAGATCAAGGATATTACAGGTGGTCACAGGTGGTCTCGGATGAAATCTACAATTGATTGATTTGCAACTAGTTTGTTGGACAACAATCGAGTAAAGATAAGTATTTGACCAACCAGCCAGCGCTACTGCACTCACCAGCTCTGAGGAAATTATATATGAAGCATCATACAGCGCAAAGAAATACCTGTTTATAGAGCGAGATATGTACCTTCTACGCCTTTCCGGAAAGGCAACTACTCATTCAGGCTTCTTGTACCATTCACCGCTAATCTAAACATTCATTCAATAAACCCCATAACCCACGAAACCCATCAATTCAATAAAACCCATCAATTCAAAAAAACACATAACGCAGGAAAATGAGAAGTTTATGGCAATACTAAAGACAATGACAGCCGCATAAGCATACACAGCTATAAGACCATCCAACCACACAAGCCCGTGAGTAGCTTCTTCATTTCATCATCTGAGGAAATTAATCATCGACATCAAACTCCCATCAATAAGGTTATAGCCAAAGTAAAGAATCGATCCCATCAATAAGGTTATAGCCAAAGTAAAGAATCGATGGCTTCTCCCTCTCAAATTTCTCCACCGCCTTACATTTATCGACGATCACAGGTCGTCCTTTCCAATCCAACCGACTGTAACTTGTATGAATACATGAAGGCGAGACACCGACGATCGAATCCCGGCGCCTCCTTTTAAGTTTCTATTTCTCGTCAGCAAGTATTGGGATGAAAAGCAGACGGGGTTGGAGCATTGTACCAAGTTTCGGCTACTAAGTGTTTTTGGGTGCTCCGAGTTGGAAGAGCGGCTAAGTATGGAAACATCGGTATCTATGGAAGAGTTTCAAGCAGATGTTTGTGTGAAGCTGAAGGGTGTACAGGATGGAGCAGTGTTTCAAGCTTCGGCTGGTCAATGTCTTTCCAATCAGAACCAGTTATTTAAATTGGTTTTCACTGGTTTTGTCCTGAACTATCTGGCTTGAGATTTGAACCAGTTGGTAATCAATATACTACGCTATATATACTTGGAGCGACTCCCATAATTAAAATACCATGTATGGTGCAAGGAGGACTTCAGCCTCTGTTACATCATCAAAATTTATCCGCAGCCGCGCCCCTCTTCGCTCCATATGCGTAGCTAAGTGTGTTTAAATTTAAGGATCTCCATTCAAACCATACACTCAATATACCACGGGTATTGGGGCATAATGCATTGACTCTAACATAGATATTTGAGATTGCTCGGCGATTCACTTAGATATGTAATATTGCATTCAACACAAAATTGTTGGAAGTACCATTTCGAGGATCCATTTTTAATAATAAAGAGAACTTTAAGTACGTTTGCAAATTATTAACATGATGCTCTTGTGACTCTTCCAATTACCAAGGATATGAAAGCATCCTAGTCTATTCCAATTTTTGGTCGCACAATACTTTGAAGTTCTTTGTCTTACAAATTTTGATCTTTAAAACCAATATTCCAAAGATTGCAAAGAACGGTTGAAACCCTATAAACCATAAAAACTTGCATTCCAATAGAATTTATATCAACATAATTAGCATATGTTATTTGGTATGGGCAAAATTTTGAAGTTTCAGTAATTTTTAAGGTTAAGGAATTTTCCTGCAAAATAAAAAACTTCACAGGGTATGCTCAGAGTCATAAGGGTTGCCAATTACATGTATTTTCTTGTCAAAGATAGAAGGAAACCTGAATAATGAAGAGGAACAACTACTTTTCATCATTATTTCTAGAAAATATGTTTTAGGATTTGATATGGTAGGACTGAGCATTCACATTCTCCTTTGCAATGCATTCATACGCTTTCATTACCGTGAAATGCATTGTGAAAATAACATAGTTCACTGAATTTAAGATATAACACACTATGGATCCTTACGACCAAACATTCCAGACTTACAATTGGTTATGCTACTTCTCTCTTCCTGTTAAAAGACAAAGTTCACTACATATGTTTATTTTAGGGTTGAATGTATTCTTGCTCATCTAAAATAAAATTTTCATTAGTTTGAAAGAATCTGTACAAAGTGGAAAAGAAAGTGATTTGATATGGTAGGGCTAAGCACCTGCATTCTCCTTTGCAATGTGTTCATACGCTTTCATCTTAGATTAGTGTAGATCTAACTTCCTCCTTCCTACTCGTATTAGTGTAGATTTGGACACGGCCGCCAGAGCTTACAGATGAAACTCTGTCCAGCCGCTTGAGCTTATGCATGAAACTCCATGAGAGGAAGCCTGCTGATCAGTCGCGCAACCCACAAAAATGAATAAATCTGGAAACAAAGGGCAGACAAGGAGGAAGAAGAAGCCAACTTGGAGTCAGGATGGATAAGACACATGGAATGAAATCATTCATTAATTTCGGTTAACATATCAAATTCTGATACGCTTTGGACAGACGACGAAAGCCTCTGAAGAACCTCCCCTATTAAAACACCTTCAATGTAATTAACATATTCATAAAGAGCAATCTTATTGCTACTCGCACTCGTACTGACACCGGTATCAGGTGAATAAGAAATAACCCCAAAGTTGTATTTCAGTTACATTGTTATCAGGTGAATAATCAATAACCCCATAGTTGTATTTCAGTTCATCCGAGAGAGAGCCGAAGCAAAGGGAAGAAGAACAAACGTGGGAAAAGACGACCTATTAAATAGTGGCTGTTTGGAGTTGGTGAAAGAGAAAACACCTGGAAAGAGAAGATTGGTCAATCATTAAACATATGACAAGTTCTTATTGGGTTGGAAAGAGAAGATTGGTCAATCATTAAACATATGGCAAGTTCTTATTGGGTTAGGACAGATGACGATTAAACATATGGCAAGTTCTTATTGGGTTAGGACAGACGCCGAAGGCCTCTAGAGGAACCTCCCCTAGAGAAGTGCATACTGCTGTCACATTCCAAATTTGAGCTTTAAAAATCTACACCAATAATGAGCTAACATCACGCACTCTGTATTCGGCTTTTGGCTTTGTTGTAATCCGCCATTATTTTTTCCTTTAAGAAATCTACTCATATTTGATCGGTCAATTAATTTGCCATGAAATTCCTTCGTCGCAACTAATTTCTAATTGCACCTTTGCCTTCAATGGTTTGTTTTGGTTTTCAATGCCGTAAGGTCGTGCAGTAGATTGTGGCGTGGGAGACCGTGTAAGGAAAAAACTATTGATTTTCAATCATTTATTGCGAGGCATCCGTTTTTATAAGGATTAATTACAGTCCCAGCGATCCATCGGCCCCGTTCTTACTGTGGCTACTATTACCTTCGCATTGAATGAATGGTCTGTAAAAGGTTATGACTGGATTAGGTGGGGTAACAGAGCCTTCTTTAATGGCGGACTGGACTAATATTTAATGCACTGAAAATGAGTATGGAATGAGGCAGCGATGTTTTTTCTATAATTTATGGGCATCCCAATCTGAAGTTCCTGAGCCTAACCCTACCTTCCTGCTTGGTGAGTTCAAAGTTTTCGAATTAATTACACCGAAGTTTCTGAAAGGAGCTTACTATGTAAGTTTAGTTAACGCAATGATTATAAAATTGTCACTTGTCTATTTGTTGGAGCAACCAGAGGTTTATTGAAGATGTGCAGGTTGATGACGGCCCTATGTCACATACATGGGAAATGGAGGGGACAAGAATTGTGTGAAAATGGTTCACAATGGAATAGAGTATGGATGCATTCAGTTGATCTCCGGGGCTTATGATGTGTTGAGGTGTGTTAGGGGTTTCAACAATCGATCTGTTTTCTTCCATGTGGCCATTCAATTTGCCAACCTTCGTATCTTTTGCATGCATGAATGCCACTGAATATATCAGTTTCATGACTTGGGTGACTCAGGGCCATAAGTCATAAATGCCGCTGAATATCTCAGTTTCATAAATGCCATAAGTCATAAAATTTTGTGACTTAGGCATTTTTTCTATCCATCGATGCCATAAGTCATAAAAATGGTATCATGCCTGTGGGCTCAGTGAACCGGGAAAGGATGAATGGGCATGATATGTTAATGCATGCTCTGGAACATGACCACAAGCACGCTCCATGAGCCAAGCACCCCTGTACCTTGATCATTTACTCTGTGTGTTCATTTGTAGCTGGATATGGAACTGCAATCTGATCAGCAACCACAAGACCGCTTACTATGGCTTTAGATTTGGGGGAGATGTTGTTTTGTTCAGAACATCTCCATTATGATTGATATGTTAGTAGTTCTTGTCCATTCCATTATTGTGTTGCATTATTAGCCATTGTTTTTTGTCCTTGATTCTTCAGGATATGACAATTCCACTGTCTTTCTCACTCGATCGATACACCTATATATGGTCCAACCCTAAGCTATTGTTCTCGCTCGGATTCCCGAATGCAGTGAACTAAGGTCTGGTCTGACTCCTTGCGTTTTGACCTGTTTGGGCAAGCAATAGTTGGACTTCTCAGGTATCTCCCCTAGAAATTTTGTTTCCCAATGTTGGAATGGAGCCTCCACTAAGACTGGGCGGGCAGGATGAAGGAAGTTCACGGCTAAACTGGGCGGGCAGGATGAAGGCAATTCATGCCCAACAGGTTATAGATATCGCGACCCCTAGCCTAGGTATAGATAGCGATCCTGGCTTGTGGTCAGTAGTTTTTATTGATAATGGTATGGTGATTGGTAGAGCTGCTGGTAATTTCTTCTTTCATTCAGGCTTCACCAAAAACTATAGGCCTGCGGCCCTGAAAACAACAAAGAATCGTGTATGAACAACTATAGGCTGATCGAGTGAGCCGGAGATCAAAACTCAATCCTATGGTATTCCTCCATTCATCACAGCGAATGACCAAAATAGAGATGGCTAATTAGGACAAATGCCAGACTTCAGGGCAAATGGCACACATAATCTTTCTGTGCCTCTGAGTGACAATGCAAGCAAAATGCCTGATTTAAGGGAAAATAGTGTTGTTTGGTGATACTGATTGATATGCTGAAAGGCTTTATTCGGGTTTGAAGGTGGTTGGTATTCGTGGCTTGGAGGTCGGAGATTCGAATCCTGTCGAGCTTTATGTGATGCCCATGGTAGGAAACAGGCGTGGCTCAGAGCATACGGACTTGTTGTGTTTTATCGTCTGGCATTGAAGCAGAGGCGGAGGTGATTGGAGAGATGAGTTATAGCATTGAAATTGTGGAAGACGAGGGTCCTGTTCGTGTTGGTAGCACGGGCACCATCGGATCGCTTCTGTGCCGCGAGCTGGAGTCCATTCGCAGGATGGAGCAGAAGAAGAAAAAGAGCAGCTGGGCCCCGCGGAACGACGCCGTTTCGATCTCCTGCGGGCGTCCGCTAGCGTCTTTGGCGGGTTGCAGGCTCGACACAYGGAAGGCGCAGGATTCGAACTCGAAGCCCCGGTTTTTCGAGACGTCGGTTACGCCCAGCTCGATTACGCCCCGCCCCTCCGCCGCTGAGGGGGGAGGATGAGCGCGGGCAAGGGTTGGTCAAAGACTCTTTTCGATAACAGATGGCAAATTCTGATACGTTTTGGACAGAAAACGAAAGCCTCTATAGAACCTTTCAAAACAGGTGTAGAGAGGAAGAGTTGTGGGATTGGAAAACCACTCTAATTTTTTTTGGGCTTCTAGTGATTCCGGTGATTCTCTACGGTTGTGAACTATGGGCCAGTAGTACAACCAATATGCAGTGGAAACAAATTGAGAAAATTCAGAAGCGGTTGATTACAAACAAATTCAAAATTAAAAGTGCAGTTCCTTATGCTATCCTGTTAAGTGAAACAGGGGCTGCCCCTATTGAAGCAATTACTATGGTGCGAGTCATAAGGTATTTGAAAAAAATTGAGCAATGGAAGAGGGCAGATGGCCTAAGGTTGTGTTTAGTGACCGATTGTGCAAAAGAAATAAGACTTGGATGCGGCAAAATAACAAATGGTTTAGTAAATGGGGCATTTGCTTGAACATGTGTCCTACAAAGAGTAAAGAGATAAACACTTTTGTTATGGATAAGTTCCACAAACGTACTTGGGAGAAAGAGCGAGGGAGAAAGAAGAAGTACTACATTGAAGAGTTTAACCCCACTCATAACCGTCAGCAAAAGGCGTACATAGGGGCCAATATTTCTTGGAGATCTAAAATTCTTATTGCTCAATTAAGGACTAATTCTCATCAACTCCGTTGTGAAACAGGGCGCTGGAAAAGGCCAAAAGAAAGGTGGGAAGAAAGAGTATGTATTTTGTGCTCGTTCGGAAAAGTGGAAACAAAA
>JASDQU010104708.1:302464-317766 GCA_032191745.1 Picea mariana | reverse complement strand
CTTTCTTTCTTTCATTTCGGTGTCCGAGGGGAGGAGGATGAGTTGTTTTTTTGGAGACATTTGCTCGGAATTGTTAGATTCGCAGATTTATTTGATTATTTCTATATAATCTGAGTGTCTCAAGGATTTTTCAGCACACCGAATCCATTTATGCATTCAGAAATGGATTTCAAACAACAAAAAATAGTGATTTCGTGCAAATTTATATCGTCGGATTTCAAAGAAAAAAACATTTTGTAGAATAGCTAGACAACGCCATATTCAAATGCTCTTAGCCATCAATGACTCTGATTGTAATTTCTTTTATATTTATCAACAAGTTTGTTTTGCTAGTTGTCAACCCTTTAGTTTCTAGTAGTAAAAAACATAATTCATATGCAAAATAAAATGCAAATGTTATTACATAAGAAAAATCCTTAACAAATATCTAATTGGAATTCACCAACTTATACAATATAATATTTTTTACTTGGAATTCACCAACTTATACAATATAATATTTTTTACTCACAATTACATTGTGAGAAAACATCGAATACTTTAAAATCATAAAGGAAATCCCAATTAAAATTCGTTATCATAATCATTAAGAGAATCTGGTCATCTAACCATTACATTAAAATTCTCGTATGTGAGAAATTAAATGACCCAAACGTAAAGAGAAATGCAAAGTCATGTTTATTTATAGTGTTTCCATCATTCAAAGTTATTGATTTCATAGAATTCTCATAAGTAACAATCATACGTAACAAAACTTAAGGAATCAAATGACAAAAATAGAAAAGATAAAGATAATTCATACAAAGATAAAGACTAATAATTATGTTTTCATAAATATGTGAAACAAACTAATTTTAGAGGAGCAATCACCTTATAGGGATAGGAACTGTTGTAGATTTTACCACCAAGTTGAGTTATGAGATCACTAGGATGAAGGGTGGCTATTAGGCTTTATTATGTAGTGATTTAGGGGATCAAAAATATGTTCAAAAATCAAAGTGCTCGGAATTGCTTGAAAATAGACTCATGCGTAGGCTTTGTCTTCACGATCCCAACACAACTTGAATGGGTTCAAATGGACGTCGTATGCGAGAGATATCACGTTCTGTTCACTTTGCCAAACAAACAAAATTTTATTGTCTGTACAGTTCGTACAATTTGTACTGCTGACTATGCAGACCGTATTGTCACATGGCAGGGTGACTGGGCAAGTGATGTGGCAGGCTTGTACGTGGACCAATCCACGATTGACATGTGTCTTTTAGGTGGCGAATGGGAAGGTGCTACGTGGCCCAGCTAGGGGCCGCCACGTGGCACCCCGTAAGTGGTTGTTGGTAAAAGGTTTGTTTGGAATCCACCAGAATTGAACCCGCGACCTCCGGGCGTGGGAAGGACTTGGCAAGGTTCGGGCTACCATCATGCACACATTTGTTTCTTAACCATATGGTATAAATGTTAGGGTCCTAACCCGCACATAGGTAGAACAATATATTCAGATGTAATAAAGGTCAATATTAATAAGGCCTTGCAATAAAATAGAATAAGTCGAATGTAAGAAGACCTAATAGAAGCTTTCGCTTCTAGAAGGATCTTCCTCTAGATGCTTCTTTTGATAGACGTATTTAGTATAAATAGGAGTCGAGGGTATGAGAACCCTAGCATGGAGATTATTGTAATACAACTCTGCTCGACTGGAGGTTGCCCCCTCGAAGAGGCCCATGAACATTGCTCTCGGAATCAAAGTGCTATTTCTGTTGTTATTCTTATATCATTTCAGTGTTATTGTGGTGATTGTTCCAGTTATATTATTGTTATTCTGCCATTTAAGCATTTTATTTTTGTTCTACATACTTTTTATATCTGGTATATTACAAGTGGTATCAGAGCACTTTCCTTGGCAGAAATTGTGGGTAAATTTTGTTCAGGGTAGAGACGTATTCCGACATCTTTAAGCCACAGAGATCTGTCATTACGCGCATAAACCCGTGGTTGAGGGATTCATACATGCAGAAAATACAAGTGGTTCTTAAGCGCACCTCTGTTGGCCACCCTTGTAACCCCTGTTGGTACCCTTTCAAGTGGTAGAGCATCAGACATCACCTGTGTACGGATCGACCTGGATTTCCTGAAGCCCTCTTTAGATAAACCGATCGGTTGCCCGACTGCTATAGTGCCACCGAGAACAACACTCGGGAAGATACTCTCTAGTACCTGGGTAGTCGGGTAGTACAGCTAAGGGTACGGTCTATCCTCCTTAGTTACTGCCCTGAGATATTGGGCCGAGTACTATTGTTGGACCCCGCACGTATATCATAGAGCTATAGCACAGGGCAAACCCTTGTATGTAGAACCCTTGAATACCTAACCCTTGGGGACAGCGACATAAATAAATCAAAATAGACAAGATCTATTGTCGTGCAACTGTGTTCGGGTTGCCAAGTAACTACACATTTATTCCTGGTTAAGAATTTCGGCATTTCATCACTGTAGTATTCTTCAGATCGGAGTATAACTCCGCAGGTGTAAAAAAACAAGTGTGGAAATTTTTTCACCATTATTTGAGACCTATTCCATTGGATTCACCTCTTCACCCTTATCATATTCATACATATAATTTTTCTGCAAAATTTTGGACCCCACCCATCCCTTTTCGGTTCCCTCGTCCTCATGGCCCATACCTGTAGCCAAGACTTGGAAGGTCGCTTCAATACCTTGCAATCTAGTCTCACCAAGACCCAACAAGAAGTGAAACAACTAAGTGCCAATGTTGCTGCCATCAATACAACTATGCAGTCCTCAATGGAAGAAATCAAACAAGACCTGACCACCCAACTTGAATCTGTCTTTTCGTCACTCTGCACCAAGCTTCATATCCCTACAGATAACCCTTCCTCTGACTCACCCCCACATACTAAAGGTGAACATTCCTCTCATTCCCATAACTTTCAACACCATCACTTTCAACGTGACCTACGCCTTCCGTGGGTGGATGTGACCAAATTTGATGGCTCGGACCCCACTGGTTGGGTAACCCAAATGGAACATTATTTCTCTTTATACGACATTACAAATGACTTGGCCAAACTCCAGTATGGTGTTCTCCATCTAGATCAAGAACGTTGGCAATGGTGGCAATGGAGAAAAACTTCCCATCAAGGGTATATTACTTGGACACACTTTGTGGCAGAGCTTTATGAATGCTTTGACATTGACACCAACCATTTGGGTCATTTGACAAAGTTGAAACAATCAGGAACAATGGAAGACTTTATAGCTGCCTTTGAGCGCCTGACTTTTCGGACAAAGGGCATGTCTGATGCATTTTTTCGAGAGTGTTTTATCAGTGGTCTCAAGGATGAGATTCAAGCCCATGTCCTCATGGCTCGGCCTCAGAGTTGTGTGGAGGCTACTAAAAGAGCTAAAGAAGCACAACAGGTTGTATCTTTTCAAAACCGAAAACCCTCCTTTATCCCTTGCCCTAAACTAGTTAATCCCACTACTCCCTCCGCTCCACTAAAGATCTAAAAATTGACCAGGGATGAAATGACTGAACGCCAACTCAAAGGCCTTTGTTATAATTGTGATGACAAATATTTCCTGGGCCACAAGTGTAAGGAACAAAAGATTTTTATGGCCATCTTCGAGGATATTTCGGAAGAGGATGTTGAAACTCCCCTTGTGTCTGAGTCACCTGAAACCATTGACATAACTCCTCCCTCAGACCCTCCTGAAGTAGAACCGGTCATTTCCCTCAATGCTCTCACTAGATTCTCCACTCCCCAAACCCTCAAGCTAATCGGTTACATCAAGCATCAAAAGTTCATCATTTTTGTTGATAGTGGAAGCACCCATAATTTTATTCATCGCCGCATTGCCCAAGAAACTCATTGCTACATCCATGCCGTCAATAATTTCCAAATCATGATTGCCAATGGTGACTCCATGAAATGTGGAGGGCGTTGTGAAAATGTGCGTCTCCAAATTGGTGAYTGCCACCTAAAATCTCATATGTTTGCTATCGACATGGGCGGTTGTGACATTGTGTTGGGTGCAGACTTGCTAAGGACTTTGGGCCCCATTCTCATGAATTTTAAGGAATTAACCATGTAATTCGACCAGGAGGGCCACCGATATAAGTTCCAAGGCATCACCGCCGGTTCACCTGAGATCATTAGTTCCCATCGCATGGAAAAGCTGCTAAAAAAAGGTCATTCTGGTGTTATTGCCCAACTCCATTTCATACAAGCAACAAAGACACCCTCGGTGCCGCAAGACCTCCAAGCCATCCTTTCTAAACATCAAGTGATCTTTTCCACTCCCCAGGGACTCCCTCCTTCCCGTGGTGTTCATGATCATTCCATTCCCCTTGTACTTGGAAGCCTTCCTTCCAATATACGTTTGTATCGTCACCAATTTTCCCCAAAAAATGAAATTGAGAAAATGGTCCAGGAACTCCTTAATGCAGGCGTTATCCACCTTAGTACGAGCCCCTACTCTTCTCCTGTGGTCATGGTCCTGAAGAAATAAGGTTCTTGGCGAATGTGTCCTGACTTGTGTGCCCTCAACAAACTTACCATTAAAGAAAAATTTCTCATTCCTGTCATTGATGACCTCCTCGATGAATTGAGTGGCGCCCAATTCTTTACTAAACTTGATCTTCATTCGGGCTACCACCAGATACGTATGAAAGAGGCAGACATTCTCAAGACTGCCTTTAGAACTCATGAGGGCCACTATGAGTTTTTGGTCATGCCCTTTGGCTTGTGTAATGCCCCCTCCACCTTCCAAAGCCTCATGAATCATGTCTTCCGTCCTTTTCTCCGTCATTTTGTCTTAGTTTTCTTTGATGATATCCTCATCTATAGCAAAACTTGGACAGACCATGTTGCTCATGTAGATCGAGTTCTCCATCTACTCTCTCAACACCAACTTTTCCTGAAACAGTATAAATGTGCTTTTGGCGCCTCAGAAGTAGAATACTTGGGTCATCTGGTTGGCAAGGATGGCGTCAGGGTGGATCCTAAAAATATTGAAGCTATGCAAGACTGGCCTCACCCAAAGACTCTCAAAAGATTGCATGGATTTTTGGGCTTAACAGGTTATTATCGCAAGTTTGTTAAGAATTATGGAAAGATTGTAGAACCTCTCAATGCTCTCCTAAAAAAGAACTCTTTCACTTGGACTCCAACCACTTCTCAAGCTTTTCAAACCTTGAAGATGGCCATGTGCACCACTCCAGTCTTAGCCCTTCCTGATTTCACAAAGACCTTTGTCTTGGAATGTGATGCCTCAGGGAAAGGAATTGGTGTTGTCCTTATGCAAGAGGGTTGGCCTTTGGCCTTTACCGGTAAGCAACTCTCTGAAATAAATATGGGCAAATCAATCCATGAAAATGAAATATTGGCTATTCTGCATGTCGTTGATCTGTGGAGCCCTTATCTATTGGGGCAACATTTCCAAATTAAGACAGACCATCAAAGCCTCAAGTATTTTCTGGAACAACAAATTTCCTCCTCGGAGCAACAAAAATGGGTGACTAAGCTCTTTGGATATGATTATGAGATCATTTACAAGAAAGACAAAGACAATGTGGAGGCGGATGCACTTTCCTGAAAATATGAAGATGAAGGATCCATTTGTTCTCTTTCCTTCATTGTACCAGATTGGCTCCAAGCCGTTCGCCAGGAATGGCTACAAGATCCCAAAAGTTCGCATCTGATCCAACAATTGCAGTCCAATGCTCCAGTTTCCTCAGGGTACTCTTGGCTCCATGATGAGCTTCGATACAAAGGCCATTTGTATTTAAGTAAACAATCAAAGCTTAAATCCACGATACTTTTTGAGCTTCATGCTACACCCACAGTGGGGCACTTCGGGTTCACCAAAACCTATGACAGGGTCAAACGTTCTTTTTCCTGGGATGGTATGAAACATGACATTCATAATTTTGTCGCTGAATGTGATGTGTGTCAACGCAACAAGGGAGAAATAGTCAAATCTCTGGGCACACTACAACCGCTTCCAATTCCACCTACTATTTGGAAGGATATCTCTATGGATTTTATTACAGGCTTACCCAAATTGGGAAATAAATCAGTCATCATGGTGGTTGTTGATCGCCTTTTCAACTATGCTCATTTCTGCGCTCTTCAACACCTGTTTACAACATCCACAGTGGCTCAAATTTTCATGGATCAGGTCTTCAAGCTTTATGGCATGCCGCACTCTATTGTTTCTTATCACGACCCAACTTTCACAAGCAATTTTTGGCAAGAACTGTTCAAGCTACAAGGCACCCAATTGCATCTCAGCACAACTTATCATCCCCAGACTGATGGTTAAACGAAAGTTGTCAACAAATGTTTGGAAATATATTTGAGGTGTTTTGCCTCGGAAAAACAAAATCAATGGGCTCAATGGTTACCCCTAGTTGAATGGTGGTACACCACTTCATACCATACAATTACACGCATGACTCCTTTTGAAGCGATATATGGACAAAAGCCACCTTCAGTTTTCTCATACTTACCTGGTGTCTTGAAGGTCTAGGCGGTTGACCAAACACTTACAGTTCGAGAGGCTATTCTCCTTACCCTCAGAGAGAATTTGGTCATGGCATAGAATCGCATGAAGCAACAAGTAGATCAAGGTCGCTCTGAACGTCAAGTTGCATAAGGGATCAGGTGTTTCTTCAACTGCAACCTTACAAGCAAACTTCCCTCAAGGCCGAGCATTGTCAGAAGCTAGCGCCCAAATTTTATGGTCCTTATACCATTCTCAAGCATGTGGGAAAAGTATCCTATCAGTTAGCTTTGCCCAGTCATTAGAAGCTACATCCTGTTTTTCATGTTTCATGCTTAAAGAAGGTGATTGGAACTAAGTGCCAAATTCAAACCAACCTTCCCAAGTTAGCCGAAGAAGGATCCATTTGGCTACAGCCACAAGTAGTTTTGGACCAGCGTGAGCGTCGCCTGCGTCAGAGAACCATAAGGGAAGTGTTAGTCCAGTGGAAAGATACAACTCTAGCAGATGCCACTTGGGAACTAGCTACCATTCTGCAACAATTTCCACATCTCAAGCCTTAAGGACAAGGTTGTTTTTAAGGGGGAGGACATGTTAGGGTCCTAACCCGCACATAGGTAGAACAATATATTCATATGCAATAAAGGTCAATATTAATAAGGCCTTGCAATAAAATAGAATAAGTTAAATGTAAGAAGATCTAATAGAAGCTTCTGCTTCTAGAAGGATCTTCCTCTAGATGTTTCTTTTAATAGACATATTTAGTATAAATAGGAGTTGAGGGTATGAGAACCTGTTAGCGATATTTCTTGTAAGGGGGTTAGAATGCAAAAGAATGGGTTAAAACCCATTTGTCCTAAGTTTTGAATGTAAATGCGCCTGTAGTAAACAACGAACTGATCTGGACGACGCGCATCCACACGCCCAGATCAACGACACACATGAGATTCCGGACCCCGCCGCCTTTCTACCTTTAAGCGGAGGGGGGGGGTCCGGAATCGGGGGCGCATCTCTTCAACGGTTCAGATCAGCGCGCCCGGATCAACTACGATGAAGGCAATTCCGGACCCCCCCTGCCTTTCTACCTTTAAGCGGAGGGGGGGGGTCCGGAATCGGGCTCGCAGCTTTTCGACGATTGAGATCTTAGCGCCCGGATCAACGACGCTCGCGTGATCCACATCATCCTCAGCTGCTCTGTGTTTAAGCATGCGTGGGCCCTTCTCCCGTCATGTCACCTTCCAAAACCACCTTTCTTCTGCCGCCGTGTATCATCCATTTACCTCCCCTTTATGGTCCGCGTGGTCTTCCTTCCTTCTCATCATCCGCACACCATCTGCCACGCGTCTCCTTCCCTCCACGTCAGCCTCCCATTAAAGTGTGTCCATCACATCTGCTCCCCTGTAACCTCTCTCGTTCCCTCATCGCTTCTTACTCCACTCCCCGCTGTTTTGGCCCCATCACTCCATTCCCGTGCCTCACCTTCCGCGCTGTCCTCCCCACATATTCTTTGAGCTAGTCAGTTAGTCCAGGTGGCAGCACGCGGAGTGTTCCACATCCCAAAATGCTGAGTTGGTCGAGCCGTTCTCAATCCCAATGAAGCAGTTATTGAAGCGGTTGGTGGTGGTTATACATCACCTCCACCATAACGGGAGAGCACGGAAATGAATTAAAGGCATGTCGATTCGCCGTTGGAACTGTCAAAGAGTCAGATTGCGTCTGACATAAGTTGCACGATCTTTCAGAGGTTGACTGTCAGAAGCCATGCAGACGCAAAGCTTTCAATGCAATGTCTCGGTTCCGTTGTTGTTGATTGTTTTGAGTATATGAAGGCGTTTTCGCCATTTTTGTATCTATCGATGGTAGAGCTAAGCTCCCGACTGTAAAGTTTTAACGACCATTCTGGTTTCCTGGTCATGTATTTGTGTTTGAGACTTCTTGGTTTAGAACAAACAATTCTCCTTTTCATCTATGTTTCATCTCATGCCAGTGAGTTCACAGTCGAAGGATTCGCGTGGATTATTGCAGTTCTGTTATGATAAAGGATTTGTTGTAACATTATTGTATTCTCTGGTTTTCTGTGTTTGAATGTAAGAGGATATTGCGCTCGAATGCTTTCTTCTCCAGTCTGTTACGAGCCTGATGTTTGTGATAGACCTTCTCACTCTTCTCATGCAAGTCTTCCCCCCCTACTCACTCTTTATTGCAACTCACTGTTTGAAGTTTATCAAGACCTCACTCGTCCATGCATGCCTGGCCTAGTTTCTGAGTTGAGACGACTGTTCCGAGTTTGCTTCCATTTGATCACCCCTTTCAAACAATCGTGACATTAAACTGATGGGTGTCAGGCTCTGCTCCTGCAAACAATCCAGGAGTGACTTCTGGCTCCAACATTTATGGCGCCGTTTCCGGGGACGAAGTTGAATATTTTCCCCGGATTTGAACGACAAAGATCAACTGATTCTGAAGGTGCATCAGATATCAAAACTTGAAGATTGCTACTGTGCACCTGGAGACTCCATTGCGACGACTCCGCTGGGAAGAACCTGCTCTATCAACTGTGGCTTCGAGAGGCAGACACACGAGGTCTAATCCACACTTGCCTTTAGCTACACCAGAGGCTGACTTGGAAGCGGTGCGCAGAAAGGGAAAGAGCTCTGCGAAAGAAGTTTCCATCGCTGAAACAGGTAATGCGCCTTCCCCTTATGTGAGAACTCCATTTTCTTATTCTCAGCTTCCTAGTCGTCCTTCCTCTGAGGTTTCCCGTTTTCTAAATTTCGGGAGTGTTCTTGCTGAGTTTTTTCCTCCTGGTCTGGTATCAGAAAGAGAGATCCTTGTCACTCCCCCCTCCCCAGAGGTCGTGCCTCATCACAGACCTCAAAATTATGAAGGTTTCACCACCCCTCCTTTTGTTGCTGCTACCGCACAGAGAGAAGCATCTGCACACTCTGGTCCCTTGGCTCTCTCTCTGTTTCCTCCGTTGTCTCCTCCAAGAACCTCTGTTCCGACATCTCCCATCCGTACTCCTTCTCCTCTACCCAATATCCCTATGGCTGGTGCTAATCCCCCTCTAAATAGAATGGATGCCATAGTTGTTGCTAGATATGCCCCTTTAATCCTACCACATCCTATGAATCCTCTCCCTGCTGGAGACTACTTGAAGTACATGCCCAAGTTTAGTGGGGAGGGAGAGATAACTGCTGAGGAGCACTTGGCTTCTTTTTACAGTTATGAAGACAACCTAAACATTGAAAATGAAGATGTCTGGATGAGAGTCTTTGTCCAGAGCCTGGAGGGCGAGGTCAGGAAATGGTTTAGAGGACTAGCCCCCGGATCTATCGTTGGAATTGAGGCTCTGGATAGTGTTTTCCTAAGACAGTGGGGAGACAGGAAGGATTATATGTATTACATGACAGAGTTTGGGTCTCTGAAGAAGATGGAAGGAGAGACTGTCTCAGACTTCTCCAAAAGATTTAATAAGATGTACAACAAGATTCCTGCAGAGATTAAACCCTCAGAGGCCTCTGCTCAAATTTCCTATGCTGGCGCATTTGACCCTGATTTCTGTCTCGTGTTAAGAGAAAGAAGAGCCACCTCTTTAGCTCAGATGCAAGATGCAGCTATAGAAGTGGAATCCAACATATTGGCAGCTGACAGACTGAGAAACCAGGCCGACACAGACAGAAGAAAGGAAAAGTCGGAAGCCTCAGCTTCCGGCCCATCACTGCGCCACCCTCAAGTAGATGAGCTGACCCAAGTTATGAACTTCCTTAAAGAAGAGGTGGAGAGATTGAAGGTGGAAAGGAAGCAAATGTATAAGGGCCCTCAGAACATCAAAAATAAAGGGGGTTTTAGAAGGCCAAATAATATTTCTCCCCCGACTATGCACAGAGAAAGGGGAAGAGATAGAGACGACCAAAGAGTTCAGGCTCCCTTCCAGAACAATTTTGTGGCTGATGAAGAAGAAGGGGAAACAGATGAGCCTGAGCCTAAAATCCACTGCTTAGAAGACGCTCCTCCTTTCCCTCATCTCACTTAGACTGCTTATGAAGAGTCTCTCATGGATGGTCAACTAAATGAATTGAGCAAGGGAGACAAAGCTGGTGGCGGTCGAGGCAGGTACAACCTGAGGTCCGACAAAAGGGCAGCAACACCTGACGTTCCTGAGCCATCCAATAGAACAGAGAAACCTGCTAATGAAGTAGCAGACGCCCACAGAAGTAAGAGGGCTCAACCTTTCTCTCCCATTGTCCATAATCATGTTCCTGAAATTAGAGAAATCCCAAAGCCTATGTCTTCTTTCAATTTCGAACATGAGATTCAAAAGATCAGAATTCCTGTGCCACTCACATAGTTAATTAAACATGGGGAATTCAAAAAGCGCTTCTCTGAGCTGTTAAATTCCGAAGCCTCATACCCTCTCACAGACTCCATAAACCTCCAAGATAAAAGGCTTGCAGTTATCCTAGGTCCCATGGTAGAAGACAGAGATGATTCATCCCCTCCCTTCTACACATCCCTGAACATACATGACAAAGTGTTGCATAATTGCCTTATGGACTCAGGGGCCTCCCACAACCTCATGCCCAAAACTGTCATGGAGGAATTAGGACTGGAAGTCACCCAAGCCTATCACGACCTCTATTCTTTCGACTCCAGGAGGGTTCAGTGTTTGGGAGTCATTAAGGACCTGGTAGTTTACCTGTTTCAGCTGCCCATGAAGAGTATGGTCATGGATATTGTGGTAGCTGATGTCCCCCCTAAGTTTGGCATGCTGTTGTCAAGATCCTAGATAAAGAGACTGGGGGGAACCTTGCAGATGGACCTCACATATGCCACCATTCCAGTCTTTGGAGGGGAACATAGGAGACTGTACAGAGAAGCCCAACTGGCCTACATAATCAGTGATGAAGCCAACCCTACCAATCATCCCATCTATGCCTTGGACACTGATTTAGACTCCAGTTTACTACAGCTCACCCACACCCCTGAGGCTCCTTTACAGATCAGAAAGCATCTCATTCTTAATCAGCAGACACCCCCTCCAACCACCTCTGTTTGGAAGATGTTCTTTGATGGAGCTTCCTCCAGTATGGGTGCTGGTGCCGGGATATTATTCGTGTCCCCTTGTCAAGAGACCGTCTCTCTGTCATACATGCTGGAATTTGAAGTCACCAACAATGTGGCAGAGTATGAAGCTCTGGTTCTGGGATTAAGAGCTGCCAAGGAAATGGAAATTAAATAGATGGCTGTGTTTGGAGATGCAAAGCTGATCGTTCAGCAGGTAAAAAACGCCTATCGTGCCAAGAATCCTCGGCTCAGGAATTACAGGAACGAGGTTTGGGACCTAGTTAATAATTTCTTCCTGGCTTTTAACATCTATTTCATTCCAAGGGAAGAAAATGCTTCAGCTGACTTTTTATCTTTCACAGCTAGTGTGCTCGAAGTTCCCACGTTACCCACTGTCGGGTCTGATGTTGAAATAAAGTACAGACCTTCTATACCAGACAATGTCAAATACTGGAAGGTGTTTGAAGATGACCAAGAAATTGAGAAATTTCTCCAGTCCATTGATGATTTTTCCGCAATGCACATAGATGAGAATCCTGATGAGGAAGATGATCATCACCCTGGGGAATTTGTGAATGAAATTGCTGATCACCAGATCATTCAGCTATCGAGCAATCACATTTCGAAAGGACTGATCCCGATAGAAAGATTGTTCGATGGGAATGATGTGGCAGTGAAGGGTAAGATTTCAGGTGATAATGATGACACAACTGAATGCAACATAGGCACACCCGAGGAGCCTAAATTGGTCAAGTTGTCAAGGAGTTTGACTGGGGAGCAGAGAGCCGAATATACCGAGTTGCTGAGGAAGTTTGTTGATGTGTTTGCATGGACCTACGAAGACCTCAAGATGTATGACACATCAGTCATCGAGCACAAAATCCCACTGAAAGAGGAGGCTAGGCCATTCAAGCAGAAGCTGAGACAAATAAATCCCATGTTGTTACCTGTCATGGAGAAAGAGGTAAAGAAGCTGTTGGATTCCCAGATCATTGTCCCCTTGAGATATTCTGAATGGGTAGCCAATTTGGTCCCGGTAAGAAAGAAAAGTGGGGAAATCAGACTCTGCGTTGATTTCAGGAACCTGAATAGAAGCTCCAGGAAGGACAATTACCCCCTGCCCAACATGGAACACATACTGCAGAGGGTAACCGGTGCATCCAGGATATCCATGATTGATGGTTTCTCTGGATACAATCAGATATCAGTCATGCCTGAGGACAGAGAAAAAAAAACCTTCACCACTCCTTGGGGCACATTCATGTATGCCAAAATGCCTTTCGGACTGATGAATGCAGGAACAACATTTCAGCGGGCCATGGATATAGCCTTCATCGGGGAGAAGGATCAGTTTGTGGTGATATATCTGGATGACATCACAGTCTTCTCCAAGACTGATAAAGAGCACTGCTGCCACTTAAAAAGAGTTTTCTTGAAATGTCGAAGGTATGGCCTATCTTTAAACCCCAAGAAATCAATGTTTGCTATGCAGGAGGGAAAGCTGTTAGGTCACATAGTGTCAGCAGAAGGAGTAAGGATTGACCCGAGCAGGGTGGAAGCGATTCAAGCTCTGTCACTTGCCAGATCTAAGAAGGAAGTTCAAGCATTTTTTGGGAAGGTTAACTTCCTGAGGAGATTCGTCTCGAACTTTGCTGAGCTGGTGAAACACATCACAACCATGCTCAGGAAGGGCCATGAAATAAAATGGACTGCTGAACCCAGGGAATCTTTTGCCTAGATAAAGAAAGCATTGACTAAGGCACCTGTGCTAATCAGTCCCGATTATGCTAAATATTTCCTGATCTTCTCATTTGCTTCTGATGACTCGGTAGCTGCAGTCTTGTTGCAGAAAAATGATCAAGGACGAGAGCAACCTATTGCTTTCTACAGCAAGGCGTTGAGAGATGCTGAGCTCCGATACGAAATCATGAAGAAGCAGGCCTATGCGCTGGTGAAAGCTCTCAAAGATTTCAGGATCTATGTTTTGCACTCAAAGATCACTTCATATGTCCCTTCAATCTCTATGAAGGACATTCTTATACAGCCGGACATAGACGGGAGAAGGGGTAAATGGATCGCCAAGATCCTGGAATTTGACCTGGAGATTAAGCCCACCAAGTTGATAAAGGGGCAAGGTTTGGCCAAGTTGCTTGCAGAATCCAATTGCAAGACTTTGGGGATTAACTTCATCAATGAGCAAGCTGATTCATCCAACAGGAATTCTTAGATCATTATACCTCTAGCATCATGTCCCTGGTACAAGGATATCTTGTATTTTCTGCAAGAATTAAAGCCCCCTGACAGATTAGGAAAGAGTAGGGCCAGAGATTTGAAGCTCAAAGCGGTCAGGTATTGTCTCATTGACCGAACATTGTACTGGAGAGACCCTCTGGGAATACTATTAAGATGTTTGGACCCGCTGCAAGCCCAGAAGGTGATGTTCAATTTCCATAGCAGTCTCTGTGGGGGTCATCATTTTTGGAAGACCACAGCCCACAAAATCCTCCGGGCTGGATATTACTGGCCTACTTTGTTTACTGATGTCTGCAGGGAAGTCAGGGCTTGCATCAAATGCCAGAAATTCTCAGGTAAGAAACAACTCAAATCCCTGCCATTAAAGCCTGTAGTAGTTTCGACACCTTTTCAGCAGTGGGTATTGGATTTCATCGGGGAGATTCATCCTCCCTCAATTGGCCAACACAGATGGATCCTCACTACGACTGATTATTTCACCAAGTGGATAGAGGCTGTCCCCACCAGGAGCACTTCTCACAAAGTAATCATCAGCCTCTTGGAAGACATCATAGCCAGATTTGGTTGCCGAAGCAGGATTTTCACTGACAATGCCTCTCCCTTCAGGTCTGAGCCTCTGATCAAATTTTGTGAACAATTTGGGATTTCATTGGTTCACTCTACTCCATACTATCCTCAAGGAAACGGACTGGCAGAGTCCTCCAATAAAATCCTAATCAAGCTTATCAAAAAGCTACTGGAGGACAATCAGAGGGCCTGGGACTCAAAGCTCAAATTTGCTCTCTGGGCTGATCGGGTGACAACCAAGAAGTCTCTGGGCATCTCTCCTTTCCAACTTGTTTATGGAATAGAGGCCACTTTCCCCAGTCAACTTGCCTTACCTGTGGAAAATTTCCTCCAGGACCTTGAAGAAGAGCCTAACCATGTGATCAAAAGAATTCACCAGATGGTGGAAGTGCAACAGATCAGAGAACAGGTCATGGATAGGGCCTACAACCATCAGCAGAAGATCAAGCAGGCTTTTGACAGGAAGAGCATAAAGAAAGAATTCAAGCAGGGTGACCTGGTACTCAAGTGGGATGCACCCAGGCAAGACAAGGGAAAACACAGTAAGTTTGACACCCTCTGGTTGGGGCCTTTCAAGATCCTTGAAGCATGTTCAAACAACACTTACAGGTCGCAGGATCTGGAAGGCAAAGAAGTTTTTAATGGCCCAGTGAATGGGCATTTCTTGAAAAAGTGTTTTTTGTGAGCCACAGTTGGCTCTTTTTGTTTCGTTTTGTACATATTGTTTCTGTTTTTGTTTTTCGGACTAATAAATGACTCCATAGCCCAACAACAAAGGCACTGAATCTGCAAAAGAGTTCTTAGAGCATCACATGGATGACTCTATCCCCCATGGAGCCATATGTTAGCGATATTTCTTGTAAGGGGGTTATAATGCAAAAGAATGGGTAAAA
>JASDQU010104708.1:256891-276240 GCA_032191745.1 Picea mariana | reverse complement strand
AATCCATACCTTTCACTTTGCTATCGAGATCAGTGTAGAGCTTATACCGCTTGAATTATCCTTTGTTGTCAAGTTCCATCGAGATATTATACGACACCAGAGACATTCACACAACCACCAACACTATATTTGAGTTTTCATAGGTTAAAATATAGTTTCTTGCTTTCGTAGATCAAAAGATATAGTTTCTTGCTTTCGTAGATCAGAAGATAGTTTTATTGCTATTGTAGGATATATAGTCTTTTGCTTTGATAGGTTAGAGAGTAGTTTGATTATCATAGATTAAAGTTTAGTTGTTAGTCCTTCTTGATTTCAATTAAATAGATTTCCTTTTATGAATTAGAAATAGTTTTGAAGTTTGAATTAAGAATATAGTTCACTTGCCTTTTAGGTTAGATAGTTGTTCAATGAGAAGTTTTAACTATTTTACTTGCAGTAGAAGTTATCTTAGGGCTGTTCACTTGCTTTAGTAGGTTGCTTGCTTACTTGTCTATTCTTGCTTTGATAGTATAGTTGCTTGTTTATTTACTTGCTTTCATAGGGTAGTTTCTCATTGAATTTAGGTAGGCAAGTTAAAGTAGTTTGCTTTTGTTATTTGCTTATCGTTATGCTTAAAATAGCTTGCTTTTGCTTATTTGCTTATTTTTGAACCAATTTGCTTCAAGTAGGGTTTTTACTTGCTTTCTTAGAACTATCCATCGATCCTTGATCCAAAAGTACTTAGGTTACATAGTTTCAAGTTGCTTAGTAGGGTTTGCTCATTACATAGCGTCACTTGAATAGATTAGCCCTTAGATAGCCACTTCCTTAGTTATACTATACTACTACCAGCCCTTCTACCTTTGACATATATTTTGCTACAACTCTAAGTTTACTTACCCCAGGTTGACAATTTAATTGATGGTTTTTAGTGTGTTTTTAGTGAATATAGAACACCTATCATTTTTGGCGCCGTTGTTGGGGAGTTTTCTCAAGGTAAGAAGTAGTTAGGAAATAGATCATTCCTAGACCCTAGCATTAGATTGGTGGTAGGGGAACTTTAAGACGAGAGGTAAAAACCTGCGCATCTGTTATTGCAGGCTCCCCCAAACCCAATTGTAGTTTTTGTTTTTGTTTTTGTTTACTTTCATGAATAGACCTAGAAACCAAATGGAAGATTTTTCTTTTGTTTTTTCTTTCTTTCATGAATAGACCTAGAGACCCAAAAGGGAGATACATTAAATCTAAATCAGACCTTTCAACCAAGGTTCCTTTTGACCTTTTTGGGGGAAGGGACGTTCCACTTATAAAATCCGCAGACCGATACCTAAAAACATGAGCTAGCTCAACTCAAAAAGATAAAATAGTCTCTGAAGAGACTAACATAGGGAGCACTATAGAACAAGAAATTGAAGCATCAATCATATTGGGACAGGAGGCAAGACCACTCGAGCCTTCCACAGAACCAAACAATACAACCTTTGCTTTTACACCACCACTAGGAGATCCTAATTTTGAGGACATCATAGACCCTTAACAGGTGAATCTTTAGTTTGGCAGTTCAACTAATGTAATTATCTCTCAAATCGACACATAAACTTTGGCACCAATAGTCTCAATCAACTCGAGTAGAGTCCCAAACATCCAATCCGTAGGAAGACCTTTCCATCAAAGGGAAACCTTGTTCTCTTCAAAAATAAAACCACCTAGGTAATCTCTTTTTGGAAACCAAGCCAATATGGATGATCAGGAGGACCATAACAATGTAAGACACGGGGAGGAAGAAGAAACTGGAAACCAAACCGAAATTACCTTTGGGTTTCCGATTTTAGACACCACTCCAAATGTCAACATGAATAATATTCCTCTCTCAACACTGCTTACCTTTTATGGTAAAAACAGTGAAGATCCAGACACCTTCCTATTTGAATTTGATATCTTGTGTAGGAGCTACAACTATGTACAAGATGCCCATAAACTAAAACTCTTTCCTTCCACCCTCAAAGACTCTGCACTAAGATGGTTCATGGGGTTGGGAGAATCCAATATTAGGTCTTGGGAAGCCATGAAAGACATCTTTCTTAAGAAATACCAAGACTATTGCAAGACCAAAGAGTCTCATAATGACATCTTTAAAATCCAACAATTAGAAGACGAGACCCTCGAAGATTATATGGAAAGATTTGGTTATATCTCCCAGAAGTCAAAATACCATGACCTCCCAAAGGATGCAATTAGGGCTCTTTTCCTTAAGGAAATTTCAAAAGAATACCTAGAGATGCTTAACCTGATGGAATCATGTGACATCTCTCATAAAACATTTTCTGAAATATGTGAAATGTGAAAAAATTACTCAAGGAGTAGAGCCAAAACAAGAAAGAATGTTCGAGACCCTTATAATAGAAACTTAAAACCAGTTAGTTCAGGTGGTATCACGAGAGCAGAGATAGGGAACCTCTTAGAAAACTTCAAAACATATATCTTAAGCACAATAGGTTTTTAGTTGGACACCCTTAAAATTAAAAAGAAACAGGAGGAGGAAAGTGCAACAATGAGCATATATTGCCCAAGATGCAGAAGGAAGAATTCCTCAAGGGAATGCTCATTAGATAACATTTCATTTTGTGGCTTCTGTACAAAAGACCATTTGAGTGATAAATTTCCATCCTTGCCTAGTTTATTATCCATATATAGGACTAGAGATCCTGGGGAGTCTTCTTATGCACCTAGAAGGCCATGACAGCCTAGGAACTAGCCCACATACCCAGATCTCCAATCTCAAGTTCCACCCTATTATCAACAACAACAATGGAATTCACTAGGTTGGAAAAACTGGTCCACTCAGTACCAACATCCTTGGTTTCAAGGATGGAGAGGAGGACATATCCAAGGAAACCCTCAAGCTCCACCTATCCATATGTCCAACCATCATTATCCTCAGTTCCCATCGAACACTCCACAACTTCTTCTAGGTTTTGTTACACCACCTTTACCTCCTATTCCACAACAACAACCTCTACAATATCAAAATGAAAGCTCCTCGAGACCAACACTATTACCGGCACAACCAATGCCGAATCCCAATAATAAGCCCCCTCAACCTCTTCACAATGTTGAGATGCAGGCCTTCCTGACATATGTTATTACTCCTGTTCCATTACAAGAAATTCAACTAAGATCAGGAAAATTTCTAGAGAGGCAGAGACCTTCAGTATTCATCCAGGAAGAAGAAGAAGAAGAAACCACCAAACAACCCACGGATGACACTAGGTGGGAAGATGTTATTGTCCCGTAGAATCAAGAACCCAAGCTTCCCCAAAATGAACCTTCACAAATTACGAAGGTCCCTCCTTATCCAGACCGATTGGTAATCGAGAAACCTACCACCCGACTGGAATTTGACATCTTGAATGAATTGAAGAATATTTGTGTCAAGATTACCCTACTTCAAGCCATTAAAGACATTCCAATATACAGTAAGGTAGTCAAAGAATTGTGTATTAAGAATCTAGGTAGGAAGCAAAAGGATCCCCCTATAGTACACCTGATAGGAGAAAGAGATCTTTCCGAATACATATCAGAGCAGCCAAAGCTAGGAAAATATGGGAATCCAGGAAATCCCATAGTGACCATAACCATTAATGAGGTCTCCATTGGAAAAACTCTCATAGACCTAGGGGCAACCATGAATGTTATGACAACTACTACCTTGTAACAATTACAGTTACAACCTCTTCTTCAGCCTACCCCAACCATTTTGGAATTAGCAGATAAGACTAGGGTTATACCTGAAGGAATTTTAGATGATATCATAGTTACTTTAGCCTCATGGGAGTACCCAGTAGATTTTCTTGTCATTCACTCAAAGGATCCTGTCAAAGGTCAGTCCGTCATTTTGGGAAGACCTTGGCTAGCCACAACCAATGCATTTATTGGCTGTAGAGAAGGGGAAATGACCATCTCAAATGGTCTCTCTATCCAGAAGCTCACCATTTACCCTCCAACTCAACCTATTATAGAGAATCTATGGTGGCTTGAATGTCCATACGAGAACGAGGACTAGGAAGAACCCGTATTGCCAAGTGACCATGCATGGGAACTTCAGGAGCACACAACATAAAATGTTCTAAACCAATTTATTTCTACTATCACATGTGTGGATTTTCCACAATCTTTTCCCCAATTTGAATACATGTTTGGGGAAGAATTTCAAGAACAATTGGACCCATCCATTTTGTCTTTGACATCTTTTATCTTCGAGATAGACAAGTCTACCATGTCTTATACTATGCCCTATGAGATTAGTCCAGGAAAATATTTACATATAAACTTCGGGCTAGATGCAGACCAACAGAAACAATTAGTATACATCCTTAAACAACAATCAGGAGAATTTGCCTAGGAATACACTAACATGAAGGGTATACACCCCGACACATGCATCCATCACATATATACCCAGTGGAAAGTAACATCTGTTAGGCAACCCCAGAGAAGGATGAACCCAACACTCAAAGACATAGTCAAGGAGGAGATACAAAAGTTGTTAAATGTCAGATTTATCTATCCCATCTCTGACAGTAAGTGGGTATCCCCGCTTGTAGTGGTTCCAAAGAAAGTGACCGGGAAATGGAGAATTTGTGTTGATTTCCGGGAACTCAACAAAGCCACTCTGAAAGACTACTTTCCTCTTCCTTTCATTGACCAAGTTCTAGATACCTTGTCTGGAAAGAAGTATTTTTACTTTCTAGATGGGTACAGAGGGTACAACCAGATTCTTATAGCACTCGAGGACCAGGACAAGACTACCTTTACTTGTCCTTGGGGAACCTATGCCTATAAGGTCTTACCATTTGGATTGTGTAATGCTCCTGCCACATTTCAACGCACAGTATTAGGGATATTTTCTGATCTTATTGATGATTGTGTGGAGGTCTACATGGATGAATTCACAGTCTATGGTAACACTTACTAGGAAGCCTTAGACAACTTAGAAAAAGTCCTCATCAGATGCCAGGAAATGAACCTATCTCTAAGTCATGAAAAATGCAAAATGTTGTTAACTGAAAGAGTGGTTCTAGGACATCATGTTTCATCTGAAGGGATAAAAGTCGATCCTGCAAAGATTGAGGTCATCATCAGACTTCCACCCCCCAAGACTCAGAAAGAGGTGAGAAGCTTTTTTGGACATGTCGAATATTACCGACTATTTATTGAAAATGTTACAAAGATTGTTGCACCTATGTTTGGATTACTAATAAAAGATGTTGATTTTGTTTGGACTGAGCAGTGTCAAACTGCCTTTGAAACCCTGAAAGCTAAGCTGTCTATGGCACTAGTTCTTAGAGGGCCCAATTGGACTCTCCCATTTCATATATCCACTGATGCCTCTGACATCGCAATAGGAGGGGTATTAGGGTAGAAAGAGGACTAGCAGTCCTATGCCATTTATTTTGTGAGCAAGAACTTGTCCCTTACCGAGTTGAACTACGCAGTCATTGAGAAAGAATTCTTGGCAGTTGTTCATGCTATTAACAAGTTTCGTCATTACATTATAGGTTATGAAGTATTTGTACATACTGATCATTTTGCCATTAGATTCCTCATGAATAAACCCATAACTAATGGCTGAGTGACTAGGTGGCTTTTGTTATTGCAAGAATTTAATATCATTGTGCTTGACCGACCTGGAAAGGATAATGTAGTAGCTGATTTTATTTCTCGAATAAAAAATGAGGATGATGATATCCCTGTAGATGATAGTTTCCCAGACGAGCACCTCTTTTCCCTTTCTGTCAATACCCCATGGTTTGCAGATATGACACCACTAGGAAGTTACCGTCTCATTTGTCACCTCATGAAAAGCGGAAAATTATTACACAGAGTGCTAATTACTCTTGGGTTGGTCATGATCTTTTTCACACAGGTCCCGATTTGATTATTCGTAGATGTGTCCGAGAGGATGAGGTACCTGAAATACTACGAAGTTGTCATGATGGACCATGTGGTGGCCATTTTTCCGACAAACATACAACATATAAGGTGTTACATTCAGGTTACTATTGGCCTCACATTTTCAAAGATGCTGCCAAGTATGTGAGAAGTTGTGATAGTTTCCAAAGGATAGGAAGACCTACGTCAGCTAATGAAATGCCTTTGCATGCCCAAGTTATGATAGAACCCTTCGAAAAATGGGCCCTCGACTTTGTAGGACCAATTTCACCCATGTCCCATAGGAAGAACTATATTTTGGTTTGTACGGACTATGTCACCAAATGGGTAGAGGAAAAAGCCCTATTTAGGGCTACATAGAAGTTTGTTGTCAAATTTATCTATGCAGACATCTTTACCCACTTTGGTGTCCCTTGTGAAATTGTTACCGACCAAGGCACTCAATTCACTTCCAAGATGATGAAAGAGCTAACAGAGAAATATGGGATTAAACACCGTAAATCTTCTCCATACCACATGCAAGCTAATGGTCAGGTAGAATCCACAAACAAAGTTCTGGAAGCCATCTTGACCAAGACTGTTCAATTACATCACTGGGATTGGGCTGATAGGCTCTGATAAGCTTTGTGGGCATACCGGACCACCTGGAGAAATACCACTGGGCATACCCCTTATGAGCTATTGTACGGGAAGCAAGTACTTTTACCAATAGAATTCCAAGTAAGGACCTTCTGTATTGCCGCAGAATTAGGATTTAACCTTGATGAGGCTTAGAAGCAATGAGCCCTACAATTGAATGAGTTGGATGAAATTAGGCAAGATTCCATCCAACAGATGATATTAGTCCAAAACTAGAGGAGCAAGTGGCATGATAAGTTTATTAAGAAGAAGCACTTCCAACCTGGTGATTGGGCTCTGTTGTTTGACTCCCGATTCAAAACCTTCAAAGGAAAACTCACCACTCGGTGGTTGGGCCCTTACGAGGTAGACACTGTATATGACAATGGAGCTGTAAAAATTAAAACAATTGACGATGGACAAGTCTCCTTTGTAGTAAATGGACACCAACTTAAATTTTATGATAAGCCCATTTCCAAAGAGGATTTTCTACAGGTCATGTCAATTGACAAGGCATTGGCCTTAGTAGATGGGGAAGTCCCCCCTTGTTCTTGAATTTTTTTATGAATTTCCTACTATATATATGTAAATAGTTTTTGAATTTTGTTAATAAGGCAATTCTAGAGATTTCTGTAAGTATTTATTTCACCAAGAGTATACAATTTCAAGGATCTTTCTTCAAAACATTGTTACACTTGAATTTTGTGTCTGTTAAAGCATCAAATAAACATTGACTTACTGTAATTAGCCATATTTTTGCAAAAATTCTCATTTTTAAGGCATTCTAAAGCAGTTTCTCTTGAAACTCTTCACCACTGTATAAGGAAGTGACATCATAACTATCAAGCGTAGAGGTGTCTTGTACAATTTTTCCAAAAAACCTGAGTAAGTGAGTCAAGTGTCTTTATCAAAGAGTATCAAGGAGGTCTAATTAGCGGCTAGTCATGGAAACATCACAATAACTGCAAAAGAAGAAAGTGAGTGGAGCCTAGAGATACCTTTCTGTTCTTTCTCAATGGTACCATCCACTACACACTAAATAGCTTGATTATATCATATCTTTAGATAGGCCACGTCCGCTTAAGTACCCCTTACATCGGGACAATCACTAAGTAATATAACAGAAAGTCATCCTCTAACATAAATACCATCCTAATTGAAAAAAAGAAAGAAAAAGTTGTTTTCAGAGTTGTCCCCCCATCTTCTTGCATAAAGCAATCTTATACTAAAATCTTAAAAGATGGAGGCCCAGTCTCTGAGGGTGTAAGAGGCTAACCCGCCGTGATACTGAACATGTCTGCTGGCAGCGGGTACCGGCCTGTGGTATGACTAGGTAAACCCGCCGAAGTACTGAATAGGCTTGCTGGCAGCGGGGCATTCTACCTAGCGAAGATTGTAATCTGAAAAACAAATACATAATAAATTTAAACTTGTCCTGATGTATGACATTACTTGCAGACAAAGATGACATGAAGTATGTGTGGTTAAGCTAAGGTTAATGAATTCCATAGACCTGCCATTTGGAAATAACTCTAAGAATATCTTGAAACTCTCTTGCCTACCTCTTCTTATCTATATATATGATCTCTTGTCCTATAGGTGGGGCCATCTTCTAACCGTCTCGTCAGACCAATCTATGAAATTTATCTTTACACTTGACATACTATAAATCTTCGACTATTGGGGGAACTGACTGGTTTCCTATACTTTTGATTGTGAGGTGTCACAATACTTAGGTGTGGGGGAGGGGTTCATGAGCTGACAAATGATCATTTCCTAGAGAAATAAATCTTTGCAAGAATTTTTGTATTATTTCCATGATACAAGTTATTACATTGATAGTCATTTTTATTTTTAAAGTGCTAAACTCCTGTGTGCTATAAATTACTGAACATATACTTAACAAACCTCTCTTTATCGGTTTATCTTTCATTATAAGATATACATTGTAGGTTTGACAATACATGTTTTATTCTTGCCATAACTTGTTCATTGTAGGTTTGACATTATATGTCATATGCAAGAGGATTGAGTGAGCATGATGGCAAAATAAATAACAAGGGAACATTATGCCTCTGCTCATTTACCACTATGATTGTCGAAAACACTTCAAATTTGCAGGCTATCCATTATAAGAAGTGAAAATGTACTTAACACAGAGGTACCATATGAAGTACCATATGAGGGGCCATATGAAATTCCGTATGAGGTGTCGAACGAAGTACCATATGAATTACACACCAATAATTGTCGTAGATTCCAGGTAACTAGAAATCAATTACATTCAATTGAATTGGTTGCAGGAAATTGATTGAAGATGCTTTATATGTTCATGATAAAATGTCCAAGTCAAAAGACTTGGACATTGATCTAACTGCGCATCATTATATTGCCCCCAAAAATGAGCCTTCGAATTCGAAAATTCCCACACATGGCAGCTCGTGTGCACATGTGTGCAACTTACTCCACTATAGGTGCATTCAAATTCGGGCTGGATAACCATTATCTCAATTCGCCCTTGCCATTTTCTCTGCCCTGCGTTGAGAAATCGTGCCCAACCTCTACCATTTCTTCCCCTGTTTGAATTATGCTTGGCTTGTGCCCAATTCGTGCCATCTCTTGGCCCGTTAGCGCCCTTGCCTGGTGTTAACTCCCAAAATGAAACCGTCCTTTTGGTTGAGTTTTGTAGTGGATAGCATGGCTATCGATGGTGTCCTCAAGTTATTTTTTGAGTTTTTATAGCTGCAAAACTTAGGTTTTGATTTTGTCTTAGAAAATAATTTGACCCATAAAGTCTTCTTTTCAAAATTTTCATAATTCACTTTCCACAGCTAACGTGTGTCCGAAATTTGAGTATGCGCCGTGGAAAGTGGCGACTTTCAACAGCTAAGGATTGCTTTTCATAAGCCTTTGCGCTGTTGAAAGTGGTGAATTTCAAAATGTGCAAGAATCAGTTTCGCGGGTCGTGCGCTGTTGAAAGTGCATACTTTCCGCAGCTATGGAACGGTTTTTACAAGGTGGTGCGCTGGTGAAAGTGAAAACTTTCCGCAGCTAAGGAGCAGTTCTTAAAAGGTTACGCGCTGAGGAAAGGCAAGTATGAACAACTAACAAAGGCGTTCTCCACGGGCCGTTGGTTAAAGAAAGTGGGAATCATGTGCGTGATATCCACGTTTGAAGGCAATGATGATATGATCATCGCATGTCAGGCAAATCCAAATCATGCGCTGATGAGAGTGGGTAATGATGGAAACTCATTCTACACGTCAGAATTAATTTGTAATGCGAATCCGACCCAGAAACTCACGCTCCACACTCATGGCATCTGGGATGGCAAGTTTGGTTTCAGTGGTGCAGGTACAGAGGAGGTACCGCCGGCCTGACAACATCAAATCGAATAGTGGTTTCCATATCACACATCGTTTCTGGAAGTCTGTTGAAGTTTCATTTGTCTCAAAACAGAGCCGAAGCCCGAAGTGCTTTCAACAGCGCAGAACCTCGGCTCGACCAGCAGTTGCAGGGGTTACAAATTGTCGGGATTTTCAAGTTATAAAATGGTGAGGAAGCGCAACGGGGCTCTACTCAAGAGAGAGCTGGATAATCTGTCCCTTTTACAGACACATCCCGAAGTCCAGAAGCATTTTTCGAATACAGGGTGTATGGAATTCGTTGAAAGGTTGCAAGTTGGTTGCCACCAGTCTACAACAGAAGCCTTTGCCAAGACTTTCGATGGGAACAAGGCTCGCGTCGGGTCCATGGAGATTGTGGTAGATGAAGCTACCATTGATGCAGCAATAGGCCTACCAAGAACCAGTCAGATCTGGTTTAAAACCACTGCTCCCAAAAAATTGGATTTCAGAGTTTATTTGAAAGAGGGGTACAGACATAAGGCATGGAAAAAGGGTATGCTAGTTTCTTATTTAGACGAAGAATGGCAGGAGCTGTTCAAAGGTATCCAATTGTACATCACCTCGGAGGGCAGGCATGATAAACTTATGATGTATCACTTCAAACTCCTGGACCATTTCACAGGCAAGACTCCTCTTAATTTGCCTTATTTCCTACATAAAAGTTTGACTAAGGTTTGCAAGAAGATTAGAGCTCAACCCTTGAACATAAAAACTACTCTGTGTCACTTTGGCCTCATAAAATTGATTATCCTGGAGGAATTGAAACAACAGGGAAGGAGCTGGGAGAATTTTCTATTCTGGGAAGGTTTTGAAACACAGAACCAGATTGCAAATGAACATGGGAAGGGTTCAAAGAAACAATCATCTCCTCAAAGTAGTTCGAGAAAAAGAAGGACCCTGCCAGGACCTCCAGAAGACAGAATATCTGGAATGAAGCCTCACAGGGTGAAGAGAAAGTTAAACTTTGAGCAGATCACAGAACAGACCACAGAGAAAAATACAGAGCATCCTACAGAGCAGAGTACAGGGAAGAGAACCAATATACTAAACTTGCCCTATTCAGATTCAGAATCAGAGCAACAAGATCAATGCCTTGTCACCATGAGTCCTGAGCAGTCAACTGAGTGTGCACAAAACTATGAAACCTTCAATCAGACAGAACAGGGAGAAACATCAAAAAGTTCCAAGTCAAAGAAGTCTCAGAAAATCAAGCATTTGAAAGAGGTCATAGCTCAGCAAGAGGTCTTGGAGCGGGTGATTAAAGAAAGGTATAAGAAGTTGTCTGATAACTTCGCCAAGACCAATGATGCGTTTGAAAGATTGGCTAAGGAAAGTGTTAGAGAGAATAAGAGGAAGAAAAAACTCACCAAAGACTACAACAGCTTGTGGTGGCTTGCCAAACGCCTCAAAAGGCAGATAAGGAGGTTGAAACAAAAATTAAGCCAAAAACCCCATCTAGATCTGAAGGTACTTGCTCAAGTCGCCGTTAATATGCAAGGTGAGAAATCAGAGACACACTGAGTTTTGTTGAAATCAAATTTTGGAGGTGAAAACTCGTTTTGGGCACCATCGAGACTTTCAACAGCACAAAGCTATTACGTTATGACCCGTTAGCTATGGAAAGTGACAACTTTCAACAACTAACCCACGAAAAATTAAACGAGTGCACTGTTGAAAGATGGAAAAGTAATTTTTGAAGCCAAGGACAGGACAGTTCATTCCAAACAGGTTTTGAAGGAGTCCCAGTGTATCACTGGGCTATCAGATCGCATGCAAAAGGTTCAGTATCAGAGGTTTGAGAAAATTTTGGTAACACATGCAAAACCATTTCCTCAAAAATCGACCATGAACGTTGGGAGATCCAACTGTCAAGACAGGTGTCCTGCTATTCTTCTTCACATTGTCGATACCAGGATCTAAAGGATGCAGATGGCGAATTTTGGAAAGTGAAGATAGTTCGACTTTCAAGTTTAGTTGTTAAAGACTTTATTTTCAAGTTGTTTAGATAGAATTGAATTGTCTTTATTAAATACAGATCCATGTTTTTAGGATCTGTATAACTGTTTGTAAGAGGCTATAAATGCCTATTTTTGATATGAAACAAGGGTTCAAACTGGGAGACATTTTGATGCCATTGTACAAACTCTTTTTGCAGAAATAAAGTGGAGTTTCCTTTCGTTTGAAATACCAGAATTATTCATCTTTCATTCTCTGTACTTTAATTTCAGTTTATTCTAGTTCATAAAGACTGTTACCTCTTTGTTGAACTCATAGGCTTGAAATTAGAGGATTCCTTGCTGTCTTGTATTAGGCCCTACTTTTACTAGTATTGGCAAATCAAGAATAGTTTTCTCCATAATCTCTTTCAATTATTGGATCTGGTTATTGTTTACTGAAAGCACTGTATCTTTAAATGTGTAATGAGCTGTTTCTTATACAAACCATTGAAGACCCCATTGTCCCAAACACATAAAAATCATTATTTCTAAGTTACCAATCATCCTTAGCCTACAACCCTAAGGAGTTTCTTGGAGTGATAACACCTGGTGAATTTCTCCTCTGCCACAATGCCTAAGAGGTATGAACCCTCTTCATATGTGAATCTTTTTTCTATTCCTGAATTTGCACAATGCAGAGAGGTGTTTTTGCACGCAGGCTGGGGGATATTTTTGTCTAACTTGCAGGGCCATGATGACGACCTCTCCATGCAATTTTCCCTCGGTTTTGATGGGAAGAAAAAATGCGTGGGGTCTCTTTCCTTTGAAGTCTCATAAGAGTCCATTGCTGCAGCTACGAAGCTCCCAAGAATGGGAGATAGATGGCTCAAAAACCACCAACTGCCATGCTCAAGTTATAACAGGGTTTTTAAGCCCAGATTCGAGAACATTTCAGGAGAAAAAGGATATTCTAGGGAGTGGATAAAGGTGGAATTGATCAACCCTTTCATCATCATCACAAGGTTGATTACATGCAAAGGTAGATACTCCACTTTCAAAGCTTGTCATTTCAGATTGCTAGCTCATTTTCTATTCAACAAACCTTTGAACTTACCCTTCTATATTCTAAAAATCTTGGAGAAGATGTCCTCTCAAGTGAGGAAGAATGTGACTAACCCCCACAACAGTCTCTTTCACCATGGCTTGATCAAACTCCTTGTTCTAGACGAACTAGAGAAATAGGGGCAAACTTGGGATGCATTTATCTATCAATTCGCAAACTCTCACTTGACAATTAATACCGGCAAAAAGCCACTTAGCCTAAGAACTATCTCTACATCCAAGCCTCGCTCTCTAAGAACTCCAAACCCCCTTGTACAAACCCTCTCTTTGCCGGAACAATAAAAAAAGCTTGTTGATATCCCTTCTTCCTCCTCGGGTAAAAAGACCAAGAGCAAAGACCAAAAGAAGCCTATTGTTAACCCCCCAATGCCTTCAATCTCTCTTGATCCTACACCTAAAAAGCTCCAAGAAGTAATCCAACAAGACTTTCCCATCGTTCTTACAAATAGGAGGGGAGCCAATCGATTTGGTAAAGGAACCTTTCGAAAGAGTACCCGGAGCACAAGAAAAAAACCTTATGCAAAACCCCTGCCTGCTTCGGATCCTATCCAAGTGTCCTCCGATCTTGAGAGCCCTCACAAGAGACTTAGGGAAGTTTCTGCAGATGGATTAGAGCCATGAAGAAAGACAAAATTAGAACCTACCTCTCCTTACAAATACCCCATCACTCCTACTTCACCCATGCCTACTCTAGATCCTAAGACTGATAGATTGTCCACATCCCTCAAGGGATCTAAGCCTTCCTCCGAGATCACCGATTCTGCCCCAACCATTGAGAAGCTACAAAAAGAAAACCATCAGCTTCTCAAATAGTTGGAAGAGAGGAAGACAATAGACACACACCTTCATCATGATAATGCAGTCCTTCAAGCAAAGGTTAATTCCCTTCAACGGTTGGTTGATGAGATGACCAAATCCAACTGTAGCCTCAGAGCACAATTGAAGCAACAAAAGAGGCACAAGGCAAAGTCTTCACAGCAAGAAGGACAAGCTTCCAAAGCTGATCCTCCTCAACAAGCCTAGTCACAAGGGGTAATTTCTTATTGTTTGCAGTGAGACCTGCAAAATTGTAAGTGTGGGGGTAATGTTGGGCCCGAGATATGATCAATTTTATGACAATTATTAGACACTTTTGCCGGATGTACATATGTGTTTTTCATGTTTTGGAGAAGCTTTTTGAAGAATTTTGTGCCAAAACGGTATGATCTACACCAGGTATGTATGATTTGTGTTTAATGTTGATATTGAGTATAATTCACCACGTTTTTATGTTTCCAAGGATCTAATTCATGTTTTTTGGAGTTACAGGGCAAAAACGCATCACGTTTCTACTTCCGTCACTCCTTCTAGTACTCGATCCGGTACCCAGTCCGACACTTCGTCCAACACTGCGTCTTGCACAAAAATGGCGGGCGATTTGGCAGTTATGGTATTGGCAACCAGTGGTGGGTGAATCAGGAACATGGGCTTTGCTCGTGCTTGCCCCCTCCAGCTACTGAACCCTTGGCAACTCAGTTTAAGTTGTTAAGCAGGGCGATTATTGCCTCGCTCTATTTCAGCAGTTAGAGCACCATTAATGTAATTTGCCAATTTTAGAAGTGGTTCGACCCTCCTGTGGTCTACCACTTGGTCTGTAAATATTATAAATACCACCGTGGTGGTCAGATAGAAGCTAAGAAGCAGTAGAAGAGCCAATGTACTGGAGACAAACACGATTTTACTCTATTTTGCCATTTTTCATTGCCAGATTATATAGAAACTGCGTTTTTGAGTTTTAATGGTGAAATCGATTTGCTGAGTTTGTGGTGTGCCTTTAGGAAGTGACCACGACTTGCTGGGGGGCCCACCAACAGTCTGGTAACCATTCTTTAAGTTATTTATGCATTTTATAGTTTAGATGTCTCTTTTTTATTTTCTGTACATGCATTGTTATTTTTCCTTTGTTATTTAATTTGCTGTTGTAGTTTAATCATTTTAGTTCTCTTTTGCAGGTTAGTATGAAGGCTAGTGTTAATATGCGTTGATTATGTAGTTAGGAACGAATTTTCAAATTTATAGACTGACCCCGTGTGCAACTAGATATTAGATTGTGTTTTATTTATGCTTTTATAATTAAATTTAAAACAGAGTTTGAAATAGGACATAACATAGTTTTATTGCATGTCTTCTTTAACAAGGATTTAATGGATGGATATGATTAGTTTCAGTTTTTAATTATAGATTGTTTATTCCATTTTTATATAGATCTTGCTTAACTAGTTGTTAGTTAATGTATTCGTTAGTTTACTTTTCATATGTCATGCTTTAATTCCTGTTTTTAAGCACTTTCTTTCTTGCACTTTGAATTGTTAAAATAGATATAGCATAGTTTCATATTATGTACTTTCTTTCCTAGAGTTAGATTGCAATTACAATTCTTAGTTAATGATTAAATTTACTTATGAAATTTGCTTACATAGCATAGAAATACAATTATAATCTCGTTATATTGTTGATGGTGAATAATTCCATGAATATGCAGGGTAATTAACATTGTTTCCGTAATGGCTAAATTCTCATTGGATTGTTTAATCCATACCTTTCACTTTGCTATCAAGATTAGTGTAGAGCTTATACCGCTTGAATTATCCTTTGTTGTCAAGTGCCATCGAGATATTATACGACACCGAAGACATTCACACAACCACCAACACTATATTTGAGTTTTCATAGGTTAAAATATAGTTTCTTGCTTTCGTAGATCAGAAGATATAGTTTCTTGCTTTCGTAGATCAGAAGATAGTTTTATTGTTGTTGTAGGATATATAGTCTTTTGCTTTGATAGGTTAGAGAGCAGTTTGCTTATCATAGATTAAAGGTTAGTTGTTAGTCCTTCTTGCTTTCAATTAAATAGATTTCCTTTTATAAATTATAAATAGTTTTGAAGTTTGAATTAAGAATATAGTTCACTTGCCTCTTAGGTTATATAGTTTTTCAATGACAAGTATTAACTATTTTACTTGCAGTAGAAGTTATCTTAGGGTAGTTAGTTGTTCACTTGCTTTAGTAGGTTGCTTGCTTGCTTGTCTATTCTTGCTTTGATAATATATTTGCCTGTTTATTTACTTGCTTTCATAGGGTAGTTGCTCATTGAATTTAGGTAAGCAAGTTAAAGTAGTTTTCTTTTGTTGTTTGCTTATCGGTATGCTTAAAATAGCTTGCTTTTGCTTATTTGCTTGTTGTTGAACTAGTTTGCTTCAAGTAGGGTTTTTACTTGCTTTCTTAGAACTATTCATCGATCCTTGATCTAAAAGTACTTAGGTTACATAGTTTCAAGTTGCTTAGTAGGGTTACTTGAATAGATTACTTGAATAGGTTACTTGAATAGATTAGCCCTTAGATAGTTACTTCCTTAGTTAGACTATACTACTACCAGCCCTTCTACCTTTGACATATATTTTGCTACAACTCTAAGTTTACTTACCTCGGGTTGACAATTTAATTGAGGGTTTTTAGTGTGTTTTTAGTACATATAGAACACCCATCAATGACATTGATAGAGCAAAGAAGTGCATTGAACAAATTCAGTTGGTGCATCAAATGGTACAAGAACAGTTGGAAAAGAGCCAAGCCAAGTACAAGACAAGACATGGAAAGCATCATGTTGATCATAGTTTCCAAGTTGGAGATGAAGTTTGGCTTTACATTTGCAAAGAGAGGCTTAAAGGAAAAGGTAAAAAACCGAAACCAATTAGATATGGACCTTTCAAGATTCTTGAAAAGATTGGTAACAATGTCTTCCATTTGGATTTGCCTCCTTATATGAAAATGTATGCAGTTGTTAATGTTGAGAATTTGAGATTGTATGAGCCTCCTTGGATTGATGATCAAGGAGAGCATGTTCAAATTCCTTCCATAGATGATTTCTCGCTAGAATATCTTTCAGAACTGCATGAGGATATAATCATTGACAGGAGGATGAGAACTTCAAAACGAGGGAATGTGGAATACCTTTGTGTGGGTATTAAAGGCACAAATCCAAGCAAAGCCAAATGGAGGTTGTAAAGGTGAGGGATCTGTACCCTCATCTTCAAATAGAATGAAAGTAGCCTTTTGGAGGTCCAAAAGCTTATTAATGGGGAGGAGTGATCCAAGGGATAAAAAATATGTTAAAAAATCAAAGTGCTTGAAATTGGCTCATGTGTAGGCCTCGTCCTCACGATCCCAACACAACTTGAATGGGGTCAAACAAACGTCATATGCGAGAGATATCACATTTTGTCCACTTTGCTAAACATGTAAAACTTTGTTGTCCATATAGTTCATACAGTCCGTACTACTGACTCTGCAGACCATACTGACATGTGGCAGGGTGACATGGAAAAATGTGTGGCTAGGTGACTGGGCATGTGATGTGGCATGCTTGTACGTGGACTAATCCACGACTGACATGTGTCCTTTAGGTGGAAAATGGGAAGGTGCCATGTGGTCCAGCCAGGGGCTGCCACATGGCACCCCGAAATTGGTTTTTGGTAAAAGGTTTGTTTGGACTCCACTAGAATCGAACCCATGACCTCCGGGAGTGGAAAGGACTTGGCAAGGGCCGGGCTACCAACCCACCCGCATTTGTTTCTTAACCATATGGTATAAAAAAATTATTTGAATTGCATTAAGTTTTCGGTTGGGTGGAGAAAGGGTCGGGGCTTAGCCCTAACCTTGGTCACACAACACCTTTCCATATGACCCCAAGCATGGAGACTCCAACGGATTGCGGGAAAGTTCTATATTTAAGGTCAATGGTAGGCCACATGGGCCATGCGACCGACACCTCCACCGAGAAAGATACTTATGCCTCTTAACCGTTTGACAAAATGCCACAATTTGTGGAATGGGTGCGATGGTGGGGTTTTGGCACGAGAAATGCCCGTGAGCTAGATTAGTCACACACAAGTGCATTTTGGTGAGAAGAGACAACAAAGAATTGGGAGAAACTTCTAGGAAGTGATTCCTACTCAGTTTTTGGCCAAACCAGGTGCAGGAAGAGCCCAACTAGGGGTTTTTGGACATTCTGGAGCCATTGAAGCCATTGCTTTTGCATTCTAAGCATTGTAAAGCATTGATTTTGACACTTTAATCATTAATGAAAATGATCCATTGGAAGATGGACTAGGAGATGTATCCAAGGAGAGGGGTGAACTCCTTTATCATTTTGTTGTGTTAATGTGTTTACTTTGATGGTTGTTATGTATGTTTATGCTGCTCATGTTTAAGTAAAAAATCATTAAGTTTTGTGTGTTTGTAACTTGAACCTATTGCCCAAGCACATACAAATTACACTTGCAATTTTTAAGAGACTCAAGCCTTTTCATTTTTAGATCATGTAGAGAATTGGATACCTACCACACTTTTTCCTAAGGAAAATGCTTCCAATAATCTCACTTATCTTTGAACTTCTTTCTCTCAAAGATACACAACATAAGGTTAGAAATTCCCCTTCTCATGTTATATAGTGCCTTGAGAAATTTGTCCCCTCTCATGTTTCAACATAGGTAAGGAGACTCCATTCCATTGATTACCCTCTAGGTGCCTAAATTGGTAAGCCTTAGCTCATATATATTGAACAATCCTCTCGTAGGCAATGAGATTGTAATCTGTTGATTACCCTCTCGGTACCTAAATTGGCAAGCCTTAACTCGTATACATTGAACAATCATCTCAATGTTCACTTTGACCAATATCTATGTTCACTCCATAATCATGGATTCTTCCTTCATATCAACCTATACCTTCTCCTTCCAATAATAACCCTTATAGCCTCCACAAACTCACCCAACTTTCAAGTTCATGAGTTTAACATGTCGTTTGCAAATAATGGTATTCCAATAATAACCCTTATAGCCTCCACAAACTCACCCAAGTTTATTTTCCATTTTTCATGTGTTTGTATGATTTGAACTATCAAAGCATACAAACACATGAAAAATGGAAAATAATGAAACAAAGAACGTCAAACAATTTACACATTATATCCTTCCCTTGCATGAGGCATACGTGTTTTTCAAATAACTTTACTAGTTTTTTTTTGAACATTAATGGTCAAATGTTGAGATCAATTTTAATGCACATAGAAGAAAGTGAGGTGATAGCTTATTCTATGGATTTTTTCATTAATTTTGTATGGATGCAAGGGAAAGATAGAGGAATATATGAAATTTTAATGGAAAAGATGATTTGTTAATAAAATTTATAAATTAAAAATGATTAAAAAAATTATTGTTGATAAGAGTTTAGTACACATGGAAGATACTGAGGTGATTATGAAGGATTTTTTTATTAATTTTTGTAACATCCCCCA
>JASDQU010104708.1:190286-256791 GCA_032191745.1 Picea mariana | reverse complement strand
AATATTGGTACTATGGCATACAAATTGGAGCTGCCTGCATCTTCACGAGTACACCCAGTTTTCCATGTTTCATGCTTAAAGAAGGTTATAGGCGACAAGATCCCAGTTCAAACTATATTTCCAGAACTTGACGAGGAAGGAAAAATCATATTGGAGCCTGAAGCCATCACTGACAGAAGAATTCACCAACTGAGGAATAGATCCATTTCAGAGTATCTCATTAGATGGAGGAAACTACCGGCTGAAGATTCCACTTGGAAAGATGAGTCTTTTATACAGAAGCATCCATAGTTACTCAAGCGTTGCGCACAACACTTGTCTCAAGGGGAGGGGCATGCTAAGCCCTAATATTGGCTCATTACCCCTTAATTGGGGCATATTAGATTAGTAATGTTATTTTATTTATGTCGGTTTTAGGCCATTAGTTGTAATTATACCTCCTAGTCTCCTATATATACCAATGAGACATTTTCATTTTGAATCATCTTGTACTTTAACATTTAAGTGGGGAAAAGGAGGTTTCCCCCTCGAAGAGGCTTATTATCAGAAATTCTCTCTTTTTCAAGGTGTTGAGTACTTTTTCTAAGTATTTGCTATGCTATATTGATATTTGGTTCTTAACAGCTTACTAGCTACAATTTAACACATATTCAACTGATTTTCTGATACCCATAATTAAATGCATTTAAAACACTCTAAACAAACATGAATGCAATTGATAAAACATCTATAACAACATATAAAACCATTCTCATATACATGGTATATGCACAGCAATTACATTCATGGAATAATTCAACAAAATAGATAAACACTTATATTTAAAAGAGAGTTTGTGCCACCAACTGCTTGGGAAGGACATTCCACTCAACCATAGACCTATTGTTACAAATCTCAATAGAAAGTCACCCTCGACTTAGGGCTAGGAATCCACAAAAGAAGGGTGCCTCTCACAATCCCCTCATAACTCAATATCACACAACCCACTTGTTCTCTCCTACAGTTATCCTGAATTTCCTCCAACTCTCTTCCTCTTGACCTGCCCAGCCCAAAGAATGTACCACTTAACTGCACTCAGTCCATTAGGCATCCCATTCATTTATCAAGGTCTCTCTATCACAGGTAGCTAGGAATCTCTCAGCTGGGAACTCAAGGGAACTCATTGCTAGGAAAAACTACTAGCAAAACCAACAATAAACACTTGATGATATAGTGCAACTCACCTAGGAGTTCACTCTTCAGGCCTGACAACCTAGCTCTTCAATTTCCAGCTCCAAAACATTCCAAAAAATCTCTAGCATGCTCCAGAATTCGCCCAACCTTGTTGTTTCGTCTCCCAAGCTCTTCTTCCTTGTTTTCTCTTGTTGTTCATGTAAAAACTCAATCTGTAAAATTGTATGTTACTACCCATACAAATCTCCTCTCATTTGGATTGCTTGCTTAACTCACACACTTCCCCAAGTTGATTGTACTTATCCCCCATGCTCCCAATAACTATGGGAGGTGACCACTCACACCCACCCTCTTACATGTATTCAGTGATTGGGCTCTCATACACTCAACTAGAAATAGAAGGTTTCCCCAAATGATAATAAGATTCATAAAAGTAGGTTTGAATTAATACCCATGAATTATTTCCTCCTTGGACCCCTCTTGGACACTCTCTAGGAATCCCCCCTCTCTTGTGGATTAATCAACTCTCATCTCTATCCATATCCCAACAACTAGTATTACATTATATTTATTTACAATTTAGGAAATACATTTCGCATGTACATTGCTTGGTTGTGGCCACATATTATATCTATACTAAGCATTAATTAAACTAGGGATTATAGTAGGGATGTTACATCCCCCCTCCCCTACAATTGTGCATTGTTCTCGATGCACAACAACATGCTGAATACATATATAGTTTTACATCACAATGTTCAAAAAATAAAAACAAATTTCTGCAAAAAAAAATGTCACCCTCCAACAACAATCCAAACCAAAATCTCTCGTTCTTCTCAACCTGTCAACCCAAGGAATGTGCTCCCTTCACTACCTTTAGTCCATCGGGCTGCACCATTCTTTTATGAGGGTTATTCGTGCTGACTAGGAATTTCTGAGATGAGGTTCCAAAACTCTAGCTACCCAAAAATGGAGTCTTGCGTTTTCAATTTCTATTTTCTTCAAAATTGGCAAAAAATTATGGGTATTCCTCCCACATGGTTTCTTCATGCTGCCATGTTGCATCTTTGAGACCATAGTAGGTCCATTGAACCTTTACCAACCTTATGGCTTTGTTCCAGATCACTTTGACTTTCTGGTCTAGGATGCGTACTGGTTCCACCCGGAAATCCCCTTCGCTTTCCACCTGAATCACAGTCCAATCAATTATGTGGTTAGGGTTAGGCACATATTTTTTTAATAATGACACATGAAATACATTATGCACTCTCATGGATGTAGGAAATGTTAGCATGTATGCAATTGGCCCTATCTTTTCTAATATTTTAAAAGGCCCACAATATCTTGCTTCCAACTTCGGGAAACAATCCAATCTTATTGAACTTCTTTTTTCCTTAACTTTTAGGAAAACATGTTCTCCCACTTTAAAATTTCTAAAAACTTTGTTCTTGTTTGCATAACTCTTATTCCTGTCTTGGTCAACCTTTAAACTCTGCCCAATCCTTGCCATCTCCTCTTCCATTTCATTTAACAAATCTGGCCCAATGATGGCTCTGTTTGTCGGGTTATCCCAACTCACTAGTGTGTTACACTTCCTGCCATACAAAGCTTCAAATGGACTCATTTTTAATGAGGCTCGATACCCATTATCATAAGAAAAATCCACTTAGTAGATATAGTCTTTCCATTTTGATGGTTGATCCATCACATACATTCTAAGCATGTCTTTAATTATCCTATTGGTCCTCTTTGTTTTCCCATCTAAATCTGGGTGATACGATATACTAAGATTCATATTTGTCCCAAATTGTAAGGTACGAGATATAATATAATATACAGAAATGAAAATATTCAACAAATACCAATGGAACAATAAAATATGAGAAGAGCAACACCAAAAATAATACATTTATTCAAAGAAAGCAATGTTCACTTGCCTCTTCGAGGGTGCAACCTTCAGCAAAGCAAAGCTCTATTACAATAATTCTCAAGACAAGCTTCCTCATGCATCCTACTCTTATTTATACTAGTTCCATATTCTAAAGAACATTCTAGAGGAATATCTCTCTAGAAGCGAAAGCTTCTATTAGGTATTCTTACATTGACTTGTTCACATTTATTAAATAGGCCTTACTAACTAATGTCAGCCTTTATTACATGGAAAATATATTTAGGCCTTATTAACTAATGTCGGTCTTTATTACATGGAAAAATTATTATTCTATCTACGCGAGGGGTTAGGTCCCTGACATGCCCTCCCCCTTGAAAAAGAGCCTTGTCCTCAAGGCTTAAGATGAGGGAACTATTGTAGAATGGTAGTTGGTTCCCATGTGGCATCTTCTGGTGGAGTATCCTTCCAGTGAACCAAAACTTCCTTGATGGTGCACTAATGAAGACAACTCTCTCTTTGGTCCAATATGACTTGTGGCTACAACCAAATGGAACCTTCTTCATCCAACTCTGGTAGGTTGGTCTGGGTGTGGCATTTGGTGCCAATCACTTTCTTCAGGCATGAGACATGAAAAATAGGATGTAGCTTGGAGTGACTAGGAAAATCTAACTAATAGACCACTAGTCCCATGTGTTTGATAATAGTATAAGGACCATAAAATTTTGGTGCAAGTTTCTGACATTGTTGGGCTTTGAGTTAAGTCTGCTTGTATGGTTGGAGACGAAGAAACACCTAATCCCCTTCAGCAGATTGACATTCATAACGACCATGATTTGTCTGTTGCTTCATGTGGTTTTGAGCCATTACAAAATTGTCTTAGAGAGTACAGAGAATGTCCATGCGGATGGTAAGATTGCAGTCAAACTCTTGAACCTTAGAGACACCCAACATGCAAGGGAGAACCGATGGTGGCTTATATCTTTAGAGTGCTTCAAAAGGAGTCATGCAAGTGGCAATATGATAAGAGATGTTGTACCACCATTTAGCTAGGGGTAACCATTGAACCCACTGATGTTTTTTGTTAAACGCAAAAGACCTCAAATATCTTTCCAAACATTTGTTGACCGCTTCTGTTTGGCCACCAGTCTTGGGATGATAAGTTGTGTTGAGATGCAATTGAGTTCCTTGGAGCTTGAATAGTTCTTGCTATAAATTTTTGGCAAAAGTGGGATCATGGTCATAAACAATAGAATAAGGCATTCCATGGAGTTTGAAGATATTATCCATAAAATTTGAGCCATTGTGGATGTTGTGAATGAGTGTTAAAGAGCACATAAATGAGCATATTTGAAAAGACAATCCACTACCACCATGGTGACTAACTTACTGCCTGATTTGGGTAAGCCAACAATGAAATCCATGGAAATATCCATCCAAATAATAGGTGGAAGCGAAAGTGGTTGGAGTGCACTAGGAGGTTTGACAACCTCACCCTTATTATGTTGACATGTATCACATTCGACCACAAAGGTGCAAATGTCTCATTTCATACCATCCTAGAAGAAATATCATTTTGCTCGTTCATAAGTTTTGGTAAGACCTAAATGGACCGCTGTAGGTGAAGCATGAAACTCAGAGAGCACCTTAGGTTTAAGAGTTGACTGTTTTCTTAAATACAAGTGACCTTTATAGCGAAATGCTTCATTGTGCCAAGAGTACCTTGGAGAAACTTGTGAATCTCGTTGAAGTTTTTGGATTAGGATGGAAATTTTGGGGTCTTGAAACCATTCCTGTCGAATAGCATGAATCCAGTGTGATACAATGAATGAGAGGGAAAAGAGGGACCCTTCATATTCATATTTCCCCGAAAGAGCATCAACCACCGCATTTTCTTTTCCCTTCCTGTAAACAATCTCATAATCATATCCAAACAACTTGGTCACCCATTTTTTTTTCTCTGGGGATGAAATTCGTTATTCCAGGAAGTACTTGAGGCTTTGATGATTTGTTTTAATTTTGAAGTGTTGTCCCTATAGATAAGGGCGCTAGAGATCCATTGTATGCAAAATAACCAACATTTCCTTTTCATAAATCGATTGGCCCAAATGTTGGTCCAACAATTGTTTGCTGGTGAAAGCCAAAGGTCGTCCATCTTGCATGAGGACTGCCCCGATTCCTCTCATGGATGCATCACATTCCAAAACAAAGGTCTTGGTGAAGTCAGGTAGGATCAGTACATGAGTAGTGGACATAGCTTCTTTCAAGGCTTGGAAGGATTGGTCAGCTGCTGGAGTCCAACTGAAAGCATTCCTTTTAAGGAGAGTTGTGAGAGGAACCACAATTTTTCCATAATTTTGAACAAACTTGTGATCATATCCCATTAAACCTAGGAAACCACACAAACTTTTAATAGTTTTAGGGAGAGGCCAATTCTGCATAGCTTCAATTTTCTTGGGATCCACCCTTACACCATCCTTGCCAACAATATGACCCAAGTACTCAACTTCAGAGGCGTCAAAAACACATTTAGACTATTTGAGGAAAAGTTGGTGCTTGGAGATGAGATGGAGAACTTGATATACATGGGTGAGATGGGATGGATAGGTTTTACTATATATGAGAATATCATCAAATAAAACTGACACAAAGTGACGGAGGAAATGACGAAACACATGATTCATGAGACTTTGAAAAGTGGAGGGGGCATTACATAGACCGAAGGGCATGACCAAGAACTCATAGTGGCCCTCATGAGTGAAAAATGTAGTCTTGGGGACGTCTTCCTCTTTCATAGGTATTTGGTGGTATCCTGAACGTAGGTCAAGTTTGGTAAAGTATTGAGCCCCACTGACGTTATCCAGAAGGTCATCTATGATAGGAATGAGAAATTTTTCCTTGATGGTAAGTATGTTAAGGGCACAAAAATCAAGACACATGCGCCAAGTGCCTTCCTTCTTGAGGACCATAACAACAAGGGAAGAATAGGGGTTGGTACTAGGATGGATAACACCCACTTCCAACAATTCTTGGACAATTTTCTCAGAATGGGGTAGCTTATCTCTAAAAAATAAGAGATGTTGGCTACGCTTCATTCGCAACAATCTTTACATCACACTCCATTGCATACTTAAAGGGCCTCCTTCACCTCAATTATATATGAGAGAGTGAGAGGAGAACAATTCCCATGATGCGTGTGGGATAAATTGGACTAAGTTTATAAAATTCCATAGGCATGTAAAACACTAGGATTTCCTGGGCGGTCACCCATCCTAGTACTAATCTTGCCCGAGTGTGCTTAACTGCGGAGTTCTAATGGGATCCAGTGCATTAACTCTATGTCGTAGGCATGTACATAAGACCACTAGGAAATCATTACATGATGTATGTAATTAATAAATGAAGATGACATTACATTCCATTCCCCATCAAAAGGGTGAATATCATGGTTTATCAAAACTATAGGCTTGAAATGTTGATTTAGTGGAAAAGGTGGATGGCCATCGAGATCCACCTGAATCATTCCTCCCCCCTGAGGAAGCAATGGTCCCCATTGCGTCAAGTTCCTCTCGGGAGAAGGGGAAACTTCTACTGAATCTGAACCTTGGTGAGTCATTTTCCTTATTGAAGTAGATGTCTTGCTTGCACTTTTCCTGTGGAAGGATGTCATGAACTTGTTGGAGGTGTTGGATCCGTTCAACAGATCTGGTTACATGATCTACCTTGGTCTGAGTGTGGGAGGAATCTGTCAGTGAAGATGGAACAAGAAGAGATATATAAATGGGGGATAATGGTTGGAACCCCAAGTACACCTGAAAAGGGTCGTGGCCAATAGAGCTATGTTGAACATATGGAAGACTCTCATTCTCTTTGTGCTCCTCTACAATCTTGTTGACATGATTTTGTTGGAAAGAAACATCTTGGGCCAAGTATTTAGTGGTCACAGTGACCTTTTGTTCACTGTCTGACTAGATCGTGAAGAGGGGAAAATTTGTGATCTGAGAGATTACTTTGCGGCATTGTTTTTCTGATATCGATGAAGTGGTAGTAGTTGGAGCTACCTCTGGTACCCTGTAGAGATGACCTCTTAGAGTAACAACAACATTGCAGGGCCAAGACACATAGATAGTGTGATGTTTCCACATATATGGTTGTCCTAAAATAACATCATAGACTTCAAGTGGGGAAACATCACACACTACCTCATCCTTGAAGGGCTTGATGCCATACAACAAGCAACATTGTTGGTTGAAACGAGTGTCTCATCCTTAGCTCAACCATCCGATGGTGTATGGTTGGGGGTGTGGTATCATTGGCAGCTTCAATCTCTTGACAACCTTAGCTGAGATCAGGTTCTCCTGACTCTCGTTGTCAACAATGAAATGAAATGGGGTCCCTTTTACCCACATTTGCGAGTGGAAGAGGCGCTCCCCCTCCTCAAGCTCCTCTGGTTCTTCTGGTTGTATTGTTGTGGTCACAATGGTAGCAGTGGTTTCTGCATCGATGATCTGTTTCCCTTTATTGTGCTTTGAATCAGAGTCAGGTTCCAATTATTTTTTTTTGAGCTCAGTCACCAAAGACTGTTTAGAGCGACTGTTAAGTACCTATACCAGATCTGATAATATACTTCAATAAGACCAAGAATAAACCATAAACCATTCACCATAACATGAACACAAGAATATAGAGAAAACCCTTGAGGTAGGGTAACACCATATATTATTCCTTAAGGAAGGAATGCACTCCTCAAGCAACACTTTCTTGTTACAATGACAATATTCTTCACAATGATTCATTACATTGCTTACACTTCTTTATATAGCTCTCTTTATCTCATAGGAACCTTCGAGAGAGTCTTCTCACATTTATTACATCCAACTGCCATAGTAGGCTTTTATTAATATAGTGGACCTAGTCCACCTTACATTGAATGACCATATTCTCATATATTAAATGACTTCCACTAATAATACATAACCACATTCTCATTGGGTACCTCCCTAGGTACCCCATATTACCTCCCTAGGTATACTACATTCCACCCCCTTTCACATGTTTCATCCTCAAAACATGAGAAGAAACCATACAATATGACCGACTAAGCAATGTAGCCAACTGGTACCAAGTACGACCATCCATCCATCTCAATGGAATTCGAACATGATGTCTATCTGCTACCTTTCCACCCTGATCTTTCTCAACATCATGTCAGGGTTTCCATGGGATTGTTTCTATAGCTTGAGCTCTTCCCATAGTGACGATAGTCCTCCATGCACCTCTTGATCGGTTTCATGTCTGGTGCCCTGCTGGTGCATAAATGTGTTGATGCACACGCCCTTGCCTTGATGACTGTTGTGTTTATATATGATGTGGATGGTGATATACAACAACTGTAGGTATCTATTCTTTTTTCTTCAAATATGAAACATTTTGTGCCTTTGAGTCAATGACCTCCTTAGCTTCCTGATTATGTCCTTCCTGTAGTTTTGCTTCATCTCCTTTATAGACTCTTCCTCTGATTCAACTTTAGACTCAACAATAACTTCTTTGATAGCTTCCATGGGCCCATCTTTCCTACTAAGAGACAAATCCTTCAATGTAATTTTCTTTTTCTTGTACCAAATCATTAGAAACTTCTTTTGCACATTAATATTAATGGTAACCACTGATTCTATCCAAGGATATCCCAAAACAATGTCTTCATCACTCATATCTAGAGCCTCAAAATCCGAATGCAACACATATTTATCCATACTGAGCTTCAAATCTTTAAAAAGTTTAACATTTTCACCTACAACCTGTGTACTTTGAATATTCTTTGCCAGAACTTGCAATCTATTAACCAACTGAATATTGATAAAATTTTGTTTGCAACTAGGGTTAATAGAAACAATGATATTTTCTTTATGAATACAACCATGAACTTGTAATACAGATTTTCCACATGAAAATAAACTCTTGGTGATGTCTTTATCCTTAATATTTGTATGATACCACTTGTCTAATAGTAATTTTTCAAGTGCTTCCTCAGAAAGTGACATCCGCTCACAATGGTGAAATGATTTCCACCATTTGAGAGCATCACCTTTGAAACCCCAGTCTACAAAAGATTTCCACAACCCTTTCCATTCTGACTTGTGGGACTGTAAGAAGTCTTCAATACTAGGATCATTATCTTTTCCTGTAAAATACATCTTGCTTGGAAAAAAAATTCAACAAAAACTAGCGTTCAAAATAAATTATGTTATAAAATCGCGGTGTTTTTCCGAAAAAACCTTGAAAAACTGTTGAATTTAAAATGCTCATAACTTCACTTCCTGGACTTTGTTTCGGCTGAATATTTTTTTGAAATTGTTTATTTTTCCGAGAGGAATTCAAATACCCAATTTGTTTTGCCAAATTTATCTTGTAAAGCTTCATATATGAACCTGAAGTGCGCCACACTCTTTTTCTTCCCTAGAAAATTTCTGCAGAAAGAGCAAAACATTTCTTCTCTTCTTTGGCCAAGGAAAGTGCTCTGATACCACTTGTTAAGTGCCTATACCAGATCTGCAAATATACTTCAATAAGACCAATAATGAACCATAAACCATTCACCATAACATGAACACAAGAATATAGAGAAAACCTTTGAGGTAGGGCAACACCATACAATGGATCCTATTATGGAAGTGATCCTCTCCTGTTCACTTGCCTCTTCGAGGGGGAAACCTACTAATGAGCTTCAATTCCAAATACAATACTTCTCTTCATGTCCCATTACATTTCTTGAACCCATTTATATAGTGCTACCATCACCTAAGAACATTCTAGAGTAGGAATCTTCTAGAAATAGAACCTTCTAAGAAATCCTCTTACATTTATTATATCTAATTACCCATTTATTATATCTAACTACCATAGTGGGTNCAATTCCAAATACAATACTTCTCTTCATGTCCCATTACATTTATTGAACCCATTTATATAGTGCTACCATCACCTAAGAACATTCTAGAGTAGGAATCTTCTAGAAATAGAACCTTCTAAGAAATCCTCTTACATTTATTATATCTAATTACCCATTTATTATATCTAACTACCATAGTGGGTATTATTTAATAATATAGTGGACCTAGTCTATATTACATTGAATGGCCTTCATTATTATCAGTATGGGCCCTCTCGGCCTCCACACTACCTCTCTAGCTACCTTACATTCCATCCCTCTTATGAAAGCGTTGTCCTCAATGCTTGATGTACAACCATATACCAAGGTCCCATGGTTAAGTGTAGACCATAGTGCTGAAGTAGACTAGAGAACCAGGGTGCCATTGAGAAATGGAAGCCACCATGTTGAAGTGGTCCAAACTCCATTGTAAACCAGGGTCCCATGTCCAATTGCTCATGTGAACCCCACATGGAAGATATCGACACCCAATAACCAACTGAAAATGATGCTCCCAATACTAACACCTATCATGTGGATCCAAATAAGAATATCCATCCACATAGTGGGAGAAGATCAATGTTGAATCTGTAAGGAACAATACCATTGTAGAATATGCAGGCTGGACATTGGTAATTATAAATAGCTCATGATGTGGGACATTGATGTTCTCTATAGAAGGTGGAGTAGAGTCATCAAATAAAATATGGAAGTGGTTGTCATCCCATAAATGACAACTGTCCATATACCAATCATCGCAATCGGTATCCAAATCATACTAAGCATATATTTCTTGATTATATTCATCCCTGATGTCTGCCATAAAAAATCTCTCCTACATGCTATACAATGAATCTTGAATACTATGAAAACTATCATTGAGGCCGTCTGTGAGGCCATCTACAAAGTCATCAAATTCGTCATTTAATGTGTCATATGATTGGGATTTGAATGTTTCAGTTATTTGTAGAATTTCTTTGAGGGTTTGAGAGGAAATAGACATCTGAACACCCTATGAAAATTTATGAACTCTGCAGTCTTGCCGCCGTCACGAAAAAACCCAAAAAATAGAGCAATAAATTACTGCAGAAAATTGCGGATTTTTTCGGAAAAACCCTGAAAATTTGTTGAATTTAAAATGCTCATAACTTTACTTCCTGGACTCCGTTTCGGCTATTTATTTTTGAAATTGGGTATTTTTCCAAGAGGAATTAAAATATCCAATTTGTTTTACCAAATTATGCACAAAAATGTTCAGAAAATTTCTTCCCTTCTCTGGCCAAGGAAAGTGCTCTCATACCACTTGTTAAGATCATGAATACAAAATATCACAACAGATCTAAATATATATGAATACGATCACCACACAATATGTATGAATCAATATAGAAAACCACACTTTATTATTATCAAACCCTTTAGGTAGGGTAACACCATATATTATTCCTTAAGGAAGGAATGCACTCCTCAGGCAACACTTGCTTATTACAATGACAATATTCTTCACTATGGTTCATTACATTGCTTACACTTATTTATATAGCTGTCTCTATGTCCTAGGAACCTTCTAGAGAGCCTTCTCACATTTATTACATCCAACTACCATAGTGGGCCTTTATTAATATAGTGGACCTAGTCCACCTTACATTGAATGACCACATTCTCATATATTAAATGACTTCCACTAATAATACATAACCACATTCTCATTGGGTACCTCCCTAGGTACCCCGTATTACCTCCCTAGGTATACTACAACGACATCCATCCATGTTGTGCTAGGGGTTGTTGTGGAACTCACACCACTTTCCAATGTCTTTCTTAGACTTCTTGTTACCCTTCTTTGCTTGCGTCTTGGACTAAATCTCTTGAAGATGGCCTTCCTTTCTTTGTCATTCATTCCATGAGTTAGGTTTTCCTTTGCCATGATTATTTTGTGGCGTATTTTCAAACCCAAACTCCCGCTTAATTTGTTGCTTGAATTTCTGCTCAATTTTAACTGCATATTGATAACCAGCTCCCAATGAGGAGATGTCCAAGAAATCCATCTATGTTTGGATGTACTTGTGTAGACCACTACGATACTTCAAAACAAGGTGTTGCTCAAAGTATTTGATAATCATATTTGAGCGCAAGGTATGAAAGATGTTAGTGTACTTTGGCATAATTTGATCTCTTTTATGATGTAGAGTCATCCATCTCATGTATTGGTCATCATAGTTTCCAACATGGTAGAAATCCTCCTTTAGGGAATCTACAAAGGTTACCCAAGAGGGTTCTCTTCGGAATGGCGTAGATTCATCCATGGTGTACCTCTCCCAATAACCTTCCCACCAAGCTCTGACTGATCTGGATTTATGAGGGGAACGAAATATTTAACAGATTGAATACAATAACACAGAGATAACAACAGATATCCAATGAACAATAACATCTATTGAATAAATGAAATAGGTTGAAACTATAAACTACAGAAATGAAACAACTTTCTCGAATTGTTGTAGCTATCTTTGAGAAGAGATGTGACTTCTACATGAATTCATTTGAGAAGAATGATTACAATGAGGCTCCAAAGGCCCTTTTAACATTATTCATGAATTCCAAAACTCTAGACATTAAAAAACCTAACCCTAGGATATGAAACGCTGGTATAGACCTCCTGCCCTTAGACCGAGATCCGCACAGGATCTTCTCTTCAGCTATGACAAGGGTTAACTAAACCCATTTATTTAAGCTTCGCAAAGGATTTCGGGTTTCAAGACTTGAGGGAACAACTAATGGCCATTCCTCTCCCTCTATGATTACCCGACTCTGAAATTTCGCCTTTGATGAGATTGATGATTGTGAGACTCCCCTGATCCGACGGTCTAGATCTTTTCTGGGTTTCACGAACTCGAAGTTCATGACTCTCAACTCCAAAATCAGTTGTTGTTCCAATCCCCGAATTCCCGAAATTTGGATTTGTACGAGATCCAACGACTCTTGTTAAATTGGATCCAACGACCACTATCTCTCCTGAGCTTATGGGTGATTGAAAAGGCACTCGCCTCAACCCCCTCACTTCTTTGCAAAATCTGATGACTCACGGTTCTTCGATGCCTCTCCACGAAGTGTTTCCACCATTCGATTCCACACTTGATAATCCCTTTCGCGTTTCATGTATTTAGAGTGACCAAAGTTTTGGCCTGCACTCCAAACTTGCGAACCCTGAATTCCCGAAATGATCTAATGGCTCAAACTGACCACGATCAACGATCCACTTTGATTCTTGATATCAGGGTGGTGGGTTCATCCAACTTCAAACCACCTTATAGCTCTTCTGGATTTGTCGGTCCTCGCGATTTCGTGAGTTTTCCATAGAGAATTTTGACCGCTCGATTCACTTCTCAATGACTTCTGCCCAAATGACTCAGTGCTCTCCTTTCCGAACTTGACTTCTATGAGTCGATTTCGACCTTCTTCTCCCTTTGACCACTTAAAAGGTTCAATCCCTCCTGAGCTTTCGCTCGTAAACTCAAGCTTCAGAAAGGATCCCTGCACGCACTCCTTGCAAAAAACTTCCAAATAACCTCTGGTTATTTGAGTCTTCGACTCCTGTGCACTCTTTGCAATAGTAGTCTCTCAATATTCCTCCTGTATTTGTAAAACCCAAGACTTCACTCAGCCTGCGCACGCCTTGCACGGCTCTTGTGTCTTTAAAAATGCAACCCGAATCTCTTCTGAGAGTTCTGAGATGAAACTCAGAGTCTGGTCGACGCACTCCTTGCAGACCCTCCACTGCACTCTTTGTAGGAGTTCTCAGAAAGAGAAACAATTGAAACTCATTCTTCCCTTACCCCGAATTCAAACATTCAACATAGAATTCCAGAACCTACAAACATACATAGCATTGAAATAAATTCATACAGAGAATACAAACAAGCCTGCAACATACCATTAATATAAGGTGGTTCCAACAACCATAACAAACACATAGATTTGGAATCAAAGCTTTCCTCTATTAATTCCAGTGCTCCTGTACATGGTAAATATCAACAGCTAAAAATGCATAAAATTATTTGTTCTCCTCTATTCTCTTCTACAGCTCTACAACTTATGAATTCTGAATGATAATATTACAATGGTACAAGGGTTGAGGGTGTCTATCATCCGTTTTCCCTCCTACACTTCTAAACTGTCTAATCTAACATTCATATCTACCTACTTGCATTAAATAAACATAAATGTCTATTACATCCGGTGGATAGGAACATACGCTCCTAAATCAGTTTAGACCTGCAGATATAAATGCAACTGCACTTTTTCACTATCTATTACATTAATGCTTCAGATTTCAAAATTAAATACGTTTTCATAAATTGTGCTCAAGTTACATCTGTGCGTCCAGTTGTCTCTTTGGCTTTCTACGATGCTCCTGCATCATACTCCCTCACTTGAAAATTTTCATGAATTCCTGTTCATGAGCTCTTGCATGGTCTGTCCATGCTTTTGAATTGCTGCGTCATCTTTCCAACTGGCATCTTCAACTGGATGTCCTTTCCATTTGACCAAGTATTCAAAATACTCTTTTCTCCTAGTCTTTTTGCTAATCCTCTTGTCAATTATACTTTCCATCTGTGGCTTTTCAGCTACAGGCATTTGTTTTGTCCATTGAATGTTTTCTTGTTTATCTTCTGCTCCTTCTTCTTCAGCTCTATAAGGGTACAAATCCGTGATATTGAATATCAGTGAGATTCCGACCCCATCGGCTAATTCAATCTCATATGTGTTTGTCCCAAATTTCCTTATGACCTTGCATGTTCCAATCTTCTTCATCTTCAACTTGTTATACGTTCCCCTTGGGAACCTCTCCTTCCTCAAATGCACAAGAATCAAATCACTAACTTCAAATTGAAGTTCTCGCTTGTGTTGATATTCTCTATGCTTGTATTCTTGACTTGAACTCTGCAATCGCTCCTTAATTCGGCTGTGAATCTCCTTCATTTATTTTGCAAAGTCCTTTGCACTAGCACTCCTGAATTCAACTTGTTCTGCATCTTTCAATTCAGAAACTCCCCTTAGTTGCACTCCATATACAATTTGGAATGGACTCTGCCCTGTGCTTCTATTGAGTGAATCATTGTAAGTGAATTCCACCTGTGGTAGAATGTGATCCCATTGATTGTGGTGTTCAGTCACTAAGCTCCTTAACAAATCTCCCAAGCTCCTGTTCACGACCTCTGTCTGTCCATCCGTCCGAGGATGATATGCTGATCTAAAAGACAAACTTGTCCCCAAATTCTTCCATAAGGTCCTCTAGAAATGTCCTATGAACTTGGTATCTCGGTCAGAAATGATACTCCTTGGCAAGCCGTGAAGTCTGACGACTTCCTTGAAAAACAGGTTCGCAATATGAGTTGCGTCACTGGTTTTCTGGCATGGTATGAAATGTGTCATCTTTAAAAATTTGTCGACTACCACAAAGATTGAATCATATCCCCTTTGTGTCCTTGGCAGTCCCAATATGAAATCCATGCTGACGACATCCCATGGCCTTTTCGGTATGGGTAATGGTTGGTATAACCTTGTGTTCTGCCTTTTTCCTTTCATGTGCTGACAAATTTTGCATTTGTCCACGAATTTCTTCACATCTGTCCTCATCCCTGGCCAAAAATATGAGCCATTCAACTTTGAGAATGTTTTATCATGACCAAAGTGTCCGGACAATCCTTTGCTGTGTTTTTCCTTCAACAAATTCTCCCTCATGGAGCATTTTGGAATACATAGCTAATTTCCCCTGAACAATAATCCATCCCGGATCATGTATTCAGTCCATTGGCTTCTGTCCCTGAGAATTGGATTCTCAAATGCCTCATATGAATCTTTGAAGTCTGGATCATCCCTATACATTTTCTTGAGGTTATCTAAACCCAAAGCCTTGACTCTGAATTCCTGCATAAGCAAACATTTCCTACTTTAAGCGCCAACAACTTTGTTAGCAGTTCCAGAAATATGCTTAGTCACAAAAGTAAAATTCTGCATGTATTCAACCCATTTAACATGTTTTTGGTTCAACTTCTCATGTCGAGTCACGAATTGCAAAGCGTGATTATCACTGTACAAAACGAACTCCTTGGGAACCAAATAATGTCTCCATTTCTTCAGTTCTTGTATGACTGCATAAAATTCTTTGTCATACGTGGAGTACTTGATCTTTGCTTCATTCAGTTTTTCACTAAAATATGAGATCGACCTATTGTCTTGGCTCAAGACCGCTCCAATTGAAAATCCACTCACGTCACACCTGACCTGGAATGTCTTGCTAAAATCTGGAAAAACCAGAATTGGTTGCTCAGTGATCTTCTTCTTCAACAGATTGAAGCTCTTCTCTGCTTCCTCTGTCCAGTGAAAATATTTGTGTCATTTCTTCACCGTATCCATCATCAGTGCGATAATTCCACTAAAATTTTGGATGAATTTCCTATAGAAGCTAGCCAAACCATGGAAGCTTCGAACTTCAAACACGCTCTTCGACGATGGCCATTTCTTAATCGCATTTATCTTTTCTGGATCCATTTTCAATTCATTTGCAGAGATAACAAAACCCAAATAAATGAGTTCTGTCCTCATAAATGATGATTTCTTCATATTGATCAAAAATTTCTCTTGCTGTAACCTCCTCATTACTGCAGCTAGATGCTTTAAGTGTTCTGCTTATGTTTTGCTGAAAATTAATATATCATCAAGATATATAATGATGAATTTCCCAATGAAATCCTTCAGGAGTTCGTTCATCAACCTCATGAAAGTACTGGGTGCATTCGTTAAGCCAAATGGCATGACAAGCCATTCATACAACCCTTCATTTGTCTTGAATGTTGTCTTCCATTCATCACCTTCTCTCATTCTAATCTGACGATATCTGCTTTTCAAATCAAGTTTTGAAAAAAATTTGCTCCACTCAAGCAATCCATCAAGTCGTCCATCCTTGGCAATGGGAACCTATACTTGATGGTAATTTTGTTGATCGCCCTTGAGTCTGTACACATTCTCCAGCCACCATCCTTTCTTGGGCTAAGCACTGTCGGAACAACGCATGGACTCAAGCTCTCTCGAATCAATCCTTTGTCCATTAAGTCCTGTACTTGTCTCCTAACTTATTCATTTTCCTGTGGCATCAACCTGTACGCTTCTTTGTTCGACAAACTAGCTCCAGGTATAAGATCGATATGATGTCTTATACTCCTGATAGGTGGCAACGAACAAGGTATTTTGTCCACTACTATATCAACAAATTCTTCTAGCAACTCCTAGATACCTTCTGGTAAATCATCTATCCTAGTGTTGTTCAGAACAATTCTGGGCTTCCTGACCACAATGAATTGTGTGTCTTCCTTCTTCTTAAGCTCATTAATAACTTCCTTCCCACTCATGAGAAGTACAGTGTTTCTCATCTCTATTTTCACCTCTTTATCCTTAATCGACAGTAACATGTGCATCCTACCATTTTTCTCCAGAGTGTACGTGTTCTTTCTCCCATCATGCACCACATTTCTGTCATATTTCCATGGTCTACCCAGCAATAGATGGAAAACATCCATGGGAATAACATCTCATCTTTATATCCTCCTATTTTAAATTCGACTAAACACTGTTTAGTGACATTTACCTGATGTCCTTTTTGTAGCCACAAAAATCTGTATGGGCTTGGATGCGCAATAGTCTCCAGCTCCAGTTTTTCTACCATCTCTGTAGATACAAGATTATCCATGCTAGCGCTGTCCACTATGACCTTGCATACCATGTCTTTGGTTTTGCAAGCAGTCCGAAATAAACTGTTTCTTTGGGTTGGGTTCTCTGGTTCCTTCTCCAGTTTCAAGAGAACTTTCCTCATCATTAAGGATCTTTCACCCCCAACGTCTTCTACCTCAACATTCCATCCTTGAGCTTTGGCAATGTGAGTTTCACCACCGTCTTTCTTCCTATCTAGACACTCATAGGATTTATGTATGATTTTTCCATAGAAAAAGCATTTCACTTCACCTCCTTTGCCTCTTCCTCTTCCTCTGACTCGAGGAAAAGTATTTTTATCAGCAAACTGCCTTCCCTGTGAGCTTCCTCCTCTCTTAGGTTGAGTTTGAGGTTTCTTTCCCTCTTCTTTAGGTCTCTGAATTCTATCTTGGGCAATTGTCTTGCCTCTGCTTTGACTTCTACCTTGGTCTCTTTGACCTTGCTTTCGACTTAGCTTCTCTTCATCTTTCAGAGCCATCTGATAAGCATCTTCTTCGGTTTGGATGATCATCATGATCATCTCATCTTGAATGTCATACCGTAGACCATTCATATACCTAGAAACTTTCTGATCATCGCTTTCCCAATGACCTGCTCTAATGTTTATCCTGTAGAATTCTTCAGTGTATTATTTCACTGACATCAACTTCTGTCTCAAATTCTACATCCTCTGAAACAGATTGATTTGATAATCCTTGGGTATAAACTTGGCTTTCATTTTTGCAACCATTCTATCCCAGCTTTTGATTTTTTGCTTTCCTTTGTAGCATCTGTCAGCTTGCAGTTCATCCCATCATAGTGCTACATGCCCTTTAAGTCTGGTAACAACATGTTTGAATTTCTTGTCTTCTTCAACGTCCTCATAGTCGAAGTATTTGTCCAGATCTCTAATCCAATCGAGAAGCTCTTCAACATCTAAGTTTCCCTCATACATGGGAATGTCCATTTTTTCTCTGGAACCTATCCTTGCAACAACCCTGAATAGGCATTCTTCTGCAACATCTTCAGTCGCAACTTCTTCATTTTCAACTTCATTTTCACTGATATCCCCAGCATCAGCTGTGCACTTTTGTGTTGTCTCCATAGCATCAAGCCTGGCACGTAATTCACGCATTTCTCTTTCCACTGTTGGGTCAGGCATTTCCCTTTCTCTTCTTCTCGATGACATGGCTATAAAATTCCTCCTTCTTCTCTCTGCTACAGATAGCAAAGAATTGGTTCTGTGCTTTGATAGCACAACTCGTGCAGACCTCCTGCCCTCAGACCGAGATCCGTGCAGGATCTTCTCTTCAACCATGAAAAGGGTTAACTAAACCCTTTATTTAAGCTCCATAAAGGATTTCAGGTTTCAAGACTTGAGGGAACAACTAATGGCCGTTCCACTCCCTCTATGATTACCCGACTTTGAAATTTCACCTCAGACGAGATCGACGACTGTGAGCCTCCCCTGATCCGACGGTCCAGATCTTTTCAGGGTTTCATGAACCAGGAGTTCACAACTCTCGACTCCAAAATCAGTTGTCGCTCCAATCCCTGAATTCCTGAAATTAGGATTTGTACGAGATCCAACGACTCTTGTTAAATTGGATCCAATGGCCACTATCTGTCCTGAGCTTATGGGTGATTGAAAAGGCACTCGCCTTAATTCCCTCACTTATTTTCAAGATCCGATGACTCACGAGTCTTCGATGCCTCTCCATGAAGTATTTCCGTTGTTTGATTCCACACTTGATAATCCCTTTCGCGATTCAGGTATTTAGAGTGACCAAAGTTTTGGCTTGCACTCCAAACTTGTGAACCCTGAATTCTTGAAATGATCTAACGACTCAAACTGACCACGATCAACAGTCCACGTTGATTCTTGATATCAGGGTGGTGGGTTCATCTAAATTCTAACCACCTTACAGCTCCTCTAGATCTGTCGGTCCTCGCGATTTCGCGAGTTTTCCACAGAGAATTTTGACTGCTCGATTCACTTCTCAATGACTTCTGCCCAAACGACTCGGTGTTCTCCTTCCTGAACTTGAATTCTATGAGTCGATTTCAACCTTTGTCTCCCTTTGACCACTTCAAAGGTTCAATCCCTCCCAAACTTTCACTTGTAAACTCAAGCTTCATAAAGGATCCCTACACGCACTGCTTGCGACAAAATTCCAAATAACCTCTGGTTATTTGAGTCTTCGACCCTGTGCACTCTTTGCAACAGTAGTCTCTCAATCTTCCTCCTGGATTTGTAAAAACCAAGACTTCACTCGGCCTGCGCACACCTTGCATGGCTCTTGTGTTTGTAAAAACCCAACCTGAATCTCTTCTAAGAGTTCTGATATGAAACTCAGAGTCTGGTCGACGCACTCCTTGCGGACCCTCCACTGCACTCTTTGCAGGAGTTCTCAGAAAGAGAAACAATTAAAACTCATTCTTCCCTTACCCAGAATTCAAACATTCAACATAGAATTCCAGAACCTACAAACATACATAGCATTGAAATAAATGCATACAGAGAATACAAACAAGCCTGTAACTTACCATTAACAGGTGGTTCCAATAACCATAACAAACACATAGATTTGGAATCAAATCTTTCCTCTATTAATTCCAGTGCTCCTGTACATGGTAAATATCAACAACTAAAAATGCATAAAATTCTCTGTTCTCCTCTATTCTCTTCTGCAGCTCTATAGCTTATGAATTATGAATGATAATATTACAATGTTACAAGGGTTGAGGGTGTCTATCATCTGTTTTCCCTCCTACACTTCTAAACTGTCTAATCTAACATTCTTATCTACCTACTTGCATTAAACAAACATAAATGTCTATTACATCTGGTGGATAAGAACATACGCTCCAAAATCAGTTTAGACCTGCAGATATAAATGCAACTGCACTTTTTCCCTATCTATTACATTAATGCTTCAGATTTGAAAATTAAATACATTTTCATAAATCGTGCTCAAGTTACATCTGCACATCCAGCTATCTCTTCGGCTTTCTACGATGCTCTTGCATCATACTCCCTCACTTGAAAGTTTTCATGAACTCCTGTTCATGAGCTCTTGCACAGTCTATCCATGCTTTTGAATTGCTACTTCATCTTCCCAACTGGCATCTTCAACTGGATGTCCTTTCCATTTGACCAAGTATTCAAAATACTCTTTTCTCCTGGTCTTTTTGCTAATCCTCTTGTCACTTATACTTTCCATCTGTGGCTTTTCAGCTACATGCATTTGTTTTGTCCATTGAATCTTTTCTTGTTTATCTTTTTCTCCTTCTTCTTCAGCTCTATAAGGGTAAAAATCTGCAATATTGAATATCGGTGAGATTCCGACCCCATTGGCTAATTCAATCTCATATGCGTTTGTCCCAAATTTCCTTATGACCTTGCATGGTCCAATCTTCTTCATCTTCAGCTTGTTATACGTTCCCCTTGGGAACCTCTCCTTCCTCAAATGCGCAAGAATCAAATCACCAACTTCAAATTGAAGTTCTCGCCTGTGTTGATCTACTCTACGCTTGTATTCTTGACTTGAATTTTGCAATCGCTCCTTAATTCGGAAGTGAAGCTCCTTCATTTCTTCTACAAAGTCCTTTGCACTAGCACTCCTAAATTCAACTTGTTCTGCATCTTTCAATTCAAAAACTCCCCTTGGTTGCATTCCATATACAATTTGGAATGGACTCTGCCATGTGATTCTATTGAGTGAATCATTGTAAGTGAATTCTGCCTGTGGCAGAATGTGATCCCATTGATTGTGGTGTTCAGCCACTAAGCTCCTTAATAAATATCCCAAGCTCCTGTTCATGACCTCTGTCTGTCCATCCATCTAAGGATGATATGCTGACCTAAATGGCAAACTTGTCCCCAACTTCTTCCATAAGGTCCTCCAGAAATGTCCTACGAACTTGGTATATTGGTAAAAAATGATACTCCTTGGCAAGCTATGAAGTCTGACGACTTCCTTGAAAAACAAGTTTGCAATATGAGTTGCGTCACTGGTTTTCTGGCATGGTATGAAATGTGCCATATTTGAAAATCTATCGACTATCACAAATATTGAATCATATCCCCTTTGTGTCCTTGGAAGTCCCAATATGAAATCCATGCTCACGACATCCCATAGCCTTTTCGGTATGGGTAATGGTTGGTATAACCCTGTGTTCTGCCTTTTTCCTTTCGTGTGCTAACAAATTCTGCATCTATCCATGAATTTCTTCACATCTGTCCTCATCCCTGGCCAAAAATATGAGCCATTCAACTTTGAGAACGTTTGATCATGACCAAAGTGTCCGACCAATCCTCCGTTGTGTTTTTCCTTCAGCAAATTCTCCCTCATGGAGCATTTCGAAATACATAGCTGATTTCCCTTGAACAATAATCCATCCTGGATCATGTATTCAGTCCATTGGCTTCTGTCCCTGAGAATTGGATTCTTAGATGCCTCATATGCCTCTTTGAAGTCTGGATCATCCCTATACATTTCCTTGAGGTTATCAAAACCCAAAGTCTTGACTCTGAATTCCTGCATAAGAAAACATTTCCTGCTTAAAGCGTCAACAACTTTGTTAGTCGTTCCAGAAATATGCTTAATCACAAAAGTAAAATTATGCATGTATTCAACCCATTTAGCATGTTTTTGGTTCAACTTCTCCTGTCTAGTCACGAATTGCAAAGTGTGATTATCACTGTACAAAACGAACTCCTTGGGAACCAAATAGTGTCTCCATTTCTTCAGTGCTTGTATGACTGCATAAAATTCTTTTTCATACGTGGAGTACTTGATATTTGCTTCATTCAGTTTTTCACTGAAATACGTGATCGACCTGTTTCTTGGCTCAAGACCGTTCTAATTGCAAATCCACTCGTGTCACCCCTGACCTGGAATGTCTTGCTAAAATTTGGCAAAACCAAAATTGGTTGCTTAGTGATCTTCTTCTTCAGTAGATTGAAGATCTTCTCCGCTTCCTCTGTCCAGTGAAAAGATTTGTGTCATTTCTTCATCGTATCCATCATCGGTGCACTAATTCCACTGAAGTTTCGGATGAATTTCCTATAGAAGCTAGCCAAACCATGGAAGCTTCGAACTTCAAACACGCTCTTCGGCGACGGGCATTTCTTAATCGCATTTATCTTTTTTGGATCCATTTTCAATTCATTTGCAGAGATAACAAAACCCAAATAAATGAGGTCTGTCCTCATAAATGACGATTTCTTCATATTGATCAACAATTTCTCTTGCTGTAACCTCCTCATTACTGCAGCTAGATGCTTTAAGTGTTCTACTTCTGTTTTGTTGAAAATTAATATATCATCAAGATATACAATGACGAATTTCCCAATGAAATCCTTCAGGACTTTGTTCATCAATCTCATGAAAGTACTGGGCACATTCGTTAAGCCAAATGGCATGACAAGCCATTCATACAACCCTTCATTTGTCTTGAATGTTGTCTTCCATTCAACACCTTCTCTCATTCTAATCTGATGATATCTTCTTTTCAAATCAAGTTTTGAAAAAAACTTTGCTCCACTCAAGAAATCCATCAAGTCGTCCATCCTTGGCAATGGGAACCTATACCTGATGGTAATTTTGTTGATCTCCCTTGAGTCTATACACATTCTCTAGCCATCATCCTTTCTTGGGCTAAGCACTATCGGAACAGCGCATGGACTCAAGCTCTCCCTAATCAATCCTTTGTCCATTAAGTCCTAGACTTGTCTCCTAACTTCTTCATTTTCTTGCGGCGTCAACCTGTACGCTGCTTTGTTTGGAAAATTGGCTCCAGGTATAATATCGATATGATGGCTTATGCTCTTGATAGGTGGCAACGAACAAGGTAGTTCGTCCACTACTATATCAACAAATTCTTCTAGAAACTCCTAGATACCTTCTGGTAAATCATCTATCCTAGTGTTGTTCAGAACAATTCCGGGATTCCTAATCACAATGAATTGTGCGTCTTCCTTCTTCTTAAGCTCATTAAGAAGTTCCTTCCCACCCATGAGAAGTACAATGTTGCTCATCTCTGTTTTCACCTCTTTATCCTTAATCGGCAGTAACATGTGCGTCCTATCATTTTTCTCCAGAGTGTACATGTTATTTCTCCCATCATGCACCACATTTTTTTTATATTGCCATGGTCTACCCAGCAATAGATGGCAAACATCCATGGGAATAACATCACATAATATCTCATCTTTATATCCTCCTATTTTAAATTCGACTAAACACTGTTTAATGACATTTACCTGAAGTCCTTTTTGCAGCCATGAAACTCTGTTTTGGCTTGGATGCACAATAGTCTCCAGCTCCAGTTTTTCTACCATCTCTGTAGATACGATATTATCCGTGCTACCGCTGTCCACTATGACCTTGCATATCCTATCTTTGGTTTTGCAAGTAGTCAGAAACATATTGTTTCTTTGGGCTGGGTTCTCTGGTTCCTTCTCCGGTTTCAAGAGAACTTTCCTCATCATTAAGGATCTTTCGCCCTCAACATCTTCTGCCTCAACATTCTATCCTTGAGCTTCGGCAATGTGATTTTCACCACCATCTTTCTTCCTATCTAGACACTCATAGGATTTATGTTCGATTTTTGTCTTTCAACACTTCCATTTGATGCATACTTAGTTATGTAGACCCATTTACATCTCACAAGTTTTCTTCATTTTGGAAGAGGTATATGATCCCAAGTATCATTTTCCATTAAAGAACAATACTCTTCATTCATTGCTGTATCCCAATCTGGATGACCTAAATCGTTTTCAAATGTCTTTGGATCATGAGTCTCTGAAACTTGAGCCAAAATAGAAGAGGCTCGCTAGAACTGTGAACGTGTCCGATGTTGATATCAAGGATCACCGACAAGATCACCAACTACTTCTTGTGTTGAACGAACCCATCTAGGAGGCGGTGGAGCTGGAGCTGGTTCAGGTTCAAAGGAATCATCTGGAGGAAGGTGAGTAGATGGAGGTGGATTTTCATCCTCACTTTCATCATCTGAAGAAGAAACCAGAATAGAAGAGGGCACAAACATCGAAGAAGGCACAAACACCGAATTAGGCTCGCAGGCCAAGAGATTTTCATCAAATTTAACATATTTTCTAATAATAATTTCATTACAATGTGGTTGAAGAAGGCTATAACCTTTGACATCTTTAGAATAACCTGTTAGCACCCTATAATTTGCCCAAGGCTGTGAGGCAGTCACAAAGGCAACATCAGAACCACTTCGAGTCTTGGATCTAGCCCTCCAAGACTCAGAGAGGGATCTCTCTGTCTAATATAGCTTTGTTTGAGGAGGTATTAGGCTAGCTATGAAAACAAGGGGTTTTGTTGTCAAAGTGTTTTTGAATTGGTTGAGACAGTCAAATCCTCCATTGGGCTATGGGGTCTGTAATAAATTAGGAATGAAATACAGCCATAAATGAGGAAAGATGACTTCCACAGGGCGAGATGATATACTCACTGGATCTTTTTCAGCTTAAATGATGGACAGAAGAAAGGGTGAGAAGGATAAATTCGACTCAGAAGCAGTTAAGAATTCCTTAATCGAAAACATCAGAAGATAAACATTTAAATATTTTAGAATCGGAAACAGGGTATCAGAGACAAATCCTGAGACATACGTTACTCTTAAAGATTAGTTTCAGAAAAACAAGATGATTATAGAGCAAGAAAACATTTAACTGAGAAAATCACATCACTAGTAAACATACGCAAGAATCCTGTAAAGTGCCTTCCTTTCATTAATGGCAGATCTCTTCAAAAATGTTACAGCTTGATAGCCACAAGGCGTGAAGATCCAACCCTTTTAAATTAAAATCATCTCAATAAATAAGACAGATCTTCCCCATCAAGTTCGGAATTCGGTTTAACCGCCTCGGCCAAAAATAGCCACCACTCCCACAAAATTCGGAGTCTTCTGCCATAAAAAATGGACCGTTTTTCTGCGAAACAGGGGTCTGATAAGATGTGATTCTCTCTTCAATGATGACACCTGGGAGAAATATGAAAGAGGTTATTGTATATGGGCATGTTCTGGACAAAAAACTCCTTCGGTTTCGCCGAATTCATCCCCAGATGGCCGTGACAGCTCCTGAAAGATCGGGACTGAAACGGAAAATGGAAAATATGGAAAAATAGGCCTCGAAGATGTCTTCAATGCTCTCTTCTCGTGACCCCGTTGAAAAAAATGAAAGAGGTTTTCGTTCCTCAACCTGTGATGAGAAAAAACCTCTCTCAGATATTTAAAATTCGTCTCTGTTTTCTCAAAACTCGGTCTGGAAGATGACATGGTAAAATAGGCAAAAATTGGCAAAAATTGGGGAAAGTGGTTTTTGGTGGGAAAGCGGTATTCCGGACCCCCCCCCCCTTCGTTAAATGTAGATCGCCCAGGGGGGGACCGGAATTGAACCTGGGTCATTGATTTCAGTGCTTAAATCTGGGCCGTTCAAAATTGTATGAAGTTTAATTATGATTCCGGACCCCCCCCCTCGTTAAATTCCGGAAGGTGGGGGGGGGCTCCAGAATTAATATGATGCATTGATTAAATTTGGGGTATAGTGGATGGGGGGCGCGTTTTAAGGAGATGCACGGGAGTGTGAAGGTGGGAGTTTTGGGTGGAGTATGACGTAGGGGGATGGGTAGTGGAGGTAGGTGTGGGCTGAGTGGAAAGGTGATGTGGGGTGACGTATGGGAGGATGACGCGTGGAGGTAAAGGAGTGACGTGAACATTGCAACGTAGAGGTGCAGACGGTCTTGGTCTGAAATCGATCTGGTCAATAGATTGTTAATACCCTGTTCTTCATTGTCTTTGTATTCGTCCCGACATATACTGCAAATTTCATCCTCTGGCTGCTTCTTGGAGGCTTCATCAGCACTGGCTAAAAGGTTCACACACAACTTGACAATCATCATCGTCGTTAGAAAGCTCTACAGATAGGGAACTCAGTGGCTGAACATTTGGTCTCTGATCCACAGTTTTCTTGGATAAGGAGACTTGTTTTTTCATTAGAACTAGAGTCACTTTCTATGTTTTCATCATCGCCATCTAGTTCTGCATCATTATCCTTGTCAACAATAATAACAAGAGTATCCATGGGAATATCCCTACCACAAGTCCGCCGATGTTGATGCCAATACCAACGAACATCATCACAAAGTTCATCGCGAGCAACCTTCCTCATACAGTCTGAAACTGGAGGTTGTCGATTCATCGTCCTCTTTATCAGGTCTGGTGGTTGTGGGAAAGGCCGTGACCTCCTTTTCCAATGATAAACGATAGAACATAACTAGCACCCAGAATGATTAGAAGCAGAGATGCAAGTTGGTGTACTATTTCCTCCCTGGTAATGGTAGTTGCCATGGTTCTTGCAGTAATCCCAAGTAGACGTGTTGATATACCATGGAAAACTGTTCCAAATACAGTCCTTCTTGAACTTTCCTTCTCCGACCACTATTCTTCTCTTCACCGGTAGTAGCATCTGAACCCCCCAGGTCTGGGACCTTATTCACTATCTCTCGTAAAAAATAAAAAACATTGTACCTATGCACACATTGTTTCAAATGTGAAGCACTCACAGTCTTAGCACCCCTCGGAAGAGTTATTTCATAAGTTCGATCACAGAGGTCTTGTAAAAATAGCTCCAAATATTTTGATACTAAGAGAGGCACTGCCTGTGCAATATTGCCGATGTCCTCATCAGCTTGCATTATATTTTTAATCCGAGACTTGGTCTGTGCTCACATGCACCGTCAGGGCTTCAGTACCTGTCCATGATCTTTCGCAAACAATTTAATAGGTTGAGAAACTTAACCGTCATTGAAATGCAGCAAGCGGTGCTAGCTGGTTGTAAATTCTTCAGTGATCGAAAGGTGAAAACAAAATCTTTCCTTTGAACACATGAGGAGACAACCATCCAGAGAGATAACAAAGATTGAAGGAACCCCACTTGGAAGAATTCTTCAATGCCTTACTAAAATTCTGGCAGAAACAAATCCGCGCTTGGTAACACATTATCCATCCTCGTTGTCGTAGTCCTCTTCATACTGATCAACCATTCTATCTGCGCGCACATGAAACTGCATGGAATCTATGGCTACATTATAACATGGAGAGTCCTGTAGATCGTCTCCTTCTGTGTGCATCCAACAATTGAGAACAGAAACAGTGAATGGGAATGAAAACCCTGTCGTTGGTGCAGATGCGTGGCTCCATTCGACACCTTGAAAACTGGTTCGAACATCGGGCAAGGGATTTTAAACGCTGCTGTTTATATATATTTTTTGATTCTCTGCGCAATATCCCACATGCGCGTGGAGAAGGGATTTTAAAACCTTTGTATATTGGCGTGTTTGCAATATGCATTCGATGAAGTGAGCCTGAGCCCGAGGCTGAGGCTTGGGCATTGAGGTCTGGTGTTTGCGCTGGCGCTACTTTGTGTGTTTTCTGTTGGTGTATTGAACTGCGCTTACACCTTGGTGTCGAGCATTAGGAGGTTGGCCCGAGGCCAATATACCTTTTGCCAATTTTTTTGTCAAACTAGTTATGTTTTGACAAACCTAACTAAACTCTGCACAAAGGCCGAGGGGCAAATTTTTGCTTAAAAAAGGCCAAATTGGACTAATAAGTTCAAAGTTCAGGTTAATTGACCAAAACCAAAAACTTAACCATGCATTATTTTTTCCATCCAAACCAACTATTCATATTTTCTTGCCCAAAATGCATCGACAACTCGCCTTTAAACTTGCGCACCAGTACTCATTTTTTCTTGGCGAGGGTCGAGCGCCTTCGGCATCCTTCGCCATGCGTAATGAGTGAACACATATGCCTGAAAAAGATAAAAATCATTCAGAACACTGATTCCCTATTATATAGGGTTCTAACATAACCAACAAATATACACTTCTCACTTTTAGGCTGCAATGCTTTCCTTTTCTCATCAGGAATGTGGGCCCATGCTATACTGCCAAATACACGGAAGTGACTTACATCCGGTTTGATTTTAGTCCAAGCTTCTTCTGGTGTTATATTTTTAAGAGCCTTTGTGGGAGTGCGATTTACTATGTAATTTTCACAGTTGATGGCTTCTGCCCAATAATTTAGACTTAATCCCTTATATTGGATCATAAAATTATCCATTTCTTTTAATGTGCAGTTCTTTCTCTCAACAACACCATTTTGATGTGGTGTATATGGAAAAATGTGTTTCATTTGGATGCCTTGTGTAGTGCAGTAACTTGTAAAATTATTGTTCACATATTCACCTGCATTATCTGTTCTTAACCTTTGAATTTGATGTCCATATTTCTTTTCTACAAGGGCCTTGTAGGCCAAAAACTTGTCAAAAACTTTGCTCTTAAGTTTTAATAAGTAAACCCAAGTGTTATCACTGTCCGCAAATGGTTATGGGAATCTAGCATCTCCAAACAACTATTAGTTCACCCATGGACCAAAAATGCATTTCCAAAAGGCCCAAAACTATACAATCAACAATAAAATCAGCATGTGCTAAGACTACACAGGGAGCGCGCACACATGCGCTTTTCAGAAACGCAGGAAAAAGCGCACATGCACATGATGCATGATTGTGGACGCAAAAAACCATGCATACCTCAAAATGACGCATTTATGATATTGGTCGGCCTCCCACCCACTTTTGGTTCAGCTTCCAAGTCGATTTGACATCCAAATCTCGGCTAAATCTGGTTGGGTGGCTGGTCAAAGACCTAAGGGTGTCCTAAATGGCCCCTTGTTCACACTAAAAGCTGGTTGAATAATGCCTCGAAGTTATGCTATAAAAGGAAGCCATGGGTGCACTACATTTTCAATGAATTCATTTGTATTGTTATGCTACTGATATTCTCTTGGAGGATCCTCTTTCCTCATCAAGAGTATGCTAGCACCATTGCAGTTAGCCATTCATATCACCTCTAGAATGAATGTGCTTTGGATTCTCTTCACCATTTCATTCTAGTTCCTCATTTGTAAGAAGAACTCAATATTTGGGGGTCCAAGAGCCCTCCCTTGGAGGAAGAGGGGACCCAAAGTCTCCCTTTCTCTTCGGTGTTTTGTTTCCACTAATACAATCCTTTCCATTGGTGGCATGAGTCTTGTTTGTTCCTTGTTCTTATGTTCTTATGCACTCTAGTTTAATTTATTTTATCATTTTTAGTTTACTTCTTTTCTTATCTTTTATGCTTTATACTTCTAACTCTTTCCTTTACTGCTGTCTTGCCTAGCTGATCCAACTGGGCTTGTAAGCAACATTATTTTTCTCATTTAGGTGACAAAAGAGGTGCAACAAATTGACGACTCCACTGGGGAAAGGTATCAATTTCCTACCCCATTTGGGTTATTTGAGCTCTTCTTTTTGTTTCTTTAACTTGCAGGGATCATAACCGGCCCAAGTCGACCTGCAAAAAGCCAAGATCAAAGCTGAGCAGAGAGAATTTGATCCGAAATTTTTCTCATGGCCGTGTAACAAACAATGCACGCATGTTTTAACCCACAGGTGTGTCTTCAACGCACGTGCGCAAAAACCACGATATTTCTCAGCACCTTCTATGCACCTGCGCCCATAAATCACTTTCAGTTCACGCATTGGCGCTTAGAGCGCCTCTGTCTATTCTGAGGCCCGCACACCTATGTAGAAAAACACACATTGTAAGCTTTTTGTGATTTGTGGTAGGCCCATAACCTCTTTAAAATTGATTCCTTGCACATTGTAATCTGCACCACACTTATATTACTTCTCCATATAAAGGGATTAGTCAAAACATAGGCACTTAGGGGGTTAAAATCATTATTTTTCCTCTTTTGCTTTCATGTTGCCACATGGATGGCTTGCTTTGATTAAAGTTTAAGTTGGAATCATTCTACATCACATATAAAACTTTCATTGGGACCCGAAATTGGATATCAATTGTTGAGTATGCTCTTCTCTCGTGCCCTAAAGTGATCTTGAGAATCAGAAAGAGGTTGAAGGAAAATTTCATCTCCCTTAAGAAAGACAAAATCTTTAGGAGAGTACAACAACCCCCTCAGGATTCCTCTTAGTTTATTTTTTCAAACACATCTTAAGATTGTAACGGGCCCATACATGCCCACATGCTACAAAGATAGGATAGTGTTTAATTTTGCTTTCTTAAATTAAATCACTAGGGAAGTTTTAAGGTTTTGTAACGGGCCCATACATGCCCACATGTCCACAATCTAGGATAGTTTCAAAGATTTCTTAGATTAAATCACATTAGGGAGTTAAAGGAATAGTAAGGACCCACATGTCCACATACTAGTTTCCTAGGGACTTTAAAATTCTGCAAGGTTGTACCAATGACATTTAGTTAATTAGGTAATCAAGACTTGTAAGGACCAAGCGAAGTCCACATGCAGCAAGGTGACACCTAAATTATTAAAAATATTTGCACACTTTCACTTGATTCACACACAAAGTCACTACTCACTTAGTTTCATCTCGAAACATGGAGGTTAAAGTAAGTTTCCTCCAAAGGGATTCCGAAACACCCCACCCTTTTCTTGACGAAACTCTCCACTCCCAATTAATTTCAATGAGATTGGCTCACACCCCCAATATCTCAAACAACCACACCTAAATTTTTTCTAAAAAAATCACTAAGTTTTCCTCCACAGGAGGTGCCAAAAGAATTTTTTTAGTCTAGGTAGGATTTCGGGGATAGGCATCCAAATAACTCCCCATTATCTAGTTCTCACATCTTCAAACAATAGAAGTTGTCAAATAGTTAACTGTAAATCCTCCAAGTCAAGTGTTCCTAACACCATAAGGTAGGGAGATACCCATGAAGGGTTGAAGCCCGAGGTCCGTTTGTTCTGTGCGTCCCCCCTTGAGGCACCCACCTCTTGGACGAGATCCAGCCTGTAACCCATTTCTTAGGCGGAAAATCTAAATGCCGTACTTTGACCGAGGTACCTAGTGACCAAATTTTAGGACATCCACCCAGGTGGAATTCGTGGGCTGCAATTGCACCTTGATCTAATTTTTGTGGCTATTGGGAAATATCGCCAGCTCTTTTGGGATATGCACCATCTACCCCTCATTATAACTGATTACTTCATCCTTCACTAGTTCCTCTTCCGGTGGCTTCAGACCCCACTATTGAGTGCTATTGGAAGGTCTAGTGCTGTTTGAGAGGAAGGATGTTACATCTTTTAGGACACGAGCATTTGTTTTCTTTGTTCTCCCACATGGACAAAATCCACCTACCCACATGTATGCTTCTTTATCAATTTATTTATGTATGATGTTCTTGTGATTACATATGATTGTGAGATATATTGTGAAGGTACAAGTTATACAAAGTCTCTTGTTCATTAATTTCTCTCATCACCATTTGAAAACATCCACCTTGCTAGTCGAACATCATAGGGGACCCACAGAACCCCCGTCGTTCTAGATGCTTTCTAAATCTCCCTCCCATTCTAGGGGGAGTTCCTATTCTTGCCAACTCATCGACCATACTTCCCCACACCCCTGTGAGTGCTACTGTATTGGGATCAGATTTGCTTGGTTCCACTTTGCTTGGTTCCACTTCCCAAGGTCAAACATCACCACACTCTCATTTCCATGGAAGCAGGGGGGCAACTTCTTCTCAAGGGGGAAGTACAAACCCACCTAGTCCCCCTCAAGGGTCAGGTACACAAAACACTCACACTATGGCTGGAACTAATCCTCCGCTACCACCTCAAATTCCATACTTGGCTTCCCTCAACATACTGGATATGACTAAACTCACAAATGATCCTATATTGCACAACCCCACATGGCCAACAATGCCTACCAAACTGCCTTCAAACATCCCCAAGTTTGAAGGAAAACCCGGTGACGATCTCACCAACCATATCATGACCTTTCACTTATGGTGATCTTCAAACAATATCATGGAAAATTCCATCTGATTGAGGTTATTTAAACGTACACTCACCGGACCATCAGCTAAGTGGTATGTAGAAGAAAAATATGGGTCCCATGTGACCTTTGAATCCTTGGCCAAAGAATTCTTGACCTTCTTTCAACTACCAATTCATCATGACAATGGCCTTGAACTACTCTCGGAATTTAAGAAAACCTCCACCATGCACATCGCTGACCACAATCACAAATGGCGTCGGTGACGTAGTCTCTACAAAGCTTAAGCTACTCCACAACAATGTCTCAATTGGTTCCTCAAATCACTTGTTTCCCTCCTTGCCAAAGATGTGGCTGCCACCTTCCCCCAGTCTGAAGAAGAATCCATTAGCAAGGCCCAACAATTTGAACTCATTTATTCACACTCAGGATACTTATATACGGTACTACCTGATGCCTCGAGACCCATGCCATTCGTCCAGGAAAAAACTGGGATGTCTCACTCCGCGGATGGATTGATTGGTACCACAACACACCACAATCCATACCCCCCATAACCCACTATGTATGGTACACCTCCATATCCACCGAAATATGGATAAAATCCTTACTAACCCCCTCTGCTTTACCATCAGTCATATCCTGTTTTTCCCCCTCAGTCATTGTGGGCACCCCCACTGGTACCCATGCCGTATTCAGTCTCTCAATCTAGTATGGGTCCACCCCCAACCCTTGGATATAACCCTAGCAGTAGTGGAAGTACCTCTACTTCCTATATTCCATATGGATCCTATCCACAAAACAATCCATATTTTCCATTTCCTAGTCCTCCTCAGCCGGTTAATCCTCCACCGGGAAAACCACATGCCGACGTCAACTTTGTTCATCCATTTCCCATTGAACAGGTTCATACATTTGAACAGTTGAATATAGCCAATCCAACTCATAAGAAGAAAGGAAGAAACCAAAACAATGAAAATCCAGGACCAAGCAAGAATGACCCCCACAACCATCCCATTGGGGGCAACCAATANTTGTTCATCCATTTCCCATTGAACAGGTTCATACATTTGAACAGTTGAATATGGCCAATCCAACTCATAAGAAGAAAGGAAGAAACCAAAACAATGAAAATCCAGGACCAAGCAAGAATGACCCCCACAACCATCCCATTGGGGGCAACCAATACCAAGACCCCTAAGGGGGCATCGATAACAATATAACATGAAAAAGGAAGAACAACAATATTCAAACTAACTTCCCTTGCACTATATGTGGTGAGTATGGACATTATACTCATCATTTCACCCAAATTCCCGATCTCCAACGGACGAGGGCATCCATGAACTCACAAGGCCCTCCGACACCATTTACCCCTCCGCAGGCCCCACAATAGTATTTGCAACCACTGCCTCCAACTATTTTTCAAAACCCCATTCCATACCAAGGTGTGATGAACACCCAACAAGTGATCAACCCTACCCCACCAAAAATGGGGCAATATCCAAACCCGGGTGCCACTCAACCCAGGAATTCGGTTGATCGCAGTGTCCTCCTCACCAACGAAGAAATTCTTCTGCAAACCCGCAACCGTCAATATGGTATGCCTCCTGACTCTACCCCAACCACCTCAGAAACACTACCAACTACTACAAGACAACCATTGATGATTCCACATCCTCACATGGAACCCATTCCTCGCATACCACGTATGCCTTTACGACGAAATGTGCATAACCCTCATGCTAGGGCTGCTCATAATTGTAGTTTGGTTGATGAATTAGGCCAGTCTCCCACAACCATGTCTGTGTTGGAGGTCCTCCAAACCTATCCATCAAAACGAAAATCCTTACTTTTTTCCTTGGGGGCAGTCGACACAGCTGACACACAGCTGATCACATTTGATTCAGATAACGAAGAACCACATATTCCTGCCCAAGTAGACTTCTAGATACCAATTAATATCTGGAACACCATAGTTTATCGATGTATCATCGATGAAGGTGCATCCACCTACATCATGTCTAAACACGTATGGAAAAAAATTGGCTCCTCTGAGCTAGTACCCTCTACCATCACCCTTCGAGCTTATGACGGTCGACCAACATCTTCCATAGGGCTTTGTCAAAATGTCCCCATAGAACTTGGGGGAAAAACCATCCTCATTGACATTGAAGTTATTTATGCCCAACTTGATTACAATATCTTGTTTGGACGCAACTACATGTATGCTATGAGGGCGGTTGCCTCTTCTGTTTTTCGTACGATGATGTTCCCCCATAATGGGAAGATCATCACCATCGATCAACTTACACATTACGAGCCTAACCATTCCACCAACATCAATAACATCCTCCCCCTTGTTCGTGTTAGCTCAAATGATTTTCTATTTGCCAACATTGGCCATGGATTATTCCAAGACCCATCCATGTTGGGCGCTTATAAGGGAGCACCACGTTCATAAACCCATCTTTTTCAGCACAAGTGTGTGTAGTTTCCTCTAAAGGAACAAACATCAGAGACAAGACTCCTATCACTGAGTCCCCTCCCCATATCAAAGTTCCACCAGTTGAAGAAATACTACCTCAAGAGTTCCCTAAGAGTGCCACCACAACACTTATCACAGATCTCCCCCCCCCTCCAAGGGAAAGTCCCGGTTTGGGAGACAGTCCCCCAGGACATTACCAAAATTTCCTTTTTCTACCCCCCACCTGGAGTCGAAGCATTCCAGGTAGCCGCAACTCTTACCCTTCCGAACATGGTACTCGCCATCCATGTATGGTATCTACATCCACCCAGGATGGTTCCTCAATCATCCCTCCTCAGTTAGAGGGAATCTCAATGTAGATCCCAGTACTAACTCCGACCATGCCACCCTCACCCCCAATCGCCAATACCACTGGTACGGCCGAGGGCAGACAGAAGAAGAAAGAGCCCATCGCTCCACTACCTCCCCGATTTCAACTCCCTCACACCTTATGTGAAAGAAAAGGATACCCCACTCACATATTTCCTTCTCTTCTTGAGCTACACAGTTTTATCCAGCCTCCTCAAGCACTTAAAGCTACTTATAGTGATTCACTTTTATACTTGAAGTGAAATACACTTTACAATGGAGCATGAACTTTTTCAAAAAAAAGTAACAAAAAGAGAGACTTGAACTCAAGACCTCTTACTCAATAAGGAAAATTTTAACCAAGTGGGCTAGAAAAACATATTATAATGTTTAGCAAGAGGATTGTTGTTGTTGATGGCCTTGGAGAGTGTGCTAAAAAAAAAAATATTTTCACACAAGAATTTTTTTTTTGCTTCTCGATGACAACAAGGGTTAGATCTCGATTAGCTTACCCAGAAAATACACCTTTTCCTATCTGTTTCTGATTTTCCGAGATCACACAGGGTGTGGGGTAAAGAGAATATGCATATCTAAAAGAGTAGCAACCCAGAAACAAAAAATATAAAACTGAAATAATACTCTGCAAAAAATTTAAAAAGGGCGCATTCAGGCTTTATACCTTCACATCTAGTTGGAATGGTTGTATCTTGGGAAAAAAAAATTCTTTTCGAGTGAAATCAAAGGAGTTCCTAAATGAAATGATCACTCCAGATGCAATGGAACAATCCCCTCAGTCCAGAAATGCATGAAGATGGCAGAAAACGGTGATGAGACAACTTGGCTTCACGATCTCGATCTACAACATGAGCAAGTCTTCAAACATGCTTTGATACCATGTTCGACAACACAAGTATTCCAACATAGGATGAACACCTTTAGTAACCACTCACACAACCATATCAAATATCAACACAATGATTTTTTAATGTGGTAAAACCTCTATGGGGAAACATCCATAACCCTAGCCAATGCAGGCACTTGGAACAGTTTATTACTGCAAAAGAAAAATATTGCAGATAGATTTTACAAGAGAGTTTCTCACAATCGATCATCGACAAATGACCCTCTATGCTCTTTAAATAGATATCATGGACCAATCGAGTGTTAATCCATATATCAATGGCTATTAAGATCGAGGAGAATATGAACCGTTAGATCAATATAGGTCCGAAACATATCATGACCATCGAATTTCCCATCTACAAATGCATACTAATGCATACTAAAGAAACACACTTTTACCTAACGACACATTAGACCAAGTAGATCTTAGCTAACTCCTAAGTGTCTAAATATCCTAACAGTAGGAGCTACTCTGCCTTGACAACCTGATAAAGCTGGATCCTCTACTAGTGAGTGCCCTTGACCTGTGTGTCCACTATCTAATCAGTGGATTCCTGTTCGATGCAGTCAAGGTTGAGCTCTTTGGTGTCAGTTCTTTTGCGATCTATGAGGTGTCCAATAAGGGTGGAAAATATGGCTGAAGGAGGTCCACATTGAACACTGGGTGCAATCCCTGGAAGGGTGGAGTGTTGAGCTCAAAATCATTGCTACCCACAACCTTGGTGATAGTGTAAGGCCCATAGCAAAGTGGGCGAAGCTTTTGATGGGGCCGTGTAAGGCGCTCTTTCTGCAAATGTAACCAGAGCTTGTCTCCCACATGAAACTGGTGTGGTACCCCATGTTGATCATGGCACTGCTTGTACTTAACATTGGATTTCTACAAAATCTGATGGACATGTTGGCAGATGTGCTGAATCCACTCAATGAATCTAGTGGCTTTGTTGGCCTCAGACTGAACATGGAAATATTTTTCCTGTGTGGTGGCAAGAGATAATGAAACATCAATGGGACCCAAGGGTTGGAATCCTAGCCCCACCTGAAATGGGCTATGGCAGGTGGAGCTATGGAGAGACCTGTTGTAGCTATGTCAAACATAGGGGAGACTCTCATCGCAGGTACGTGGATGCTTAGAGTTGTACATGCACAAGATGTGCACAATCATTTGATTGACAACCTCTATTTGGCCATCGGTTTGGGGGTGGAAAGAAATGGATTTAGTGAGCTTGGTGTCCAAAAGTGACTAGAGAATCGACCAAAATGTGTCGAGGAACTTATTGTCTTGATCGAAGATGATGGTTTGTGGTATCCCAAAATGGACCCACACTTGTTTGAAGAAGAGATTGGCAGTATCTGCCATTGTGATTCTTTTCTTGCAGGCTGTGAGGATGGCCATCTTTGAAAATTGATTAACCACCACAAATATACAATCATTTCCTTGCTTGGTGGAGAGAAGGCCATACATGTGATCCATTGAGATGGATTCCTAAGGCCTCTTAGGAGTAGGAAGAGGGGTCTATAAGCCTTGCTTCTTGATGGTTGGCTTGGAAATGGCAAAGGCAGTGCAATATATGATATACTTGCTGACATCCTATTAGAGTTTTGGCCAATAAAAATGTTTCTTTAGAATGGCCACAATTTTCTCCATGCCAAAATACCCTGCCATCCGACTGTAGTGAGCCTCCCAGATCATATTTGCATGCTTGCTTGCAGGAAAAAAAATATGACCAATATGACCTAACAATCCATCCTGAATGTGAAGATAAATGACATTCACACATGTACCCAAGAGATGATAGGTGGTGGCAAAGTCTAGATCTTGTTGATAAAGTTGGGAACACTTAGATGCCTCATGTCCAAAGGAATGGACCACAGTGGTCAGTGCAGCCACGGGAGGTCAAATGAGGCATTCAACGACACGATTTGTGCTCCCTGTCTTATACTTGATGTTGAGATGGAACTGCTGCAGGTAGGTGGACCACTTCTGATGGCGGTCGTTCTGCAACTTCCTCTGTGTTTGTATGAATTGGAGAGGCTTGTACAATGAAATACATTTTCTTGTCATATGTGGGGTATTTCCGGACAATATCTGAGAGTGTCTCACTATGGTATGCCACCGAATGACCATGCTGAGTGAGAATTATGCCTACAGCATAATCAGATGCATCAATCTCAATCTCGAACAGTTGTTGCAGATCGAGTAAGGAGAGTACTGGATTTGAGCACAAGCGATGCTTCAGATCATCAAATGCTCGTTGATGTTCTTTCCCCCACGCAAAATTTTCCCTTCCACATCCCTTGGTCACTTGTGTGAGGGCCCATACAATATGGGATAATCCCAACACAAATCATCTGTAGAAGTTTTCCAATCCCAGGAAGCTCTGAAGCTTAGTTAGGGTGGTCAGGGCTGGCTAGTGACATATGACTAAGATCTTAGCTGGATCAACATGTACCCCATGCTCATCAACAATGTAGCCCAAGTATTGGACCATTTTCATGCCAAAGCATCATTTTTCCAAGTTGGCATATAGCTTGCGCTACCACAGAGTGCTCAAAACCTATTGAATATGCGGCATGTGCTCCTACCAAGTTCTGTTGAATATGAGGATGTCATTCAAATATACCACCGAAAAATAGTTGGTGAAGTGTCTCAATACATCATCCATCAACCTCATAAAAGTGGTTGGTGCATTTGTTAAGACAAAGGGCATGACCAACCATTCGAAGAGACCTTGTTTAGATTTGAAAGTTGTCTTCCACACATCAGCTGGTTCGATGGGTACCTGGTGGTATCTAGACTTTAGATCAATCTTGATGAAGAACTTTACCCCCTTGAGTTGGTCAAGAAGGTCATCAATTCTGGGAATTGGGTACTGATTCATGACTGTGATTTTGTTTAATGCTCTCTAATCAATGCAGAGCTGCCAAGTCTCGTCCTTCTTCTACACCAGTACAATTAGGCTTTTGGAAGGGGAGTAGTTGGGTCTAATGTGCCCCTTTTGAAGAAGGTCTTGGATATGACACTTAATTTTGTCATTTTCCATCAACGCACGATGATAGACTGGTCCATTAGGTAAGGGTTCACCGGGAGTTAGATCAATTAGATGCTTGATTTAGCAGTGTGTCGGTACCTCAGTGGGTGAGAAGAAGATTCCTCTGTACTCTACCATGATCATGTCTAATTTCTTTTGCTGCAAAGAGAGACTCTGTGTAGAGGCCACAGATGTGGCAGTGAACTTCTGATTATTGTGAGAACGGATCACAAAGAAGATGAACTTCCCAATCTGTGAAATGACCTTACTTCATTTCTTAGAAAAGATCAAAGAAATAGCGGTAGGTGGTGCCACCTCTGGTATCCTATACAATTTTCTACCCAAAGTAATAATTTCACTACGGGGTATAGACTCATAGACAACATGCCGCTTCCAAAAATATGGTTGTCCTAAAAGAACATCACAAATTTCAAGGGGAGAAATATCACACAATACCTCGTCTTTGAAAGGCCTAATGTCACAGGGCAGACGAAACTGTTGGCTGACACGAAGATCTCTTCATTGGTGAAGCTAACCGATGGTGTAGGGTTGCAGGTGCAGTGTAAATGGTATCCAACCGCTTGATGACCTCTGTTGAGATCATGTTCTTCTGACTGCCTCTATCGATAATGAAATGAAGCGGAGCCTTGTTTACCCACATCTGTGAGTGAAAGAGGTGTTCCCCTTCCTTTGGTTCTTCTGGTTCACTTGGATGGACTTTGGTGGTAGCAACCGCGACACTGGGTTCAACATGGATAATCTGGTTCCCTCCTTCTCTATTTGATTTGAAGTAAGAATCAACCTCTGAGTCAGAAGCTTTCAGCTCAAATATGAGTGACTTCTTAGAGCGACATTATTTAGTGTTGTGCTATGGAATTTTATGGTATTCACACCATTTTTCCGTGTCCTTCTTTGAGTTCTCATTGCCCTTATTGTGTTGCAACTTAGACCGAGTGTCCCGAGAGTGGCCATATTTGCTCTGTCTCTTGTTGTGTGGGTTGGGGTCACCTTTGCCTTTCTTCAACTGTGAGGAGTTTGCAGATCGAAACTCTCACCTCTTTTGCTTAAATTTCTACTCGATATTGAAAACATATCTATACGCCCCATACCCAATGATGTGATGTCCATAAAATACAATTTTGTTTGAATGTATCTATGTGAGAAACTATGGTATTTGAGCACCAGATGTCGTTCAGAGTCTTTGATACCCGATTTGGTGCGCAGGGTATGGAAAATATTGGTGAAATATGGTACTGTCTAGTCCCTTTCTTGACTCAGGGTGGTCCATTTGGTGTACTGGTCCTTGTAGCTTCCAATAGGGTAGTATTGTTATTTAATGGAATCTTTGAAGGAATCCCATGTCGGGGCGACTGTAAGTATTGCAAATTCCTCTATGGCCCTTTACTCAAAGTAAGTATCTGTTATCATGGAAATTTCATCCGCAACATTGCATGCAAATGGTTATAGGAATACAACATATCCAAACACCTATTAGTTCACTTGCATCACCAAAAAATGCATTTCCAAGGGGAAAAAGCTATACAATTGGTCAAAAAATTGACATGCGCTGAAACACTAAAGGAAGCGCGTGCACAATGCGTGGGCTAAAGAAGCCCGTAGAGTGCACAATGCGCCATATGCACGACTGTGTACGAGAAAAGACGCACACTCCTGTGAACGATGCATTTATGGTTCTTTTTGGCCCCTCACCCACTTCTGGAGTATCTCCCAACTTGATTTGACCCTCAAATCTGAGGTGAATTCCAATGGCGGCTGGTTAAAGACCTAAGGGTTCCCTAAAGGGCCCCTTGTCCACACTAAGAGCCAGTTGGATATTGCCTCAAGGACATGCTATAAATGGAGGCCATGGGTGCATTTAATAATCTCATAGTATTKTTATGTTGCCTCAATCCTCCTTCAATAAACCTCTTTTCTTCTTGGAGCATTCTAGCAACATTCCAATAAGCTATTCCTCTCACCCCTTGAGGGAATAGGCTTGGATTTCGTCACCATTTGMTTTCTTGTTTATCATTTTAAGAAGAGCTCTCAAATAAGGGACTCAAGATCCCTCCCAAGGAGGAAGAGGGAATCCATAAGTCATCCTTTCTCTATGGTGTTTGGAAACTAATATAGTTATCCATTGGTGGCATAATCTCGGTCATTTGGTTGATTGATTTTGGTTCAAAGTTTCTTATGCATTTTAGTTTTATTTCCTTAGTTATTTTTAGTTTATTTGCTTGTTTATTTCATGTGATTAGATTGTTTAATTCATGCACTAACCTCTGTCTTGTCTAGCAGGCCCAACTAGACTTGTAATTTCCCTTGTTTTTCTCACCCAAGTGACGAAACAGACACAACAGATTGCCGACCATACTGGGGATAAGGTATCAATTTCCTCCCTATTTGGGCTATTTGAGCACTTCTTTTTGACCCATTTGTCTTGCAGGGATCATAACCAACCTAGCCTTACCTATCAAGATCTAAGTTTGGAGTTGGAGGAGGATAATTCCACTTAAATCCCCCCCCACCCCCCCGACGCGTATCAGAACGTGTGCGGGTATTTCATCCCACAGATGCGCATTCCGAGCATTGTGCACTCACAACACTTCTGTTCTTTGTGCATTCTGCGCACAGTGCGCCAAAATGTATTTTGTTCTCTACACATTGTGCGCCCACTGTGCTTCCGTCTGAAATGTAACCCACGCATGTGTCCAGAATTTCAACATTGTAAGAGTTTTTGTGATGTTTTGAAAGAGTTTTTGTGATGTTTTGAAGGACCCTACCCTTCAAAATCTTGCTTTTATGCAATTTGTAAATGCACCACACTTAGATTCCCTTCCCACATGAAGGGTTAGTCAAAACATAGGCACTTAGGGGGTTAAAAAGAACCATGTTTCTCCTCTTTTGCTTTGATTTGCCACATGGATGGCTTGTTTTGATTGTAAAAGTTAAGTCGAGATTCTTTACTATCACATATAAAAACACTTGAATTGGGACCAAAAATCAAACTTTAATCATTGAGTATGCTCTTCTCTCGCACCATAGAGCGATCTTGAGAATCAAAAAGGTCATTAATGGGATATTTCATCTCCCTTAAAAAAATATTTTGGGAGAGGACAAAGCCCCCCTAGGACTCCTCTTAGTTTATTTTTTATCATCTTAAATTTGTAAGGGCCCATACATGCCCACATGTTGCAAAATTAGGATAATTTTTAAAATTACTTTCTTAGTTTACATCACTAGGAGAGTCTAAATATCAAAGTAATAAGCCCATACATGCCCACATTCTTGCAATCTAGGATAGTTTTTCAAATATTTCTTAGAGTAAACCACATTAGGGAGTTTAAAGGATTGGTAAGGACCCACATGTCCAAATGCTAGTTCTTTAGGGATTTTAAAATTCCGCAAGGTTGTACCAATGACATCTAGCAAGATAGGTAATCAAGATTTGTAAGGACCACACGAAGTCCACATGTTGCAAATTGACACCTAACTTATTAAAATTTGGCACATTTGTTCAGTTTCTCACACACAAAGTCACTCCTCTCTCACATAATTTCATCTCGAATTGTGGAGGTTGAAGTAGGTTTCCTCCAAAGGGATTCCGAAATGTCCTACTATTTCTTGTAGAAATTATCCACACCCACTTAATTCAAATGAGATTGGTTCACACCTCCAATCTCTCAACCAACCACATCTAATTTTTAAAAAAAAACTCACTAAGTTTTCTTCCACAGGAGGGGCCAAAAGAATATTTTAGTCTAGGTAGGATCTCGGGGGTAGGCATCCAAATAACCCCCCGTTATCTGGTTCTCACATATTCAAACATTATAAGTTGACAAATAGGGAACTTTAAAATCCTCCAAGTCAAGTGTTCCTAATACCATAAGGCAGGGAGATACCCATGAAGGGTCAAAGGCCGAGGTTTGGTTGTTCTATGAATCCCCACTTGAGTCACCCAATTCTTGGAAGGGATCCAACCTGTGACCCATTTATGAGGCCAAAAATCTAAATGCCGCACTTTGACCGAGGTACGTAGTGACCAAATTTTAGGACATCTACCTAGGTGGCAATTGTGGGCTGCAATTGCACCTTGATCAAATTTTGTGTGGCTATTCTGAAATATCACCAACTCTTTCGGGATATGCACCCTCTACCCCTCACTATAACTGAATGTTTCATCCTTCACTAGTTCCTCTTCTGGTGGCTTCAGACCCCACTATTGAGTGCTATTGGAAGGTCCAGCTATTTGAGAGGAAGGACGTTACATATTTTTAGGATACGAGCATTTATTTTCTTTGTTCTCCCAAGTGGAAAAAGTCCACCTACCCACATGTATGCTTATTTTTTATTTATGTATGATGCTCATTTGATTACATGCGATTGTGAGATATATTTTGAATGTCGAAATTATACAAGTTTCTTGTTCATTTATTGCTCTCATCACCATTTTCACACATTCACTTTTCTATTCTGATATCATAGGGGACCCATAGAATCCCCATCGTTCCAAATGCTTGCAAAATCTCCCTCCTAACCTAGGAGGAGTTCCTAGTCTTGCCAACTCACTGGCTCAACCATCTCACACCCCTATGAGTGACACTATTTTGGGATCAAATTTACTTGGTTCCACTTTACTTGGGTTCAATTCCCAAGGCCAACCATCCACTAGCTCTCCTTCACAAGGAGGCGGGGGGGGGGGAAACTTCTTCTCAAGGGAGAAGTACAACCCCACCAAACCCCCCTCAAGGGTCAGGTACACAACCTGCTCACACCATTGCTGGAACTAATCCTCCACCACCACCCCCCATTCCATATTTGGCATCCCTCAATAACCCTGATTTGAGTAAACTCACAAATGACCCTATATTTCACGACCCCACATGGTCCAATATGCCTACGAAACTCCCTTCAAGCATTCCAAAATTTGAAGGAAAATTGGGGGAAGATCCCGCCAACCATGTCATGACCTTCCACTTATGGTGCTCTTCAAACAACATCATGGATGACTCCATCCGCTTAATGTTATTCCAATGCACACTCATTGGTCCATCAACCAAATGGTATGTGGACGAAAAGTCAGCAACTCACACGACTTTTGAATCCTTGGCCAAAGCATTCTTGGCCTTCTTTCAACTACCAGTTCATCATGACACTGGTCTAGAACTTCTCTCTGAGTGCAAACAAACCTCAACTAAACATATCGCTAATCACATTCATGAATGGTGTCAGTGACGTAGTTTATGCAAAGCAAAAACCACCAAAGAACAACGTTTTAATTGGTTTCTCAAATCACTTGTCTCTATCCTTGCCAAATATGTGGCATCCACCTTCCTCCAAACTGAAGAGGAAGCCATCAATAAGGCTCAACAATACGATCTCATTTATGCTCAATCGGGTTACTTATACATAGTAATACCTGATCCACTAAGACCCGTATGATTTGGCCAGGACAAACCTGGGATGTCTCATGCGATGGATGGATTGATTGGTACCAAAAAACACCACAATCCATGCGTCCAACTGCCACCTATGAACAATACACCCCAATATCCACCGATATATGGAGGGTTGTCTTACTACCCTCCCACCCTTTACCAACAACCATATCTTATTGCTCTCCCCCCACACATGAGTGGACCCATGCCGACACCCATCATGCGCCCGACTTCTCCACCAAGTTTAGGTGCCCCTTATACATCAGCTTATAACTTGGGCACTAGTGAAAGCGCTATGCCTTATTATATACCCTACAGATCGTTTCCACAAAAAAATTCATATTTTCCATTTCCTGGTCCTCCACAACTGGTTTCTCCTCCAGAAGGACAACCACACACCGATGTTAACTTTGTTCAACCCTCTCCCATTCAACAATTTCATACTTTTGAACAATTGAACACGGAAAATCCGACCCATCAACTGAATAATGCCAAAAAGAAAGGAAAAAATTGAAATAATAATAACCCAGCACCAGGGGGAAATAACCCCCAACAAAACCAACCTACTGGGGTAAACCAACACCAGGGTAACCAGAACCCCCAAAGGGACAACAAAAACAAACGCTAAGGGAGAAACAACAACAAAAACCTCTGGACGAACTTACCTTGCGCTCTTTGCGGTGAGCATGGTCATTATACTCACCATTGCCCCTAAATTTCTGACTTCAAATGGATGAGAGACTCCATGAATGTGCCACATCCTCTAGTGTCGCCTGCCCCTCAGCAGGCCCCACACAAATATTTGCAACAACCACCCCCGGTTATGTTGCAAAACTCTATTCCACACCAAGGCGTGATGAATACCCAACAGGAGATACATCCTGCCCTGCCACAAATGGGACAATATCAAAACCCTGGAAACCCAGCGAACCACAATATCCTCCTCACCAGTGAAGAATAAATTCTTCTGCAAACGTGCAGTCGTCAATACAACGCACCTCCTAAATCTACTCCCACCACTTCAGAAGCAACTCCAGCTACAGCCAAACAACCCTTGATGATTCCACGCCCTAACCCCAAACCTGCCATTCGTATCCCTCACATCCCGTTACGACAGCATGTCAACAACCCTCAAGCTAGGGAAACACATAATTATAGTTTGGTCGATGACTTGGCACACTCCTCTGCAGCCATGTCGGTATTGGAAGTCCTCCAGACTTGTCCAACTCAACGAAAATCCTTGGTTTCCACCTTGGGAGTAGTCGACCCAACTGATACTAGACTCATCACATTTGATCTAGATTGTGGGGAACCTCGTCTCCCCGCTTTGGTAGCTTTCCAGATACTAGTCAAGATTCAGAACATCACGGTTCATCAATGTATCATTGATGAACGTGCATCCACATGCATCATGTACAAAATTGTATGGTAAAAACCTTGCTCCCCTGAGCTCATACCATCCACCATCACTTTAAAAGCTTACGATGGTCGACCATCTTCCCTTGAAGGGCTCTTTCAAAATTTCCCTGTTGAACTCGGGGGAAAAACCATCCTTATCGACATCTAGGTTATTGACGCCCCACTGGATTACAACATCTTGTTTGGACATAACTACATGTACGCTATGAAGGCTGTGTCCTCTTCTATGTTTCGAACGATGATGTTCCCCCACAACGAGAAGATCATCACCATCGACCAAATTTCACATTACGAGCCTAACCACTCCTCCAACATCGATAACATCTTACCTCTTGACTGCAGTAGTTTCAATGCATATCCACTCATGGATATGGCCCCCAAAATTTTCAAAGACCCATCCTTGTTGGGTGCATACCATGGAGCACCATCGTTCATACACCCCTCAACACAAGTCTGTGTCATATCTTCTAATGGAACTGAAATTGGAGATACCATTCCTCCCACTGAGGCTTCTCCACCCCTTGACGTCCCACCAGTTGAAGACATTCTACCTCAGGAATTACTTGAGAACCCTATGACACCACTTATCCCCTATTTCACCCTTCCCCAGGGGAAAATCTCGGTTTGGGAGACAATTCCCCAAGACATCACTCAAATTCCCTTCTTCTACCCCCCACCGTGAGTACAAGCTTTTCAGGTAGCCGCAACGCTTACCCTTCCCAACATGGTGCTCGCTATTCCAGTATGGTATCTACACCTACCCGCGATGGTTCCTCAACCATCCATCCCTCCCCAATCAGAGGGAATCCTGATGAAGATTCCAGTACTAACTCTGACCACACCACCTTCACCCCCACTTTCCAGCACCACTTCTATGGTTGGGGGCAGATGGAAGAAAAAATATCCCACCGCTCCACTTCCTCCCCGAGTTCAACCTCTTTACGCACTATGAGAAAGAGAGGGACACCCCACTAATCGATGTCCCTCTCTTCCCGAGTTACACAATTTGATCCAACTCCCTCGAGAAACCACATTGATCATCACTTCACCACACACACCTAGTACTCCCACAACATCCCCTACTATAGGAAGTAAAGGGTTGCGAAACAAATTCACGTGTGCCATCTGTTCAGAGTATGGCCACTATACTCATCATTGCCTAGCTCTACCTCAGTTTCGATAGATGCTGACAACAATACGCCAAACCTTTCAGCAAGAGCCCTCTCCACCAACACCTGTGGGTACCCATGTGACCGACATCCATTATGTCTCAACCTCACTCACTGAATGGATGAGATTCCCTTTCTCTCTCTGTGACTCACTTGATCATTTCGTGTACCAGTGTCCTTTGATCATTGAATACAGACGTCTTCACATGACCTTTATTCAAAATAATCCAACCACCTCACCCCCTGTGATGCAAGTGATTCCCCCTATTCCTTCTCTTGATACTGTTCATATCACCTCCCCTGAACCTGAGTCACTTCCCGCGCCTCCATGGTTCATAGATAGATTGTCTGAGGAATTTCCCCCAAATCCTCCCGATTCCTCGGTTCATTTCCCCCAGGAAATCTTACCCCTAACCATAGTTTACAACCCACAGTGTCTGGACATTTGGTTTATGTCAAGCGCTCCATCACACCATAGTTGCGATACCCCCTTTATGTCCTCACCACTTGAAGACAATCACATAGTGACAGTCACCAATGTTACTTCCCCGGATCCCCTATATTCTCGCATTTTCCACTATGACAAAGATATCCTGGAGGAACTAACTATCCCCGATTTCCCATGGAATGCAGTCCATCACAAAGCGCTTTTTCTCTCACAGGAATCATTTGACCCCCCCAGCCAAGCCTCCATATGTGAAATCTAAACCAAGGATTTTATTCCATCAGGGCATATAGATTGGTTCAATAATCCTATTTGTGCCCCCGATGCTTTTGAAGAAGGAAACATGGCCAATATTTCCCCCACTGTCAAAATCAACATAGTCACATTCCCCGGGTCACCATTTTCACTCAGTCCCGGGGGAGCATTTTTATCACATCACACCTAGGTATGCATGCTCATGTTCAAAATTATCAAATAACTGTTATATGTTCTTTATCTTCATATATTGTTCATGTCGGGTATTCGGTTTTAATGTGTGCAGGTACTTGCTCATCACAAACCCGCACAACCCCTTCAAGTATGTGATTGACACTGGCATGTAATCTTTCCCTTTGAATATCAATTGCATCTCCCAGTCAGAGCCTTCAACATTCACCTTTAGGGTCCCTACATCCAACTCTGTAGTACTGCCACCTCCGCTGCAATTTGGTACTGTCACCCGGTAGCACTCTCCCCCACATGAGTTGTCCCATTCATAGTCCCCCTTGGCACTTTGACACTCATGCTGTGTTCACCCCCTAGGGATGGGAGTCCCGATAGTCTTACACATTTACGAGAATCAACCACATACTCCTTCTCATCATTTTGCTCGCTTTCCCAATGGACTCCCAGGTTATCTCATCACGGTTCTATTTTGGCTACACCTCCGCAATATCATTAACCCTCCATTTCATCCATAATCAGTTTGCCCATCTGCAGATTTCCCTCCATTCATTTACCTCATATAGAAACCCACCCATGGGCCCCCCACCCTCCACCAGTTCTCCATGCAACTTGTGCCCTCACAAGCCAAGCCATCTTGCACTGGGGCACCCGTTTCTATATTTGTACACTCTTCCCAAATTATTCTTTATTTATTTGGTAACTGTAAAAAGCCTTTGTTTCCAGCATTCAATTAGCTTTTTGTTGTCACCCTTGACGACTTTCTTTTTCTTGGCAAAGCAACTCATGTCACCCTCAGTTCGTGCATTCACTATCCTCTACTCATGTTGACATCGTCCATAAACCCTGAGTATCCCACAATCCATGTACCCCTGATCTCTAAGTTTGTCCACTTTGTCACACCTCTGACACAATTTAACCCCATGTCTAGTCATCCCCCTGACACTAGATACAGTTTCACGATTTCTGCCAATCATCCTTCAACCATACCCCCAACCAAGGGCAGTCTCGAGTCTCATCACATCTTGAATTTGTTCATGTTCCTTATCAATTCCTGATCTTATCTAGTGGATTTCGTGAAGCCCTTTTTCTTCTTGGAGTCACATCTCCCTTTCTGTCGACATCAACAAAGTTTCCAGAAGGGCGACAATATCTTGACTCTCATTACCTTTACACCGAGAAGTCTCGGACAACACAGAGAGAACCATCATTTCTCTCTGTTGTCGTTGACCCCCATAAACATTCGACTTCAACACAATCTCATGCTACAGTGGGTCTTACTATGTGACCATTGCAGTTGTTTTATACTAGCTGAAGACCTCTGAATTTGTTAGGCCATCAATGCCTATGAGTCATCGACACTTCTTACAGGCGTCCTTGCCTCCTTTTCAGAGTATGTTCACCATCAGAATTGTCATCTGCCGTTATCAAACCGCCCCGAAGGGCGCTGCAGTTATCTACATCGACATACAACTTCAGTTATTGTCTTACATTTTTGAGTTACATGACACGAGCATGGGGCATGCCTTCCTCGTTTGTATACAAATTTTATTTTCCTACCTAGAGAAAGGTTTGGGTCCCATAGTTTCCCCTCTCCCTCCGACGTATCACTCTTGTAGTTCCTATCAACACTCTTCATTACAATGATACTCTCAGTAGAAGAAACATTGATGTATTTCGGGCTATACGTATGCTCCTAACCTCACACATCAGGGGGCATCTGTTATCACTGAAATTTCATCTGCAACATTGCATGCAAATGGTTACATGAATACAACATCTCCAAACACCTATTAGTTCACCCGCAACACCAAAAAATGCATTTCCAAGGGGAAAAAACTATACAACTGGTCAAAAAATTGACATGCGCTGAAACACTAAAGGAAGTGCGCACACAGTGTGTGGGCCAAAGAATCCCGTAGAGCACACAATGCGCCATATGCACAACTGTGTACGAGAAAATCCGTGCACTCCTGTGAACGACACATTTATGGTTCTTGTCGGCCCCTCACCCACTTCTGGACTAGCTCCCAACTTGATTTGACCCTCAAGTCTAAGGTGAATCCGAATGGGGGGCTGGTCAAAGACCTAAGGGTGCTCTAAAGGGCCCCTTGTCCACACTAAGAACTTGTTGGATATTTCCTCAAATACATGCTATAAATGGAGGCCATGGGTGCACTTACAATTTAAGAATCTCATATTATTGTTATGCTGCCTCAATCCTCCTTCAAGAAACCTCTTTTCTTCTTGGAATATTCTAGCAACATTCCAATAAGCTATTACTATCACCTCTTGAGGGAATAGGCTTGGATTTCTTCACCATTTTCTTTCTTGTTTATCATTGCAAGAAGAGCTCTCAAATAGGGGACTCAAGAGCCCTGCCAAGGAGGAAGAGGGGATCCATAAGTCCTCCTTTCTCTATGGTGTTCGCCAACTAATATAGTTATCCATTGGTGGCATAATATCGGTCATTTGGTTGATTGATTTTGGTTCAAAGTTTCTTATGCATTTTGGTTTTATTTCCTTAGTTGTTTTTAGTTTATTTGCTTATTTATTTCATGTGATTGGATTGTTTAATTCATACACTAACCTTTGTCTTGTCTAGAAGGCCCAACTAGACTTGTAAGTGCCCTTGTTTTTCTCACCCAAATGACGAAACGAACATAACAATATCCCACCATTCCTTAACATGGGGGACGGCCTTGAGGAGTGCAAAAGTAATTTTTTCACCCATTTGAGTACTAATCTAGCCTAAATGCACTTAACTGCAAAGTTCTAATGGTATCCTTTGCGTTAGCGCTATGTTGTAGGCATGTATATAAGACCACTAGGAAATCATTACGTGATATCTGTAATTAAGAAAGATGGCATTACATTCCATTCCCCATCAAAAGGGTGAATATCATGGTTGATCAAAACTGTAGGCTTGAAATGTTGATTCAGTGGAAAAGGTGGATGGCCACCGAGATCCACTTGGATCAATTTTTTAGGGCAAAGGGATGATGATAAGGGTGAACATTGGGAGGAAGATTGTTTGGGATTAAAGGAATGGAATGGTCATGGTCTCTGCAGGAGGGGGGAAGGAGGAAAAGGATCACTTGAAGGTTGGGATGTACTGGGGGTGTCTCAACTGCTTGAATGGAATGGAGTTGGGCAATGATGCCAAAATGACCTTTTTTGAGTAACTTTTCCATGTAGTGGGAACTAATGATCTCTGACGACCCTGCTGTAATGCCTTGGAATTTATATTGTTGTCCTTCCTATTAGAATTGCATGGTTAATTCCTTAAAATCCATGGTGATGGGGAAAATAGTGTGTAACCATTCAACACCAATCACAATGTCACAACCACCCATGTCAATAACAAACATGTGAGATTTCAGGTTATATTGACCAATTTGTAGGCGAACATTTTCACAATGCCCCCCACATTTCATGTAACCACCATTAGCAATCGTGATTTCAAAATTTTCAAAAACACGGATATAGCAATTGAATTCTTGAGAAAGATAACGATGAATGAAATTATGAGTGCTGCCACTGTCAAATAAGATGATGAATTTCCATTGCTTAATGTAACCAATCGATTTGAGGGTTTAGGGATCAGATAAACCAGTGAGAGCATTCAGTGAAATCATTGGTTAAAATTCAGGAGGATCAAAGGGCGACGTAGGATCATCTGTTTTGAATATCTATGCTTCATGTGAAACCTCAACCTCTTTATCATAAACATCCTTTGAAATGACCATAAAAAGTTTATGTTCTTTACACTTGTGCATGAGAAAGTATTTATCATCACAATTGTAGCAAGGACCCTTGAGTTGGTGTTTAGCCATTTCTTCCCGTGTTAATTTTTAGACCTTGATAGTAGGGGCCTAAGGGGTAGGGGTGGTGGGTTTTAGGCAGGGAACAAAACTGGGTTTATTCTCTGGGCTAAGATGACTTGTTATGCCTCCTTGGAATATTTAGTTGCTTCCAACCAAGTCTAGGGGTGAGCCATGATTACCTGGACTCAGATTTCACCCTTGAGGCGACTGATAAATAATTCCCAAAAGAAGGCATCTCTCATTCCCTCCGTTCGAAAATCCAAGTGCTCAAAGGCAATGCTAAAATCTTCCACTGTGCCCGACTGTTTCAACTTGGCCAGACTATTTCAACTGTGTCAGGGTATGTGGGAGTGATGGTTGTGTTCAAATTTTGTCTAATGTGGTACTACTCAAGGGGTACCAACAGGGGTTACAGAGGTTTCCAACAAGGGAAAAATTTGGTTTCTAGGCAACCCCATGGGACCGTCTATATTTCCTACATGTAGTTTTCCCCACCGCAGTTTTACCTCATGAGCGATAGATCTCGGTGCTTTTACGACATCGACAATACACGTCTCTACCCTGGAAAATAAACTAAACTCATAATTCTTGCTAAATAAAGTGATCTGATAACACTTGTAAGGTACCAGATGTAATATAATATGCATAAACATGAATATTCAACATATATCAATGAAACAACAGAATATGAGAAGCACACCACTAGAAATAATACCTTTATTCAAAGAAAGCAATGTTCACTTGTCTCTTCGAGGGGAAACCTCTAGCAAAGCATAACTCTATTACAATAATTCTCAAGACAATCTTTCTCATGCCTCCTACTCTTATATATACTAATTCTATCTTCTAAAGAACATTCTAGAGGAATATCTTTCTAGAAGTGGAAGCTTCTTTTAAGTCTTCTTACATTGACTTGTTCACATTTATTAAATAGGCCTTAATAAGTAATATCAACCTTTCTTACATGGAAAATATATTTAGACCTTATTAACTAATGTTGGCCTTTATTACATGGAAAATATATTATTCTATCTATGTGAGGGGTTAGGCCCCTAACACAAATCCTTTGAAAAAAGCTTGCCAAAATTTGGATGTAAACTTGGAATCTCTATTTGAAACTAATGCCTTAGGTGCCGGTATCCCCTAGCCTAGGGATAACTAAGGAGATCACGTCTCGAGGCCCACAGGTCCTAGACATGGAGTACCATGAGCCGAATGACTTGAGCATGGCCCTAGAGGGACCCTTTTTTCTTTAGTGCAGTCCATTTATCACCAACAACCATATCAATCCCACCAGCCTCATCCTGAAGTAATAGTGAGCCTTGCTCTATGAGGTAATGAGTCCAAGTATCATGTTATGTATCACTTTGATTTTTGAAGCACTTGAATATGTTGTATTGAATCCTTCTTCATTTCATGACGTTTTCTTGGAAATTATGCTCTTTGCCTCGTTCATACCTGGAAGGGTGATATGGTGCCCTAGTAAGTTGATTTCCCTTTAGGATGGGTTACCACTGGGTGGGTCTATGAAAATTCATCGTCCATTCTCTCCATACTTACCACTTTTCATCTTTATTCCTCTCATCTCCCCTACCCTTGTTTGGGAATTGGGATTGCCTACACTAGGAAGGGTTGTACCTTACCTCGTGGGAAGAAGGGGCTAAAGGCCTAGAGGGTAAAGTAGCTGACAAGAATTAAAATCCAATGTTGAAACCTTTGAGATGCTTCGCCCAGGGATCCCTGAGAAAGCAATGAAAATATTATTACTAAGAAAAGGGGACCCATAAGATACATAAACACTCAAGGTACTAGTTGATGGATAGGGGGTCTCATCATGAGCCAACCTATTATGACCATGGGCATGTAGCAGTATGACACTACCACCTATCTGGTCACCAAACTAGGATAGTGTCTCTTGGTGGCATAACCAAGAGAAAGGGGGTCTCATCATGAGCTAGCCTTCTCATTTCCATGAAATGTTTGTGGATAACGCTGTCACCTCTGGTCATCAAGCCAGGAAAGTGGCCCTCAACTATTACCTTGAAGCACAAGACAAAATATCAAAATAAATAAAGCTAAGAATAAAAGGAAATAAATGGGCTAGGAAACACTTGCATTTATGACAAGGTGCACCTCACCCTCTACAAAGGTACCCACAAGTAATTCTTTACATTTCCTTGTTATTACATGCACCCCATGCCCAAACACTTACCCCTGCCAGCTCATACACTTACATGACTTGGAATAGATCCCACTTGGGAAACACCCCAAAATTAGAGAGGTTATCCCAATAGGACACCTTGAGACCTTCTCCAAACCTATCTTGTCAAATTGCATAACGTATTTGAGTAGTTGTCTGTGTTATGGGGGGTTTGATGCACATGTTTGGCTAATTTAATTATTGGATGTGATTTACATGTTATGATCCCTGTGACTTATGAACCCCTGGAGGGCATACTTGTTGTTGTTGCAGGAACTTGCTTGCTGGACAGGTACACATGAGGGAATGATTAGATCAAACCTTCATGGTGCCTTAAATCCATCAAATGGATGTTGCAACCCCATTCAGGGGTAAGAATAAATTGAAGACTTACACCAGGAAAAAGAAGGACGTTGCCCTTAGAGGCACCATGGCAGACCTAGACCCAGGGGGACCTTTCTCTTCCACATGAACGTTAGCCCTTGAGGGCCCTGGATGTCACCATCATAGCCCTAGACATCATCTAGAGATAGGGTTTCATTTTGGAGGCATTTATGAGCCTGGTGGCAGGTGTGGACATCATCTGGGGCCTCTGGAGGCCAAGCGCCCCACTTTTCTAGCTCAACATTTAACTTATGAGCCTCAACATCACCCTAGAAGGGCATGACATCACACTTGGAGGTGTCTTTAGATGCAATTTTTTTTTTATTATGTCAAAATTGAATTTTATTGTAAATTGGCTAGGTCGGCCTTATTTTTTACCTAAAATTAATTAAAGGTAAAAATTTTGTATAAATAAGCATAAAGTACATTCATTTTCATCATCACAACTTCTCACACAAGAGAAGAGGTATGAAATTTGTGCCCTAGTGAGGGTTATTGGCTGAAATTGTGAGGCACATTCTTGTATAAGGCTATTTTTTTCAACTTGGATCAATCTTGGAAGTTTTTATGGTGATCTTGCATGGTATTTTCATGATTATTCTTGGTGCAAGTAAGTAGAATCTGCATTTTTTGTTATCTATTTAATGATTTGTGTATGGTTTTATTTTCTCATACAAGATTATGAAATTGCATGGTATACTCAATGCTTGAAGTAAGGAACTTGAATTGCTACTTTCTTACTTTCTATTTGCAAATCTTTTCATTGAATTGATCTAGTGACTAGTAAAACCCTAGAGCCCTAAATTGCTTGCACTCTAAGGATTTTGACTTAGTTATCTTTGCATGAGTTTTACTCCATAATAAGCCTAAGGAGAGAAATGTGTTAGGGCCTAGAATTGTGAACAACCTAACATCTTGTCTCTTGAGGTCAATGTATAGGGGAACTTAAGTTACTACTTCTCCTATGCATTTTCCCTCTTAGAATTTTGGGCATTATCAAATTGATTTGTAGCCTTAGAAGAAGTTGTCCACTTGACTCCATATGCCCTAGAAGGCACTAGTTCTTGCCTCTCTCTTGTTGAAGGATTGATTAAACACTCAAACACTCTTCTCCTAATATTTTACTATCTCTAAGCCTAGTTTAGCATAGATCACTAACTTATTTGTTGTTGTTATAAATGTTTGCTAGAACCATCTATTTGCAACAAATTTTCTGCATACTCAACTTTGATTGCTAGCTAATCATTTCAGAAATTTCGTATGACAGGTTATTATCATACTAATTAGTCAATGCTATCTTTTCATTGTCTTTTTAAGATTTTTTGAGGAGTATTTGTTGCAGCTGTTACATTTTATCAAACTGTTGTAAACTTATTAATTGCTGCAATTTTATATTAGCTAGCACTTATTGTCACTGTCCATTGTCTATTGAGGTGTTATAATCACATTTTTACTTGGAATTATTTTATATGCATGCTATATTTTCTTGTTCCGGGAAGGTACGTCAAGAACTTCATTAACCTCATCTTTGGGACATGGATTTAGTGACTTTGGTAACCAGTGAGAGGGGGGAGTATATCTTGAACATAACCCTAATTTTCCATCCCTTTAGATTACCAGGAAATCCTCCCCTAGGGTAGACCTTTCCTATCCTTAGAAAGTGGGGATTTCCTATTAAGGTGACAATGATAGGATATCATGTTTGTTACCCCAATCTCCCTTACTTTCCATGGACTTTGGGAAAGTACAGATTGTGCGATAACATTTTTGGCACCGTTGTCGGGGAACACTAAGTCAACATTCCTCAATGACACTTTTTCGGTAAGCCTTTCCCTCAAAGCCATCATCTTACAAAGCTTACCTAGCGAATCCACTGAGGGTGATTCTCTCACTCCCTTTGATAATCCTCAAGATAATATTTGGAGAATCCACTAACATTTTCCTAGGTGCCACCTTACTCTCAACTTTGTCATATTTCAAAGATATGGGATCATGGCATCCTGGGAACAAGTGTATTTGACTATTGATTTTGAAATTTTTCAAGGACACCTGCATTATTTTGATACAAAATGTTTAAAAAACTATCCAAGATTTGGAGTGTTGGGTATGTGTTATATTCTTTGCACGAGCAGTAGTGTCTACGTTGTGCCGGGCGTGCAGGGGGTTTTGAGGGGGGTGAAAGCCCCCTGTGTGGTGGTTCGGGGGAAATTCCCTTGATAATTTTTTTGCCTCAGGAAACATGTCGCATTTTGCCTCATTTTTTATGTTTCCTCGATTTTTGTGTCCATTGTTGGACAGTTTTTCGGGCACATAGTTTTTACCGATGGTTTTCTATTTTCGGTTAAGGAATTAGGGCTGTTGACTAATCCAGGTCATTGAGTTAGGGTTTTGGATGTCACTGGATCCTATATGTACATTGTATTGTAAACAATGTATCACCATGAATGAATATAGAATATGTTGGTTTTCTCGGTTTTGGATTTTCAGGGGAAAAATGTCTGTGTAATGTTTGTATTTTCCATTGTATCTTTTCTGTTCTTTTACTGAAAATTTGTTTGCAGTAAATATTGTACAAGGTTAAAATATGCATTTGGTATCAAAGCTTTGTTGGCTTCAGGGGGACACTTTTATGGTCAAGGGTTTGGCTTGGGACTGTGATAAGCCTTGTTACAGTGGGAGATATGTGGTATTGATTTTTCAAGTGAAAAGAAATGGCGAGCAATTCGAAAATGAAGATTGAGAAGTTTAATGGGAAATGTTTTGATCTATGTAAGCTCAAGATGGAATATCTGTTGGTGGACAAAGATCAGTGGATCACGGTATATCCAGGTATTGCATCTACAAGAAATTCAGCAGATGACTGGAAAGAGTTGGATCGAAAGGTGAAGAACACAATCCGATTGTGTCTCTCAGATTCATTATTACTGAATGTGTTAGAGGAAGCTACAACCAAGGATTTATGGGATAAGTTGGGGAGTTGTATTATTCTAAGTCCCTAGTAAATAAACTATTCTTGTGAAAGAAGCTATATAACCTGAGGATGAGAGATGGAGACTTTGTGGCAGAGCATTTGAACACCTTCAATACTGTGGTAAGTCAGTTAGTATCTGTTGAGATTAAAATTTCAGATGAAGATAAGTGTATCAATTTACTGTGTTCTTTACCAGACTTGCGGGATAGTTTGGTTGTGGCCATAGGTAATAATACAACTTCCTTGAATTTTTGATGAAGTAGTCTCATCCTTGTTGTCAGAGGAGATGAGATGAAAGAATATGGAAGGACAGAGCACAGATGCATTATTTGCAAGAGGATGCTCCTAGGAAAGAAATATATCTAAGTTCTCAAGTGGGAGATCTAAGTCTAAGGGTAGATCTAAATATCCAGGAAATTTTTTAAAGGTACGTTGGATATGTGGAAAAGAAGGGCACTACAAGAGGCAGTGTAGATACAGAGTTGAGAAAAAGAAGGGATCTGAAGAATCTCCTTCTACAGAAGAAAAGACCTCCAAGGAAGAAGGATGGGATGTTCACTTGGATTCTTCAAGTACACATGAAGATCATGAGGCATGGTTTCTTGAATCAGGTGCATCCTTTCATATGACTCCCCATAGGGAGTGGTTCTATGAACATGAAAGGTATGATGGAGGTAATGTTTTCCTAGGTGATGACTCGACAACTAGAATCATAGGTCGAGGAAAATTCTTGTTGAGGCTCATAGATGGAAGGATTAGAACACTACCTGGTGTTCTGCACATCCCAGGATTGGCCAGAAATTTGATTTATGTAAGCAAAATGGACGATGCATGGGTAAAAACAGTATTTGAAAAGGAAACCAGTAGGATGGTTCGAGGAGCAATGGTGTTGTTGAAGGGAGTTCGGTTTGGAACTCTATATAAGCTGCAAGGAAGCACTATTAGTGATGGGTGTAATAGTTCCATTATTCCTGATATTAGAGTTGAATAAGAAAGAACTCCTATAGTCTCTGGATAAAAGGTTATACTGTGGCATCAAAGACTAGGGCATATCGGAGAGAAGGGTCTTCGATTACTACACGATAAAGGTATGGTTGAAGGTATACCTAACAGCTCTTTGGATTTTGATATATGTGAACATTGTGTATATGGGAAGCAAAATCGGGTAAGATTCCCCTCTGGTGAAACGAGGGCAGAAGGAATTTTACATCTAGTTCAAGTGATGTTTTTGGACCTATGTCGGTCCCATCATTGGGAAAAATTGTGTACTATGTCTCATTTATAGATGAATTCTCGAGGAATACTTGGATATATTTCCTTAGGAAGAAATCTGAAGTCTTTGACATGTTTAAAGAGTTTAAGGCTCTTGTTGAGAATCAAACAGAGAAAAGAATTAAGGTGTTGAGGACATATAATGGCGAAGAGTTCTGCAGGAATGAATTTGAAGAATTTTGTAAGAAGTGCGATATAGAAAGACAGAAGACTACTCCATATACACCTTAGTAGAATGGATTTTTAGAAAGGATGAACATGACACTGATGGAAAAAGCAAGGTGCATGCTCAGTGGTGCCGGGTCAGGGCAAGAATTTTGGGCAAAGGCAGTGGGTACTGCATGTTACTTGGTCAGTAGATCACCCTCATTAGTGCTGAATGACAAGATTCCACAAGAGGTATGGGATGGTAATAAACCTTCTCTCACACATATCAAGGTATTTGTATGTGATGCATATGTAAATGTTCCAAAGGAAAACAAGAGTAAGCTAGACAAGAAGGTTGAAAAGTGTATCTTTATTGGATATAAAGATGGTCTCAAAGGTAATAATCTTTGGAACCCATAAACTAATAAGGTAGTGTATATCCGAGATGTGGTATTTAGAGAAATGAAGGATGTTGTTAAACAAGAAGTCCTACCAAGTAAGGAAGAACCAACGAAAATAGAGTTTGATTTAAAGGAAGATGAATTAGACTCTACAAAAGAATAAGAATAATAATAAGAAGATCTTCATATTCTAGTATTGAGGAGATCGGTTCGAGAAATAAGGCTACCAGAAAGGTATACTCCATTTGATTTCCATTCAAATTTTTCTTTGTCTATTACTGATGATGATCCTAGAACTGTCAGAGAGGCAGTGGATTCAAAGGATGGAAATCTCTGGAAAAAGGCCATGGACGAAGAAATGGCAGCCTTGGATAAGAATGAGGCTTGGGATCTAGTGGAGTTGTCGAATGGAAGAAAGCCCATTGGAAGAAAATGGGTATTTAAAAAGAAGCTGAATGCACAAGGAAAAGTGGAGAAATAAAAAGCTCGGTTAGTAGCAAAGGGTTATTCCCAGGTTGAGGGAATTTATTATGGTGAGATTTTTTCTCCTATTGCCAAGTTAACCTCTATAAGATTTCTATTATTTGTTGCTGCTGCATTTGATTTTGAAGTAGAATAGATGGATGTGAAGACAACATTCCTACATGGGGACATGGAAGAAGAAATCTATATGAAGCAACCAAAAGGATTTGTTGTGAAAGGAAAGAAGGAGCTGGTATGCAAGATGAAAAAGTCTCTGTATGGTTTAAAACAATCACCAAGGATGTAGTATCAAAAATTTGATACTTATATGTTGGGACTTGGTTTCACAAGAAGCAAAGAGGATCATTGTGTGTATTTCAAATTAATTGGTGATCATTTGATTTATTTGGTCTTGTATGTGGATGACATGTTGCTGATAGGAAACAATGAGGAGATTATCTAGGATGTGAAAACTTAGTTGTCCTCTAAATTTGACATGAAGGATCTTGGTGCTTCAAATTTAATTTTGGGCATGGAAATTAAAAGAGATCGAAAAAAAGGGGAAACTCTAGTTAAATCAGAGAAAATATGCCAAGACAATATTGTAGAGGTTTAATATGAAGGAATGTAAACCGGTCAAGGTTCATATTCCCATTGGTGTAAAGTTATTTGTGGAACAATGTCCCAAGACACATGAAGAGGAGGAAGACATGTCTTGTGTTCCATATGCGAGTGTAGTTGGCAGTTTGATGTATGAAATGGTTTGTACTAGATCGGACATTGCACATGTAGTGGAAGTTTTGAGCAGGTATATGTCAAAACTAGGGAAGGATCATTGGACAACAATAAAAAGGGTTTTTAGGTATTTGTGTGGAACTGTTAGCTATGGATTGTGATACCAAGGAAGACCATAATTAGATAGAGTGTTGGATATACATGGCTTTGTGGATGCAGACTGGGCTGGAGATCTGGATCGTAGGAGATCTACAAGTGGGTATGTGTTTAACCTATTTGGAGGAGCGATAAGTTGGATGAGAAAAATACATGATGTAGTGGCACTTTCAACTACAGAAGCTGAATACATGACAACCACTCTTGCAAGTAAGGAAGCAATATGGTTACACGTATTGTGTTCAGGTATAGGGTTGGTACAACAAGCTGGTAGGATAGATTGTGACAGTTAGACTGCAATTTTTCTGGCAAAGAACCCATCTTATCATTCAAAGACAAAGCATATTGATATTCAATATCACTTTGTGAGAGACGTGGTTGAAGAAAAGAAAGTGTTGTTGATGAAGGTGGACACTTTGAAGAATGTTGCAGATTCATTAACAAAATATATGAGCACTGAGAAGTTCTCTTGGTGTAGAGGATCCATGGGCATTGCTGCCCTTGATTGTTAACTATGTAACCTTGTAACCCCCTGTATGCAAAGAAAACAACAAGTGGGAGAATGTTGGGTATGTGTTATATTCTTTCCACGAGTAGTAGGGGGGTGAAATTCCCCCGCGCAGGGGTTCAGGGGCAGCGCCCATGAGAATTTTTTTTTGCCTTGGGAAATGTGTCACATTTTTGCCTCGTTTTTCATGTTACCTTGATTTTCATGTCCATTGTTGGGCGGTTTTTGGGCACATGGTTTTTGTCGATGGTTTTCTATTTCTGGTTAAGGAATTATGATTGTTGACTATTCCAGGTCATTGGGTTATGATTTTGGATGTCGCTGGCTCCTATATGTATATTGTATTGTAAACAATGTATCACCATGAATGAATATAGAATATGCTGGTTTTCTCGATTTGGCTTTCCAGGGGAAAAATCTCTGTGTAATGTTTGTATTTGCCATTGTATCTTTTCTGTTCTTTTATTGAAAATCTGTTTGCAGTAAATATTGTACAAGTTTAAAATCTACATGGAGGCCTCCCAATTACTCACATTGTAGAATTCTTGAAGTATATAAGTGAGACAGAATTTGAAGGGGAGGATGATATGGTAAAATTGTTCATACTTTCCATGCCGTATTTTTTGCAAGATTGGATTAAGAGTTGTTGCGAAGATAAAGGCATATCGTATTTCATAGACCTCATCAATAGGTCTATTGAGTTTGTGAAACCACAATGCTAGACATATGAAGATGCCCTTCAAAATCTCACAATATCCCTAGAGGACGAAGGAGTCACCATTGAGATTGTGAAATATCTCAGGGATGTGTACCATACTCAATACCAATAATCCTCTGATATAGAAGGAGAGATTTATGAAGAAGGTTGTCAACCCCTTGAAAAGGAGAAATATTTTTCCCTTGATTCAATAAAATGAAATAAATATTTGACTAAAGTAGTGAGTTATGAGGATGAAGCACTAGTATCCACTCCTCCGTTCAATGAAGCTCTCCAAGATCCTATCTCTCCTACACAAGACAAAGAGAATGAGGTGAATCATTTTCCTTTCCATGTTTTTGATGACCCCTTTTTCTATGATTCAGAAGGTGAAGAAGTAAAGGAACCCTTGGAAGAGTTAGGCCCTTTATTTTCCGATGAAGGCAAAAATATGATTAAAGAGATGAGTCTTGGGGATGATGTACTGGATGCTCTTACATTTGATGAAGTCATCCAAGTCTTTGATGCCCCTTCATAGCAAGAAGTGAACACGGTAAGTTATTCCCCTTTCCAAGATCTCGACGATACTTTATCTATGATTTGGAAAGTGAAGAAGTATTAGAGGAGCCCTTGGATGCATTAAATCCTTCATGTTATGATAAAGGAAGTGACATGGTTGATAATATTTATGAGTTAATACATGTTGGAAGACGTAAATGGGATGTGACTGGTTCTGATGAGGATCCCATTTATGATATGGAAGAATATCTTCGAGTGTTTCCTTTACAACAATCATATGATGTTCTTAATAATTTTGACGTTTGTCAACAAGATGATGATATAATTACATAAGTTTTCCAAGCACCCAAGGATGACCCAGTGCAATGTTCTCTTGATAATTTTTGGTCATACCTTGAGGATTTTGATGAGTATTCCTTTGATCACTTGGATTTACTCTATGAAGAAGATTATCAACCACCGTTGTGCTCAAATTTTGATAAAGAGGATGTTGCTTTCCTGAAACATGATACTTGTGACAAGGTTGTCCAACTCCCTCCGATTGCTTTACTTAATTATGTCACTAAGGATGTAGTTGGGGAATATGTCTCTTATTTGAAGTTTTTTTTAGGGAAACAATTTCCGTTAGAATTCAAGGGGAGGTTAAATGCTTTAAGAAGTTTATTATCTCAATCTTTCAGCATTTCCCTAAGAAGTTGTTAGTTGCCTTATAAGTTATTGTTAATACCTTCTCAGACCTTAGGAAGTGATAATGTCCAAGGTAGTCAAACCTCAGACTCTTTGAGCCAGTGCTTTGAAGCCTTGACCTCTCATGATCCTTTTCTGAGATGGATTGATCACTTTTATGGAAGGGTGACTTGGCATTATTTTGTCCCTCCCTCCCGCTTCCATGAGCTAGAATTTATGACTTCCTATGATATAATACATGCTCTAACTCATGTCTATTTTGTGCTTAACTTATTATTGTTTTGGTTTATGATGAAGCATAGAGGTAGGTTTTATGATACATTTCTAGCGTGGTTGTATTGGTTTTATGCTTATACCTAGCATTTGATAGGGAAGTATAGGTGAGGTAGGGTAGGTAGGAATTTTCATCCATTGTATATACCATTTGAATATCATGTTAGAATAGTTGTAGTCACATGTTCATATTGTTTTGTTTCACTTATACATATGTATGCTCATAATTATATGTTAGACTAGAGATGCTTTTATCATACATGGATGAAGGGGTGATATCACCACCCTAGGGATTACTGATATCTTTTGTTGAGATTTAGCAGGCACAGGTCATACTAAAGATGATAAATTTCTCATGCACTCTACAGTGAGCAAATGTCCTCGAGTTGGAGCCAAATGTTATCCCCTAGCCTAGGGATAACTAAGGAGATCACGTCTAGAGGCCCACAGGTCCTAAACATGGAGTATCGATAGCCAGATTAATTTAGCATGGCCCTAGAGGGCCCCTCTTTTCTTCAGTGCAGTCCATTTATCACCAACAATAGTATCCCAAGATCTCACACGTATGGATCTGTAGCTCAGGGGGAACGATCCATCCTAAATCTTTGCAATTTTTCTAGAAATTCTAAGATCATGCCCAGATTCGTGGGAACTGCATTTCCTTGATTATATAATGGTTGTACTCGACCTCCATTGATGGAAAATGGTTTTTATTTGTATTGGATTTTCTAGATCCAAATTTGTAATGTAAAAATCATATAAATTGAGTGATGGCTAAGCCAATAGGGAGAGGAATTAGTATGCTGCAAATTGGATTTCTGAACCAACTCCTTTTGTAAATTCATTTGTTGAAGATCAATGGAATTTTGAATTCAATGATCCTGTGTGTATCTTAGAATTTAGCATCTGCTGATATAAAATCTTCCATGTTGGCATTGGCAAGGGCCATCGATCCAGCTTGGTAAGCTCATTGTAAATTATTAGTATATATTTCTATTTTCTATACTTGTTGTTTTGATTTCATTTCTGATTTCACTATTAGAATTGATTGCAAAGTGTGGCAACACAGGAACAATTGGGAGTCCAACATTCACATTACATAATCCATCAAATGGAACATCTCATTAAAAATTATGTTTCCTGTGTAGAAATGAAGTAATTTCCAGAATTGCAAGATTGTAAGATTGTATTAAATTTTTGTTTGTGATGCATCAATTGATTTTGAAGTGTGTGCAAAATTAGATAAGAATTTCTTGCAAGTTTTAAGTGAGTTGTTACAGGAAATGAGATCAGACTTCATCTCTCAACTTCATGCACCATTTAGTGAAGCGTCTCAATTATATTGACTATTTTCTGTACTACACAGGTTTGATTGGAGTGAATAGAGTTATGATTGCTTTTTGTTTAAGACTGAATTGTTGATTATTGTTTTCAATTGCTACAGGGAACAAGATCTGATTTTATCTCTTCTTTTCACGAGCCTATAATGAACAAATCTGTTATGTGAGCAAGAGCCTTTTCAATTGAGTGTTTGCTTGAGCGTTTTACTATGAGCTTTATCTTCTGTTATTGTTGAAGTGTGCCCAGATTTGCTTGTTAGTTGTTGTTAAGGATAGTAGATACAGATAACAGATTTCTTTTTCCTAAGGTTTTTATTTTTTTATTAGTCATAATTAATTATTATCCAGTCTCCTATATTTTAGGAGAGAATATTCCACCTAGAGAATATTCTCTTTCAGTTCACACTTCAGTTTGACTAGTTGAGTTGAGTTGAGTTTAGATGTTGCATTGGAATCATCATCATGCAACATTGGGATCATCACCATGATAATTCGACCTTGCCTTGGTATCATCACCAGAGTGGCACATTAGCCTTGATTCCTTGAGTTAACTCCTCACTACTTTCTGTTCAGTCAGTTAACTGAAGACTAGTTGACTAGTTAACTCAACTAGGTGTCAGTTCACTCCCGTAACTGCCTGAGAGACTAGAATAGGTGGCAGTTCACTCCCGTAACTGCTGGTGTGTGTCCATATCACTCTAGACCACCACTATGGTGACTTGGTTCACCTCAAGTCGAACTCATTGAGTTATAAAGAGTATATCATGTGTAAATTATTCATTATTCATAACAATTAATGAGAATTCTTTCTCTCCTTCTTCTTCTTTTTTCAATTCTCTCTGCAAATGTGTGTATCATTGTTTAGCTAGATCTATTCTATGCAAGTCAACACATTTAAATGGTATCAAAGCCAATGGAGTGCTAATAAAAAGCTACACCCAAAAATTTTCTGCAGGTACAAAAGATTGAAGACAGCGGAAAGATGGAATTCCAAAAAGAATTCATTCTTACACCTTACAACTATTTTTCATGGAAGGATAAAATATACATACATCTTCAATCTAGAGGGTTGTATAGGTTAACCATGAATACATATACAAAACCGACATCATCCATAGAAAAATCCAAGTACTTAAATCACATGGATGAGGCACTCTGAACAATTTGCAGTCTTATTTCTCTCGATCTCCTTTTTCATATATCTTTGTTAAGATCCTGAATAGATCTACAAATATAATCACCACAAATACTGAATACACAATAGATCCACAAAGCAAGATAGAAGAAACCATACAATATTATTACCAAACCCTTGAGGTAGGGAAACACCATACAATGGATCCTATTATGGAAGGGATCCTCTCCTGTTCACTTGCCTCTTCGAGGGGGCATCCTCCTATTGAGCTACCGCTCCAAATACAATATTTCTCTTCATGTCTCATTACATTGCTTGAACCCCTTTATATAGTACTACCATCACCTAAGAACATTCTAGAGGAGGAATCTTCTAGAAGTAGAACCTTCTAAGAAGTCCTCTTACATTTATTATATCTAACTACCATAGTGGGCCTTATTTAATAATATAGTGGACCTAGTCCAC
>JASDQU010104708.1:171703-182174 GCA_032191745.1 Picea mariana | reverse complement strand
TTACTGCTTACTCATGCTGATGAAAGTAGTAGGATATGGCAAAAAAGATTTGGACATTTGAATTTAAGATACATGAAACAACTTAGCAAGCAAAGATTAGTTGATGGTCTACCAGACATCAATTTCTCCAAGGGAGTATGTGAGGGATGTGTTCTCGGAAAACACCCTCAAGAGAAATTCATCAAAGGAAAGTCTTAGCGAGATTCCACACCTTTAGATCTGATCCACAGTGACCTCATGGGTCCTTTTCCGCATCCATCGATCAACAAAGCAGATTTTGTTCTGATTTTTGTTGATGATTTCTCACGTTTTACTTGGATCTACTTTCTCAGGCAAAAATCCGAGGTCTTTCAATACCTCAAAGATTTCAAAGCTTTGGTTGAGACACAGTCCGGAAAGAAGATCAAAGTCCTCTGAACTGATATCAGGGGAGATTATGTGAATCATGAGATCCACAATCTTTGCCATGAGGTAGGGATTCAATTACAACATATAGTTCCCTACACTTTGCAGTAAAACAGAGTTGCTGAGCGGAAAAACCAATCTCTAAAGGAGATGGAATCTTGCATGTTGCATGCAAAGTCATTGCCATAGAGACTATGGGTCGAAGTACTTAACTGTTCAACATACATCCAAAAAAGATCTCCCCATAGATCTGTCAAGGATGAGACCCCCTATGAGGCTTGGAGCGTCCTCAAACTGGAAGTGACCCACTTTCACATTTTTGGTTCTCGTTCATGGGCCCGCATTCCCTATGAAAAGAGGAAGGCACTTGATCCACAAAGCATTGAGTGCATTTTTGTTGGATACTCCGATGGTGTGAAGGGATATTGACTTATTGATCTTTCCTCGGACTGACTCATCATTGAGCATAGTGTCCAATTTGAGGAAAGTGTCTCGCATGTACCTTAGCAGTCGCATGCAAACACCTTCACTTTTCCACCTGTCCAAGATGATGAGCATGCACATGCAAACTCTTCTTCAGATGAGAGTTCTGATTCATAGGACTCAGATGATTCAGATTCAGAGTCAGTATAGTCAGATGCAGAGTTAGAGCATCCAGATGTAGTCACAGAGCCAGAGTAGAGGCCCAAGTAGGCACAAACTACTCTTCAGGATGCATGGGATCTCATTGGTGATCCAGCCAATACTAGGAGCAATCAATCTGATTTCGAGGAGCCTCCTATTGCACTCACTACCACTGAACCATTGCCTTCCAGGCATATTTTCTTGGTTCAGTCTTCAGATCCACAGTCTTATGGCGAGGTTGATGGAAATCCCTTTTGGGAATCTGCCATGCAGGAGGAGTACAACTCCCTCCTCGAGAACCAGAATTAGGATCTCGTTCCCCTTCCTTCTGGGAGGAAACTTATCAGATGCAGATGGGTCTACAGGACCAAGAGCATAGCAGATGGACAGATCAACAGATACAAATCCATGCTTGTCGCCAAAGGCTTTCAGTAGGTTCATGGTATTGAATATGATGAGACCTTCACTCCAGTAGCGAAGATGGATTCCATATGATTGACACTTTCCATTGCGGCAACCAATGGATGGGAATTCCATAAGATGGACGTGAAGAATTCATTTCTTCATGGTGATCTCTCTGAGGAGATATACATGGAGCAACCCAAAGGATTTATGCAGGACTCATCTTTGGTCTGTCGACTGAAGACGTCACTTTATGGCCTCAAGCAGGCTCCGAGGGCATGGTATGACAAGATGGACTCCTACCTGTTGTCACAAAACTTTGTACGTTGTAAATCAGACCTGAATGTATACATGCTTAGGACGACTGGTTCACTTCTACTTTTAGTTTTGTATGTCAATGATTTGCTGATCATCGGTTGCTCAACTTCAGTTATTGCTGCAGTCAAGAGGATTCTTCATGACAGGTTTTTGATGATGGACATGGGTCCACTAAACTTCTTCCTTGGACTTGAGATTAGTCAGGATGCATCATGCATAAAACTGTCTCAAGCCAAGTATGCACGAGATCTCCTTGAGAGATTTCACATGACAGACTGTAAGTCTGCCCCGATTCCTTTCCTATCATGAGTCAAACTTGAGGATGGTAGGGAGACTTCACTAGTTGACAACACAGTGTACAAACAACTAGTGGGGAGCTTGTTTTATCTCACACACTCCAAACTAGACCTCTCATATGCAGTTGGCATAGTTTCCAGGTTCATGCAGGAGCTACATGAGCTACATTGAAAAGCTGCAAAGCGTATCCTTCGATACGTACAGGGTACCATCACCTTTGGGATTCATTATGAAACAGACTCTACATTAGATCTCATTGGGTTTACTGATTCTGACTAGGCTGGCGATAACATTGATCGCAAGTCCACATCTGGTTACTCACTCAATCTTGGTTTCAGGCTTATCTGTTGGTTGAGCAAGAAGCAAGATGCCATTTCTCTATCTTCAGCTGAGGCAGAGTATAGAGGGGTAGTTAACATAACCATTCAGGCTATGTGGCTACAACATTTCCTCAATGAGTTGAGAATTCAGTTTCATCGACCGATCGTCATCTGGTGTGACAACCAGAGCACTCTGAATTTCTGCAGAGATCCAGTTCAGAGGCAGTAGACGAAGCACATCGATATCCACATGCACTACATCCAGAACTTAGTACATGAGGGGATCATTGACTTATAGTTCTATCCTTTAGCAGAACAAACGACAAACATTTTCACCAAGACCTTCACTGAGCATAAATTCCATTCTCTACAAGGTCGTCTTGGAGTGAAGGACACAATTGCCTAGCAATTGTAGTTCTTATTTTTACATACATTGTACCTTGAGGGGGGGTTTTTCCCATGAGGTTTTCCCTCTTTCCTCACTTTATTTTCAGTGCTTGGGTACCTAACATGGCCTCGTTGCCGGGACCCACTCTTTATTTTCACCATAGTGATGTTCAGGGGGGCTGTTGGAGTTACTTCACACACACCTAGGATTTATTTTTCCTAAGGTTTTTATTTGTTTATTAGTCATAATTAGTCATTATCTAGTCTCCTATATTTTAGGAGAGAATATTCCACCTGGAGAATATTCTCTTTCAGTTCACACTTCAGTTTGACTAGTTGAGTTGAGTTTAGATGTTGCATTGGGATCATCACCATGCAACATTGGGATTATCACCATGCTAATTCGAATTTTCCTTGGTATCATCACCAGAGTGGCACATTAGCCTTGATTCCTTGAGTTAACTCCTCACTACTTTCTGTTCAGTCAGTTAACTGAAGACTAGTTGACTAGTTAACTCAACTAGGTGGCAATTCACTCCCGTAACTGCCTGAGAGACTAGAATAGGTGGCATTTCACTCCCGTATCTGCCGGTGTGTGTCCAGATCACTCTAGACCACCACTATGGTGACTTGGTTCACCTCAATTCAAACTCATTGAGTTATACAAAGTATATCATGTGCAAATTATTCATTATTCATAATGGTTAATGACAATTTTTTCTCTCCTTCTTCTTCTTTTTCCAATTCTCTCTGCAAATGTGTGTATCATTGTTTAGATAGATCTATTCTGTGTAGGTCAACACATTTACACTTTCCACTTATGAGCTTGTAAATGGACAAGGCATTATCTGAGAAAAATATTTTGAGTGCATGATTGCAAGTTTTGCTTTCTAATTTCTGAATTGTGTGAAGAGTGTTATCTTTGAAAACATAGTATTTTGTTATTGATGGTTTTATTATCTAAGCTATACTAAAAATACACAGGAAACTATCTGTTATCATCACATATAGTTTATCAACTCTACTGATTATGAATCCCGGTTGATAATTTATGTTTGGTAATATATTATGAAAATAATTGCACCAACAATCCCACCTAGGAAACAACCCAAACTTAAGAGAGGTTAGCCCAATAGGACACCTTGAGACCTTATTCAAAACTAACTTATCAAATTGAATTAATGTCTTTGAGAAATTTTCTGGGTTAAGGGGGGTTTGATGCACATGTTTGGGTAATTTAATTATTGGATGCGATTTACATGCTATGATCCCTATGACCTATGAACCCCTCGAGGGCGTACTTTTTGTTGCTATAGGAAATTTCTCAGTGGAAATGTACACATGAAGGAATGATTAGTTAAAACCTTCATGGGGGCTTAAAACCCACAAATGGATGTTGCAACCCCAACTAAGGGTAAGAAACAATTCAAGAGTTTCACCTAGAAAAAGAAGGACATTGCCTTTGGAGGCACCCTAGCAGAGCTAGAACTAGGGGGACCTTTCTCTTCCACATGAACGTTAGCCCTTGAGGGCCCTGGACATCACCATCATAGACCTGGATGTCATCCAGATCTAGGGTTTCATTTTGGAGGCATTTATGAGCCTGGTGGCATGTGTGGGCATCATTTGTGGCCTTTGGAGGCCAAACACCCCACTTTTCTAGCTCAACGTTTCACTTATGAGCCTCAACACCACCCTAGAAGGGCAYGACGTCACCCTTGTAGGTGTCTTTAGATGAAAATTATTTTTTATTATGTCAAAATTGAATTTTATTGTAAATTGGTGAGGYCAACCTTATTTTTTACCTAAAATTAATTAAAGATCAAAATTTTGTATAAATAAGCATAAAGTACATTCATTTTCATCATCACAACTTCTCACACAAGAGAAGAGGTTTGGAATTTGCACCCTAGTGAGGGCTATTGGTTGAAATTGTGAGGCACATTATAGTATAAGGCTATTTTTTTCAACTTGGATCAATCTTGGACGTTTTTATGGTGATCTTGCATGGTATTTTCATGATTATTCTTGGTGCAAGTAAGTAAAATCTGCATTTTTTGTCATCTATTGAATGGTTTGTGTATGGTTTTATTTTCTCATACAAGATTATGAAATTGTATGGTATACTCAATGCTTGAAGTAAGGAACTTAAATTACTACGTTCTTACTTACTATTTGCCAAGCTTTTCATTGAATTGATCTAGTGACTAGTAAAACCCTAGAGCCCTAAATTGCTAGCACTCTAAGGATTTTGACTTAGTTATCTTTACATAAGTTTTACTCCATAAGAATCCTAAGGATAGCAAGGTGTTAGGTCCTATAATTGCCTACACCCTAGCATCTTGTCTCTTGAGGTCAATGCATAGGGGGACTTAAGTTACTACTTCTCCTATGCATTTTTCCTCTTAGACTTTTGTGCATTATCAAATTGATTTTCTACCTTAGAAGAAGTTGTCCACTTGACTCCATAATCCCTAGAAGGCACTAGTTATTGCCTCTCTCTTGTTTAAGGATTGATTAAACACTCAAACACTCTTCTCCTAAGCTTTTACTAACTATCTCTAACCCTATTTTAGCCTAGATCACTAACTTATTTGTTGTTGTTATAAATGTTTGCTACATCCATCTAATTGAAACAAATTTTCTTCATACTCAACTTTGATAGCTAGCTAATCATTTCAAAAATTGCATATGACAAGTTATTATCATACTACTTAGTCAATGCTATCTTTTCATTGTCTTTTCAAGCTTTTTCGAGGAGTATTTCTTGCAGCTGTTACATTTTATCAAACTATTGTAAACTTATTAACTGCTAGAATTTCATATCATCTAGCACTTATTGTCACTGTCCATTGTCTATTGAGGTATTATTATCATATTTGTACTTGGAATTATTGTATATGCATGCGATATTTTCTTGTTCTGGGAAGGTACGTCAATAAATTCATTAACCTCATCTTTGGGATACAGATTTAGTGAATTTGGTAACCAATGAGAAGGGGGAATATATCTTGAACATGACCCTAATTTTCCATCCCTTTAGGTTATCGGGGACTGCTCCCCTGGGGTAGACCTTGCCTATCCATAGAAAGTGGGGATTTCCTATTAAGGTGACAATGATATGATATCTTGTTTGTTACGCCAATCTCCCTTACTTGCCTTGGGATTTGGGAAAGTATAGATTGTGCGATAACATGCTCTCTATGTAGCCTGAAAACATCCTTCATGTAAATCTCTACCATGTTTGCTTCTTTATGTGTTGTCTTCACAGAAATAAAATGCGCCGCCTTAGTCAATTTTTCCACCACCACCATGATGGAATCATGTTGCTTCACTGTTTTGGGAAACTTTGTGATGAAATCAGTTGTAACCAATTTCCATTTCCACTCAAGAATGGACAATGGTTGTAGAAATCCCGCTGGATGTCTATGCTTTGTTTTCACCTTTTGTCACTCTAGACACCGGGCTATGTAGTTAGAAACTTATTTCTTCATTCCTGGCCAAAAGTATTGGCTCCTTAAAATTGTAATGTATTTATGATATCCTAGCTTCCCATCACATGGCACATTATACATTTCTCCCAGCACTATATTTTTCAGCTCCATGGAATTTGACACATACACCTTGCCTCTGTACAAGAGGATTGAATCCTTTTTTGATTCATAATCTTTAAATTTCTACTATGAATTTTCTTGTTGTAAGTGTTCCTTTATTCATAAATGCTGATATGAATTTGTTGCTTCAAGAATTTTATCCTTTAAATCTGTCTTGTACATGCTAATGGCTGAAATATGCAATTCATGGGATATTCTTCTAAGTGCATCAACCACTTGATTTTCTTTGCCTTTGATATGTTCAATTTCGAAGTCATACTCACTAAGGAATTCCAACCATCTAGTTTTTCTGGAATATAGTGTTTGTCGTCCAAATAAATGTTTCAGACCACAATGGTTTGTTCTTAGCTCAAACCTCTTCCCCATGAGGTAATGTCTCCACATTTTTAATGCATGTACAATTGCTACTAATTCTAGATCATGAGTAGCATAATTTCTCTCATGCTCCTTTAGTTTTCTAGATTCAAAACATACCACATGATATTTTTGACTAAGAACTCCACCGAGCCCTTCCTTGGATGCATCCATGCACACTACAAAGTCTTCGAGGGACAACCTCTAGCAGAGCAGAGCTCTATTACAATAATTTTCAAGACAAGCTTTCTCATGCCTCCTACTCTTATTTATACTAATTCTATCTTCTAAAGAATATTCTAGAGGAAGATCTTTCTAGAAGCAAAAACTTCTATTAGGTCTTCTTACATTGACTTTCTCACATTTATTAAATAGGCCTTACTAACTAATATCAAGATTTACTACATGGAAAATATATTTAGACCTTATTAACTAATGTCGGCCTTTATTACATGAAAAATATATTATTCTATCTACATGAGGAGTTAGGTCCCTAACACAAATCCTATTTACAAACCTTGCCAAAATTTGGATGTAAACTTGGAATCTTTGTTGGAAACTATTTCCTTAGGCTCTCCATGTAGCCTAGAAACTCCCTTCATGTAAATATATGCAATGTTTGCTTCCTTGTGTGTTGTCTTCACAGGAATAAAATGCGCTTTTTTAGTCAATTTGTTCACTACCACCATGATGGAATCATGTTGCTTCATTTTTTTGGGCAGCTTTGTAATGAAATCAATTGTAACCAATTCTCATTTCCACTCAGGAATGGGAAATGGTTGTGGAAATCTCTCTGAATGTCTATGCTTTGTTTTCACCTTTTGGCACTCTAGACACTGAGCTATGTAGTTAACAACTTATTTCTTTGTTCCTGGCCAAAAGTATTGGCTCATTACAACTGTAATGGATTTATGATATCCTGGGTGCCCATCATATGACACATTATGCATTTCTCTCAACACTATATTTTTCAGCTCCATGGAATTTGACACATACAACTTGCCTCTGTACAAGAGGATTCCATCCTCTTTTAATTCATAATCTTTGAATTTCTACTGTGAATTTTCTTGTAGTCAGTTTTCCTTTATTCATAAATGCTAATATGAATTTGTTGCTTCAATAATTTTATCCTTTAAATCTGTCCCTTACATGCTAATGGATGAAATATGCACTTCATGAGATCTTCTGCTGAGTGCATCAACCACTTGATTTTCTTTGCCTTTGATATATTCAATTTAAAAGTCATACTCACTAAGGAATTCTATCCATCTAGTTTTCTTGGAATTTAGTGTTTGTTGTCCAAATAAATGTTTTAGACCACACTGGTTTTTTCTTAGCTCAAACCTCTTCCCCATGAGGTAATGTCTCCACATTTTTAACGCATGTACAATTGCTACTAATTCTAGATCATGAGTAGCATAATTTATCTCATGCTCCTTTAGTTTTCTAAATTCAAAACATACCACATGATCTTTTTGACTAAGAACTCCATCGAGCCCTTCCTTGGATGCATCCATGCACACTACAAAGTCTTCGTCTAGATATGCAATCTTTAATATGGACAGACTTGTCAAGATGTTTTTTAATTGATGGAAACTCTCTTCATATTTTGGAGTCCATTCGAACTTCACTCCCTTATTTTGAAAACAAGTGATTGAGCTTGCAATCTTTAAAAACTAATTTATGAATCTTCGGTAATAACCTGCAAGACCCATAAATGATCTGACCTTTGTCACATTTCTTAGTGCTAACCATACTCTAATGGCCTCTATATTCTCAGGATTGACTTCTATCCCATTTGTTGAAATAATATTCCCCAAGTGATGGATCTTCTTTTGATAAAAGATGCACTTGCTTAGCTTGGAATACAATTTATGCTCCCTTAAAACCTTTAGCACCATTCTTAGATGCTACTCATGCTCCTCTTCAGACTTAGAGTAGATGAGAATATCATCTAAGAAAACAATTACAGACTTGTCCAAGTACTTCCTGAACACTCCATTCATTAGACACATAAAAACAACTGGGGCATTTGATAGTCCAAATGGTACTACCGTGAATTCATAATTCCCATACCTTGTTCTGAACATTGTTTTGCTGATATCTTCTTCTTTTATCCTCACTTGATGATAGCCCAATCTCGAGTCAATCTTGGAAAATATTCTTGCACCTTTTAGTGGATCAAATAAATCATCTCTCCTTGGAAAGGGATACTTGTTCTTTATAGTGACCTTATTTAGCTGTCTGAAATCAATACATAACCTTAAGGTTCCATATTTTTTCTTCACAAAAATAACTGGGGCTCCCCAAGGTGGCACACTTGGGTGTATGTACCCCTTCTTCAAAATTTCTTCTAGTTGCATCTGCAACTCTTTCAATTTTGGTGTGCCCATTCTTTAAGGTGTCTTGAACACTGGGGAAACAACTGGCACCAAATCAATAGAGAAATCAATGTCTCTCTTTGGTGGAAATCTTGGAATCTTCTCAAAAACATCTTTAAAATCTTTCAATAGCAGATGGTCTTTAAGATTTTCCACTTTATCACTAGTTTCCTCTTCCACGTGGGCTGCAAAAATTTGACATCCCTTCCTGAAATTATTTTTCAGCTGCATGGTTGAAATTTCTCTAATGGATACAACTCTCAGAATGACTTGAATCTTGCCTTGTTTCCCTTTTTCATCAAGACAAGTTACTGTCTTGTTGTAACATTCTAGGACAACATGGTGTTTTTCCAACCAATCCATGCCAATTAAACAATCATATGAAACCAAAGGTATGATGTTTACATCTACCTTCGTGTCGAGTCCATTCATGTCTATTGTGCAATATTTAACCAACTCATTAATCTTTCTCTTAGCTCGTGTGGCCAATTGAACTAACCAATATTTCTTATGCTTACTCTTTTGCAAGTGAAATCTTTCAATAATGTTAGAGTTTATGTAACTATGGCTAGCTCCAGAATCAATTAAAATTGTTATGGGATGGTTATCAATCTTACCTTCCACTTTAATCATGGGGGATTGATACTCTACTTGCTTATTTTCCAAGGCTGCATAAATCCTTGGCATGCTTCCTCCCATATCTTCCATTGTTTCAGCCTCCTGAATGTTGTGGACTATCCTCATTCCTTTTCCTTTATGAGGGTAGTCCTTATTGTTACAAAAATCTAAGTTCTATGGCTTTGGGTCAGAGCCATAACAGAGAACTTCCCTTAAAAGACTCCTCTCAACCTCTAATTAGATGATCAATTGGAAATAACTACCCGCAATAACTAACTTTCATAACAAAGGAAGACTAGCATACCTGGGACCCTACATTTGAAGTAGATCCCGCTTGAGGTCTTTCGCTCCATAATTCCTTCACAAAAACCCTCTGAAAGTATTACAAACAAAAAAGTATGCAACTGCAAGAAAGTAGTTATCTGCTAACTATCTAAATATAATCAATTCAAAGTCTATGTTATATTCAAGATAAGATACACATAATATCATTAAAATAATGAATTAACACAAAGAATCAGATGAGATTGAGAATTCTTTTATCGATAACAACAAAAGGGGTTGGTTACAACCTGTAACTGCTGCGACATGATCTTGGAACCAGGCTCCAAGTTCCTCCACCCAAGTCCTGATATGACAAAGACTACCTCCAAATTTTTGTGTCCCGAAGGGTCCAAGGAAGAAATGGCTTTCTTCTTGACAAGATAAAGAGGAACACAAATCCTGAAAACAAGGGTTTTCAGGGGGGGGG
>JASDQU010104708.1:154402-171490 GCA_032191745.1 Picea mariana | reverse complement strand
GAGTAGTTATGCACATGCTATAAGAGCTCAGGAATCTAGGTAACCCTTCAACTCCGCTTGAAATATCAAGAATTATATTTGTTTTAGCCAATTAAACATGTACACGTGTTTCTAACTGGAAATGCATGTATGTATGTGAGTTTCTTTAAGAAAAGTTGTGTACATCTTAAAAAATAGGATTTTTAAATATGTTTTTAGGGAGGAAAAGGGAGATTTTTCTTCTGCAAATATGGAAAGGGATGTAACTGAGGCCAATGAGTCGTCATGAGCATATAAGGTGTCAAATGACTCTATAACACTTATACAAGTGATTCCCCTCACATCCCCAACATTGTAAAGGATGTTGCCTTGGCCTTTTCCCAAAAGAATATGTTGTCTTGTGTTCATTTTGGGATGACTCACTTTGCTGATTTGCTAGAGAGTTATTATTGAAAAAGGGTGGCTTAAAACCTTTCTTCCTTTGCTCCCTCTTTCCTTTGATCTTGTCATTCCAAGTCTTTTGAAAGAATGGCCTCCCTCTACTTTGCTCATAGAGATGCCTTTCTCTCCTTATGGTCTCCTCCAAAGTCTTGGGGTTGTCATATTGTATCTTGTCATTATATAAGGAGGGTAACCCATTGAGAAACCTTTGGATTTTGACCATCTCATATTTTATGGATTCAACATGCTTCAACAATTCAAATAACCTCTTCTCATACTCATCCATTGCCATGCTTCCCAACTTGAGTTCAAAGAACTAGTTCATCTTCCTCTCATAGTAATGCTCAGAAAAATATTTCTCTTGGAAATATCCTTTGAACTGCCTCCATGAGACCCTCTTATCATAAATATGCTTGGATTTCTTAAGATGGTCCCACCACATGGCTTCCTTTCCTTGCAAGTGGTAGGTTGAAATTCTTGTTTCTACCCTGGAGGGGTAATCATGGAACTAGAAATATTTCTTCATTTCCAATAGCCAGGCCCCAGCCTCTTCTCCCTTCTTATGATCACCATTAAAAGTTGGTGTCTTGATATTCTTGAGTTCACCTTGCAAGATGTCTCCCTCAGGCCTTGTCCTCTGTCTCCCGACAAGGGACACACTTGGATTGTTCCCTATCCATGAACTAGCATGATCTCTCCTAGTGGATTGCTCTGGGGAATGATGGCCTCTTCTCCTGTTCCCGTACTACCTATCAACCCCATGCCCATTTCTCTTGCTATGGGATTTAGATGTTGTCACTTGTCTAGCACTAGCTTCGAGATTTATGCCAGAGTATTTATTGGCTTGCTTTTGCAACATGTTCAAGCTATGAATTATCTCTTCCCGAGCCTTCATAATCTTTTCATTTTCATCTCTATAGCTCCGCACTTCCCTATGCATGATTCTCATAGTTACAGATTCTTTCCTACCTCTTCTTCCATTTGAATCTATCTCAACATTACCCATGTTGACATGAATACCTCTGATCTCTTCCTCATGACTGTAGGATCATTGGGAATATTTTGTTTCCGTGGTTCTCATATAGGAACCAAACTACTTCTCTGAACTTCTAATTCTACAAAAAATGTGCATGCAAAAAAATTCTGTTGGATGAAAATAAATACATACACAATTTGGAAAAGAATTCATAAAATTTTCTGCCCTTTAATGCCACTAGTACTCTTCTTTTGAGTTGATTGTAAAATTTTCTGCTAAAAATAATTTTCTGGGTTAGTAGATGGATTCTCCTCCTCGAGACATTTCCATTGACTATTTATTTTCCCAATTCCAAGTTCTGAGCATAAAGTTATGGTCTTCAAAATTTTTGACCATTTTCCCTTTTATATACTTGCTTGCTATAGGTGTTCTGTTCCTCCCAACACATTTTTAGATACCCAAAACTCAAAATGCATGGATAACTTCTACAGTCCATGAGATTTCAATAGAATGCTCGTGGACTAATGTAGGTGTCCATATTTTCCCAAATTGTAGTTTGAAAGACATTGAGAAATTTTGTATCCCTATTTGAGATGATGCTCCTTGGTATCTCAAAGTGCACCTAGAGATATTCAAAGACCATGTTTGTTGCTTCTTGTCCTTTTATTGTCTTTTTACAAGGTATAATAATGCACATCTTGCTGAACTTATCAACTACTACAAAAAATAGTCATGTCCCCTCTTGGTTGTTAGAAATCCATGCACAAAATCCATCTAAATGATTTCCCATGGTAAAGTGGGTACATGTAATGGATGGTATAAACATTTCTTTCTATTATTGGGCTTGTTTATACAACAAATTATGCATCCTCTAATATATCGAGCAACATCTCCTTTCATTTTGGGCCAATACACATACCTTTGTAAGTTGGCAACTACCTTCTTAATACCAAAATGTCCTACAATCGTGGATGCATGAGCCTCTTTGATAAACTACAATCTTTCACCTTTAGGAACATAGAGCTTATCTAGCTTGTAGAGAAACCCATTCTTGAGAGGATATTCAACCTTATGGTCACCTTCTTCTACATGAATTTGACACTGTAGTTGCCAAAACACCTCTTTAAAGTCCCTATCTTCTATGTATACCTCTTTGTATGTATCATGGGTCAAAGGTTCCATGTGCATATGTGTTTCCAAATATGCAATATGTGGGTGGCCGCGAAAGCATGTCTACCAACTTATTAATCACACCCTTCTAATATTTGATGACTATATGAAACTGCTTTAGAAACCCCATCCACTTGTAGTGTCTAGTTTGTTGAATCTTACTTTGGGCCTACAAAAACTCTAGTGGCTAGTGATCAATGTGGATAATGATTTTTTTTCCCATTAGATATTCCCCCTTTCTTAACTACTAGCTTGAACCGGGGCATACAGTTCCTTATCATATGTAGAGTAGTTCATGACCCCCCCTTGAAACATTTCAGAATGGTAACATACTCTCTTACCTCCCTACATCAAGACTGCGCCCATATCATATCCACTTGCATTTGTCCCCAATTATAAAGGATTCTACAATTTAAGTAACACAAGAACTGGTGCTTAACTAATATTTTGTTTTAGATCATCGAAATATTTTTGCTAAATATTTCCCCACTGGAAACACTTACCAATAACTCTTATGGCATGAAGTGTTATAACTACTATTGAAAAGGATGCTATGAAATCTCATAGGTATTGCACTACCCCAACAAATCTCCTAAATTTAGTGACATTAGTAGGAGTTGACCACATGAGGATGGCCTCCATCTTCATGGGATTTATCTTGAGTTCCCCTCTAGCAATTACGTGCCCAAAATGCACCAATGATTGCTTAGAAAACTCACATTTCTTAAGGTTATCCAATAACTAATGATTTTTCAAAGTCTCTAACACCTGCATGAGATGTGTGATAAGATCTTTCTAGGTAGATCTATAAACCAATATGTCATCCAAATACACTATTACAAATGAATCTAAATAGGGATGCAATACATCATTCGTAATCACATGAATGTAGTTGGTGCATTACATAAACCAAAATGAATGACCAATCATTCATATATATTGTTGGGCTTTGTTTTTGTCATAATTCTCCACCCAATAAAGTCAACATTTCATTAATAATACATGTCCATATATGCCATAAACCCTCATTGACCATCATCATTCACAATTGTACATCTCGTGTGGTTAATACCCCTTTTTTCTATGTTTTTAGTGATTAAAGGCGATTATATCATAATTTTGCCGACAATGGTTCATGTTAAGATTCTTGTAGATCAAGCGTCTCTCCAAGTGATCTTCAACATAAAAAGTGTTCTTACATTTGCAGTGGTCCTCACCAAGCTTCAATTTCTCGCATAGGCCATAGTTGTTAGTATGAAAGAAAACTAAGTTCATTTCTTATACCATCATGATTCAACATTCCCGTACCAACATGTTCCTATATCCAACATTGTAGATCAACATATTGGTACATCTTCGAGAGAACATCGAGAACATGGGTTTTCTTCGTAGCAACGTCGACATGATGACATGTTTGTCAGAGTGTGCTCAGGTTGCACGAGTGGACTTCTAGCTCAGGAACACCATTTCAACCTGAAATTAGCAAAATATCCAGACAATCAACTTCCACCTCGATTTTTGTACAAATGAAGATGAATATGAATATTCCAGAACATGGGTTTTGTGGGGAACGGTCCAAATTGGCTATTGATTATGTAATTTTCCAAAATCCGACATGGTTTAGGAGATATGAATATTTTTCTAATCTAGGTTTGTCTGGATTTTTTGTGTGGATGAATTTCCAAAATGATAAAATAGTTATGAGTTTGTGGGATTTGGTTCCATCCTTTCCCATTGGCATTTTGTATAAATATATGGTCAGGGAGCATAGAAAAGGTTGTGGTAGTGTAGGCATTTATGTTATCAAAAATCAAACTCTCATGATGTATCTTTGAACTTTGTATGATTAATATAAACAAACTGATGTTATGAAGTTTCATTTCTGTGCATGATTAGTTCCTTTGCATCGTATCTTTCCAAGCAACACGACACCGATTGGGAGGACCCCTTAGTCTGGTTTGTGCTTGCTTCCTTGTTCTACACTTTAATTAGTAGCACTGGTGCATAGTGTTTTTTGAAATTTCTAAAAGATTATCTCTGCGTGTTTCATTTATCTCTTGCTTGTTCTGTTTTAATCAATTACCATTTAATTTACTAGTTTCATGATGAATTCATGAGATTGATATTTAGGTTTAGAACACCCACAACTTATTCTCTCTCTCTGTACTTTTGCCCACAATCTTTCACACCAGCAACACACCATTCTTCATTTTATTCCACCTTCGACCAATTTTTAATTCCTTTTCCAATCTTTGTGTTTTATTATATACCTCATGACTTCTCCCCACAATACACTTCATCTTTTCTCTGCGTCTTGCGCTCTTACTCATTCATATCGCCTCTCTTTTCATACTTCTAGTTCACAACCCTGCCTTGCTTCTCCATGCCTTTAACCTGCTCCTAATTCAACACATTGAGTGTTGCACATTGTATTTCTATTACCTTACCTATCATATTGTAATATACATGGGTTTTCATTCCAGGTCATATATATATATATATATATATATATATATATATATATCATTTTATATGTATATATCGTTACATTGTTAAATATCAATTGTTATATCTCATATGTGATATATATTGTCTCATATATCTTGTTATATCATTTGTTATATGTGTTGTTTCATATATCTTGTTGCATCGTTAATTGTTATATATATCATATTGTTAGGTATTAATTATTATATGTTGTTAAGTAGCTTTGGATTATTTGTTGTCTTGTTTCAAGGTGTTATATTGTTTAGTCATAAAATGTTTTGTTGTTTTGTCTTCATTATATTAATTAATTATATTGTTATTGTTTTTATTATTAGTTGCTACTTTGTTATGTGAAAACTATGTAAGTCTTGTATATATTAAATATCATTACTATGTTGTCATGGATTGTGATGTAAATAAGAATGTATTGTTAGATGCTTGCTTGTTATGTTTTCATATAAATACATAAGTAACGCTAAACAATTGAAGCAATTCCATTCTTGTACATAGAACAAAACTAATCATGTACCAACACATAGGTCTCGCTTCTTTAGGTGTATCTCTTCTCGAGGACAAATATTTGAAGTACGTTTCTTTTGAAGTCTTTACATTGCATCACTTTAATTTTTTTTCCTCCAACATATGTGTGAATCCATTACAGGAATATCACTAAAGGTTAAAGACACTAATGAGCTACTTCCACAAAATTGCATGAACACCTTTGTGTGAAAGATTGCAACTCAGAATCTTTATAGCATTAGTTGTTCCAAAACCCAATGACAATTTCTTTGGTGTTAATTTTCATTTGCTTTCTTTCATTTCACGCAGTAGAAGAAGCTACTACATGAAAAATCATTGAAGGATTGAGACATGTTAGTAAGCTACATGAAATATTGTAACATTGAACCCTTATAACACTTATTGTCTCACATCCCAGTGATATATTTCCACAGTTCATTTCCTGTAGCTTGCTTTGCTTTAAATTTTCTTATTTGTTTGTATTGTCACCGAAGTAAGATAGATTAGAGATTTAATCTTGCATTTCATGTGCTCGCACCTCTAATTTTATGAACCCCCGGGTTGACATTAAATGTAACAAAAATTATACATATAATTAACCCCATACATACCTTGCCTTGTCTTGAAGGTAGTCTTCCATGTGTCTTATTATTTAATGCATACCTGGTGGTATCCCAATTTGAGATCCAACTTGGTGAAGTACTTGGCATGTTGCAACTGATCTAACAAATCATTGATCTTGGTTAGAGGGTATCGATTCTTGAGTGTGATCTTGTTTAAAGCTTTGTATTCGATACACATTCACCAAGTCCCATCCTTCTTGGGTACTATGATGATAGGTGACCTACAAGGTGAGGTGCTTGGCCAAATTACTCCCTATATAACAAATATAACAGCTATTTCTTCACTTTATCTGCTTCCAGAATAGACTATCTATACAACCCAATATTTGGTAATGGGGAGTCAAAAAACAAATGTATCTTGTGCTCCACTTACCTCTTAGGTGGAAACCCTTTAGGCTCTTGGAACACTCCTTTGTATGCCTACAAAAAATCCTCCAACTATTATTTATTCTCTTTAGTACACCCCTCTAGGGATGCCTTTACTCTTACTGATTCATCCCCTAGTTGATTCTCTCTCAAGAAAAACAATACAAATTTTCTACTAGAACTACTCAAAATTTTGGCTTGGTTGGAACTTACTAGAGGAATATTTGATTTAACTTTATTGTTTTTCTCTCCTCATAAAGATAACATCCTTCATATACATGTAGGGGCTTCCAAACACTACACCACACACATCAAGGGGTGCTACATCTAACTCCACTTCATCAATAAAATATGCACTTACAACAAACTCGATATTACATTGTTTAGTGACTTTGAGATCTGCATCCTTGTTTACCCAACCCAATGGATATGGGACAGAATGATCATGGAATTCCAACCCAAGATTTCTAACTAGATTTATTTTTATGAGCTTGGCCTATGAACCATAATCAAATTGACCTAGATCTTAATGTGGAAGAGTTTACTCATTTCCTTATCTTCCTTGTGATGAAGGATACTTATATTCACCTCATTCTACACCGAGGTGCATAAAATCTTCTCATCCACACCTGAGCTTCTCTCTACTAGGTTGCTTGAATCCATGGCTATCAGGTTCCTCTTCTTGGCATCATTCTTACGATTCTTTGGATTCAATAGTGGATGTAACTTCCAAGACTTATATTCAATGTAAACATCGATATTACAATGGTTTCAATGGTTGTTTATATATCCTTACACTGATGTGTAGTAGATATAATTTTCTTATCTTTTCCTTTCCACTTCTTCTTCCCCTCCTTAGAAGCATCTTGGTGTTGTTCCTATTTAGAGCCACTTGGTTTTCCTTTCTTATGGCCTATGTTTGTCAGGTATTTTTCTTGCACACAAGTCTCATCAATGGTCCTTGGTTTGAAGAGAATCAATTTCTTTCTCAAATGACTATGTAGACCCTTAGATACTCAAGGACTATGTCTGGGTTCTTGGGAAAGATACCCAACATGATATCCATCTCCCTGAATTTAGTGGTGTACTCTTGCACACCCTACCCTTTCCTATGCCTAAAGTGACACCAATATATCCATTGGTCCTCTACATACCCAATAGGGTAGGAATGGGATTTGACGACGGTTTTCAAAACCTCCCACTTAGTTATTGATGGATCACCCTCTAGCCTAAGTGTCTTTGTGTGGCTTTCCCACAAGGTTAGTGCATGACTAAAAAATATCTACTCTTCAATTATATTATGGACATTGAGATACACTTCTAAATGTTGCAACCAATGATTCAAATTAATAACATCTATCTCACCTTGGTATGGTTTGATGTCCATTTTTGCTTCCATTTTAAACAAAGCTTGTGAAGGAGTGATGGCACCGGAACTTGGTTTCTCTTTATTAAGATATTTTTTTGACTCCTTTTCTAGGTCTACACTATCTCCCAGTTTCTCATCCGATCCAAATTCTGAGTTAGAGCTATCAACCTCCCTGAAAGGTCTAAACTTGTTCAATAGAGTCACCATGAAGAGGGTTATGTTGCAAGAGATATTAATGACTTTCTCTTTTGGCCTTGCAAATCTCTATTTTGTTGCATCTCGAGCATTTTTGTGATTGGAATAATCTGCCATGGCTAGGGTTGTATGAATCTCTTCTTAAATCAATTCATAGATCTTGTGATGTCCCACAAGCACCCCAAATAAATATTATCTAATATGAATATGATATATAAACTACTGTGGATATTCCATTAGAACAATTTGTCACAACAAATCTTGTATTATGCTGAAATATTTTTTTATGCAGGTTTATTTCCTTAGATCTCAAATTTATTGTTACTAGCTTATTGCTCAAATTTAAAAATAATTGAAATATGGAAATGAAATAACAAGCAAATGAACACACCATTCACACAAATGAACACAATATGTATCCTAGGAAACCCGATGCATGAGAAAACCCAACTAGAAGGTGAGGCCTATGCTTTGGTCTCTTTTCTTCACTTATGAAAATGTAAATACAAAGAAAGAGGCACTCATTGTGGATTTTCCTATGTCATTGTGGCTTGAATGGATGCTACAAAATATTATTCCTCCTCTTTAATGCTCTCAAATCCCACTCCTAGACACTCTATTCAAATATGGAACAAGTACAATGCTAAAAGAATGGAACCCCCTCTCTTCCTAGTGATGGAAATATAACTGAGAGGGGGGGGGGGTGTGAATAAGTTATATATATATATAAGCTTGGAACTTTTCTTGTTCTTTTCTGAATCATTCTAGATTATTATTAAATGTGTTGCATATATATATAATATTTTATCAATCACACAGAATACACAGAGACACTGATTTTCATGAGGAAACCCATAAAGGGAGAAAACCTCTTCTTCTTCTTCAGATGTCAATCAAGTTCCAACTTTCATGTACATCATAGTCTTTGAGCACCAAATCAAATATGAGGCTACAACCTCTGATAGAAAGCTAAAAATTGCAGAGAGCACCAACTCTCATATTTCTCTAGCACCTACTAGATGGAAGCACCAACTCCCAGAATATCTTCTAACACCAACTAGAATTTAGAGGACTACAATCCTCCCTAGCACCACCCTACCACCCTTAATGAATCTTACAAAACTTACTTACTTGATTTGTCTTTGATCTGATCTGTTACAACTCAATGTCTCCTCTTCCTTATTCAACTTCTATGCTCTGTTCCACTTTTGAATATTTCTTCTTCTATGCTCTGCGACTCCATCTCCATTCTATGTGCTACGCCTCACATTTTCTCTTCAACACCTGCACCCTTCTGAGCGCCTCAATGACTATCTAAAAGGAAAAATACACCTATTTCTCCTCTGCTTCTTGTTTTTCCTTTTCTTTTCACGTAAATTCCTTTGGCCTATCTCCTAAACGCGACCCTTCCAAGTCCTCTACCATATTAAGAGCGCGACCCTTCCAAGTGCTCTACCAAACAAATAACGCGACCCTTCTAAGAAGGAATGCGACCCTTCTGTGTGAAGGAAGAAAAATTGTGACATTTTTGTGTGTAAGTGCGACCCTTCCGTGTGAAGGAAGAAAAAATGCGACCCTTTTGTGTAAGAGTGGAAAAATGCGACCCTTCTCGGTGTTAGTGCGACCCTTTTGTGTAGGAGAGGAAAAATGAGACCCTTCTCGGTGTTAGCGTGACCCTTTTGTGTGTTAGCGCGACTCTTTTGTGTAAGAGTGGAAAAATGACCCTTCTCGGTGTTAGTGCGACCCTTCTGTGTAGGAGAGGAAAAATGCTATCCTTCTCGGTGTTAGCGCGACCCTTTTGTGTGTTAGCGCGACGCTTTTGTGTAAGAGTGGAAAAATGTGACCCTTCTGTGTGTTATCATGACACTTCTGTGTAGAAGAGGAAAAATGTGATCCCACATCTAACATGATGCCCTTCTGTGAAAACAATGAATTCCCTTTTGAGAAATGATGATAACCTTCTGAGAAGCGATGATACCCTTCTGAGAAACAATGATAACCTTCTGAGAAGCTATGAATACACTTATGAGAAAAAAATGAATTCGATCCTTCTGAGTCCACACTGGATCAAAAAACTCGCCCCATATCTATCCACACTCAGATAAAAAAGATTAACTCTTCTCCAAGTCATGTGCCCGATCAAAAAACGTGACCCTTCGAAATCCTCTGCCAGAAACAGAATTGCGACCCTTCCTCTTCCCGAAAAATTTGCGACCCTTCCTATTCTCTGGTGGTTATACTAAGTCTCTTTGGATTCTCTTGCAGTTGCAATCAATTGTATAGATTCCTCAAAGTCCAAGGTACCCTCACCACCAAATGACATATCGACCATCATCACCAATGTATTGAGAAACATAAAAAAACTATGTCAATTTTTGGAAATCCAAGAAAGATGAGAGCACGACCCTTCTATGTGTTAGTGCAACGCTTTTGTGTAAGAGTGGAAAAATGTGACCCTTCTGTGTGTTATCACGACGCTTCTGTTTAGAAGAGGAAAAATGTGATCCCACATCTAAACCATGCTACCCTTCTATGAAAATAATGAATTCCCTTTTGAGAAATGATGATAACCTTTTGAGAAGTGATGATACCCTTCTGAGAAACAATGATAACCTTCTAAGAAGCGGTGAATACACTTCTGAGAAAAAAATGAATTCGACCCTTCTGAGTCCACACTGGATCAAAAAAATTGCCCCATATCTATCCACACTCAGATAAAAAATATTACCTCTCCTCCAAGTCATGTGCCTGATCAAAAAACGTGACCCTTCGAAATCCTCTGCCAGAAAGAGATTCACGACCCTTCCTCTTCCCGAAAAATTCATGACCCTTCCTCTTCTCTAGTGGTTATGCTGAGTCTCTTTGGCTTCTATGGAAGTTGCAGTTAGTTGTATAGATGCCTCAAAGTCCAAGGTACTCTCACCACCAAATGACATATCGACCATCATCACTAATGTATTGAGAAACATCTAAAAACTATGTCAATTTTTGGAAATCCAAGAAAGATGAGAGTGCTCACCATGATGAAATGTATATGCCATCAAGTATGACCATAGGACCATGACATTGCAATGGTTTCTTTGAAAATCATTGTGTATTGTCCTCAGAGCTCCCAATCACATAATGTTATTCACATGTGTGCTTTATCACCGCTGCCTTTGTTGTGCCCAACCAAGTTTACTTACTTTTGATTACAAGTACTCTATGTTGGTACAAGTGCATGGAAATTATAGAGATATAGACCACATACTATTATTAGTCTTAATATATGCTAAAGTATATAATAAGCACCATATGACAAGCACTAGCTAGCAAAGAGAGTTTAAAGTTGGAAATTGAATATATGTTATAAATATGAACTTGAACTTTATCCTCTATATTTTCTCTATTTGCATATATATATATATATATATATATTCTAGTGTTCATGCTATCCATTTTCAATGGGCACCACCATGAAGTACTAGCATCACAAGCAGGCTATTCCAAACCCCCACATTGTCACAGTCTAGCCATTTCCGGTGCTATCATCACTGCTGTTCTTTCCATCAATGACAAGCACAATCTTCCTGTAAACATGCCAACAATATACCCCTTTGTCATTGATGGCAACCCTGAAAGGCTGCACTATTCTGCATATACCTCCAACTGTAGCATCCAGACCACACCTTTTTCTCCCCCTTTGACATCAATTTCAAAGAAAATTGAGAGTGACTCTGTTCTCCCCCCGATCATAGATACAATAAGCACCCCCCCCCTGATTAGATATACTATGAGCACTCTCCCCTTGATCAAATAGACTATTTTAACTTTATAATAGGGTCACGCCCAACTTCTGGCGTAGATACTCAAACTGAGCTTTTGCAAGCGGTTTAGTGAAGATATCAACAATATGATATTTGGATGGAATATGATACAAAGAAACAACAATGTTGGTTATCTGTTCCCTCAAGAAGTTATACTTGATGGGTATATGCTTGGTCTTGGAGTGAAATACAAGATTCTTTGACACACTAATTGCACTAGTATTATCACAATGAATTGGGATCGGTGAAATATACTTTATCTCCAAGTGTGAAAGTGTTTGAATAATCCACAATACTTGGGTACAACAAGTGGCAGCTGCAATGTATTCAACTTCTGTAGTCGATAAGGAAATGGAACCTTGCTTCTTGCTCAAGCATGCTACATGAGAATATCCTCAGAAGAATGTGCCTCCACTCATGATTTTCCTTTCATCCATGTAATTAGTCCAATCAACTTCTGAATAGAATGATAATTGAAAATTCTGATTCCTAGGATACCATAGGCCATAGTTCATTGTTCCTTTCAAGTATCTGAATATTCTTTTGACAGCTATCAAATGACTCTGTTTAGGTGCATACTGATACCTTCCTACCATTCCAACAACATGCATTATGTCTGGATGATATGTTGTGATGTAAAACATGATGCCTATCATAGACCTATATGAAATCTGATCAACATTAGGTGAGTCATCATCCTTTCTTAACTTGCATCCAATGACCATAGGTGAATAATATTCCATTTGAAATATTTTCAACACTTCTTTTAGATATTTCTCACGAGAAAGAAATATTCCTTCAGACCTCTGAGTAATTTGCAGACCAAGAAAAAATGACAGTTCCCCTATCATAGACATTTCAAATTCAGATTGCATGGCAGAAGAAAACCATTGTACTAATGAATCATTATTACTTCCGAAGATGATGCCATCTACATAGACCAACACAATGAGAAAATCACTATCCTCTGTTTTGATATATAGATTGCAATCAACTGTTCCTCTCTTGAAGCCTTTGTCTTGAAGATACTTATCCAGTTTGTAATACCAAGCACGAGGATCTTGTTTCAACCCATATAAGGCTTTCTTCAGCTTGTAGACAAAGTCAGGGTTATCTGACAGTTGGAAACCCTCTGGTTGTTCCATATAGACTTCCTCTTTTAGATATCCATTTAGAAAAGCTGACTTGACATCCTTTTGATAAAATTTAAACTTCTTATGACCAACATAGGCAAGAAACATTTTAATAGCTTCTAATCTTGCTATGGGCACAAATGTTTCATCAAAATCCACTCCTTCTATCTGAGCATACCCTTTGCAGACCAATCTAGCCTTATTTCTTACAATATTTCCTTGCTCATTCATCTTATTTTTGTAGACCCATTTGGACCCTATTACATTTTTATTTCCTGGCCTAGGAACAAGTTCCCAAATTCCATTCTTTTCAATCTGATCCAGTTCCTCATTCATTGATTTTAACCAATTTACATCTTTATTGGCTTCATTAAAGTTCTTGGGTTACGCCATGGATATGAAGGCTATATGTGATTGCTTGGTGTCTTTTATTATCCTTCTTCTGGTTTGTACACCTTTGTCTTTCTCACCAATTATCTGACTTGCAGGATGATTCTTTTGAGTAATTCTAGAGGAAGGATTTGACGCTGATTGTTGTCTTGACTCTTCTTGTCTGAGTGTCTCTTCTCCACCTGATTCATCATCTTCTTGTGACTCTGAGATTTTATGTTCTTCATTTTCATTATTCTCATCATATTCTTCACCTGACTTAGTGCTTAGTCTTTGTTTATCTTTTACATGAGCTTCTTCATCAATTCGAACATCAATACAGTCTACTAATTTATGAATTCTTTTGTTAAAGCATCTGTATCCTTTACTGTTAGTTGCATATCCTAAGAAGATACCTTCATCATCTCTACCATCAAATTTTCCCAGATGATCATCATTATTTTTGATGTATCATTTACTTCTAAATACTTTGAAGTGCTTGATTGATGCAGGTCGACCAAACCACAACTCATATGGAGTTTTATCACTGTTTGGCCTTAGATGCGATTTTTTTAGAATATGAACAACCGTGTGAACAACCTCTGCCCAGAAGGTTTGTGAAATGTCCCTTTCACTCATCATAGCCCTTGCCATTTGTTGAACTGATCTATTTTGGCATTCTACAACTCCATTTTGTTGGGGAGTACCTGGAATAATATATTCTATTTTAATTCGATGTCTATCACATAATTCTTTGAAATATCTTGACATAAATTCTCCTCCTATGTCTGTGCAAATTGCCTTTAACTTCCTTCCTCTCTGATTCTCAGCCAACGCCTTAAATGTTTTGAACTTATAAAATGCATTAGATTTTTCTCTCAGAAAGGCAACCCACGTAAGTCTGGAGAAGTCATCAATGACCAGCATAAAGTAACATTCTCCTTCAGTTCCTTCCTTTCATGATGGCCCACACAGATCCATATGAATAATTTGAAGTGGCTTCTCTGAAGATGCGAAACTTTTCAATTTGAATTGAGCACGAGTCAACTTCCCCATTTGACTGGAATCACATACAGAGTTATGAGGCTTAGATATTCTTGGAAGATCTTTCACATCACCTTCATTATTCAGTTTGACAATATGATCAAAATTTAGGTGTCCAAGCCTTCTATTCTATAACCAACTTTCATCAATTTTTCTTAAATGACATTCCTCCTTATCTTCCTTCAGAACATAGACATTGTTTTCAGTTCTAACCCCTTTTGCAATCAACTCTCCTGTGTTCAATGTTTTTATTTTACAATCCTTTGCAGTGAAAGTGACTTCACATCCTCTGTCACACACCTGACTAACACTAAGAATATTATTCTTTAATCCATCAACAAATAATACATATTGATCTTTTCCTCTTCCATTACTTAAGCTTACTAGACCTTTACCTCTGATATTTCCTGGAGCATCATTTCCAAAAGTCACATTTCCTGATTTACTTTCTTTGAGTGATAGGAACTTACTTTTGTCACCTGTCATATGCCTGGAGCATCCACTGTTAATATACCAGGGGTTATTTTGTCTTTGAGCTGACAACACTAATCCACACTTGTTATCTTGTTTCTTCTTCCAAACCTTGACATTTTCAGCTCTGTGATTTGAATCTAGCTTATAGTTCTTTAAGTGACAGTCTGCAAATTTATGTCCATAATTATGGCAGATGTAACATTCTGGTTCATTGAATAAAGGATCATAACGATTGTTATGCTTAATCTGCGTCTTTTTCCTAGTCATCACATGATTTTCAGTCTGTGGTTGTTTGTTACTTGGCTGTCTCATTCTTTGTTGTCGTAGATATTTATTCCTTAGGTGTCTTGATTGCTCATGTCTAAATATTAAAGAACAATTTACAGCTTTGTGGCCAAAGTTAGAGTAGAAAAAACAATATCCATAGAACAAATCTTTGTCCCTGGAAAATGGTTGTCTTCTTTGAGCAGGTCGATTTCTTCCATGCTGATGATTTCATTGAGCAGAGGGTGTATTATTTCTTTGTTCTACAGATTCAGTTCTGGTACTTTTTCCTTCACTCCTCCCTGGTGGCTGATTATCTTCCTTTTTTTTTCTGTAGGTTTGTTGTTGTCAATGGTTGTAGATTTGACAAACTTGATGGATTATTTGTTGCTTGGCTGACCACTACTTGATCCATATTCATAACCCAAACCAATTTTCAACTTTGGATTCTTTTGCCGATTCAGAATGGTGGCTAATCCTTCTGAGGATTTAATACTTATTATATTCTGATGATATAAGGCATGAAATTTATTTAGATATTTTCTGACAGTCACTACTTCAGCTTCCAGTTTTTCACCTTTTGTTTTGGATTCCTTCAATTGTTGTTTGAGGATGTCTTCAATATTCTTAGCTTCTTCTAACTTAACCTTCAACAGAGCAATTTCTTAAGATGGTTCATTGCATGTTTTCTCATACCTGAGCAACAAGTGTTTTTGTTTTGTTTTCTTTTCTCTGAGTCTATCAATCTCTTCCACGCCACTGACAAGTTCTCCTTCAAGATATACTACTGCTTCACCATCAGGGAACTCACTTCCTGTATATTCAATGTTTAGGTCTTCTAAATCTATTAGCATGAAATCATTTATTTTACTTTCAATAGAAGAGTCTCTGTTTTCATCATTTGAAGGATCGTCATCACTGTTTACACAAAGGATTTTCTTCTTAAAGTTATTCTCTTTATAGACCTTCTTGTGTTTGTGCTTCTCTTCATCGTCATATATCTGATCCTTTATATTGTGAAGACAATTAAAGGAAAAATGACCTATCTTACCACAGTTGAAACATTTGAAGGGCACCTTACCTTTATATTCGCCTGATCCTTTCGTCAGTCTTCTCACAAAATTTGCTTCAATCTCATCTATATCAGAGTTTGTGTTTTTCTTTGCTTTAAAGGATGCCTCTCTTGTAGTGGATTTACCTTTGGTGATTCTCATTTCATAAGTAGTTAGGGTTCCAAGAAGTTGATCTAGTGACAACATTTTGAGATTATTTATTTCCTCTATAGCAAATACCTTTGAGTTAAATCTATCAGGAAGAGATCTTAATATTTTCTAGACTAGAAAAGATTCATCTATCATTTCACCTAGACCTTTCATAGTGTTGACAAGTTATTCTATACATAAGAATTACTTACTGATAGTTTCATCTTCATCCATCTTTAACTGCTCAAATTTCAGTCCGTGAGTCTGAAGTTTTGAGTCTTTCACCTTTTCATTACCTTCATAACTACTTATCAACTTGTCCCACATAACTTTTGCTGAATCACAGTGCATGACTTTGACAAAATTGGCTTCTGCAAGTCCACTAAGGATGTCATTCATTTCTTTTTCATTAAAGCTAAATTCCATCTTATCATCTTTTGAGGCCAAGACTATAGACTTCACATATCCAGTTTCAACAACATCCCAAACATCAACACCCAAGGACATTAAATATGTTCTCATCCTTATTTTCCAGAAGGCAAAGTTTGTTCCATCAAACAAAGGGGCTCTATTAGTTGAACTTATTTCATGACTAATCATGTTCAAGCTTATGGATCTACCTTTGATCAAAGGCACCAACTCTGATACCAATTGATGGAAATATAACTGAG